>OY821757.1:40677808-41218561 GCA_963682095.1 Potentilla sterilis | reverse complement strand
TGGGCAGACTCCGACAGGACCCATAGCCAGCCTGAGAGGACCACCAGCCAGCCGCGGAGGAGTGTAGATTCATCCCAGCCGCGGAGGACTGTGGATTCATCCCAGCCGCGGAGGAGTGTGAGTTCTCGGCACCAGACCCTTCTCCAGGCGGGGCGGCCGTCGAGCAGTTCACTTCCGCCTGTCGGGCCAGATGCTCCGAGGTTCAGTCGGTAGCTATTTCAGGACGAGATAGCTGCAGACGTTCCTCAGGTTCGTATGCCTGAGGTTCATCGGGAGCCGATGACGAGTCCGACGACATCTGCTGCTGACTCGACTGAGGGTCCTACTCTCCCAAATCAGCTCTACCTCCCGTACAACATTCCTGCGATACCGGAGGTCGACTATCGTGGTGTGCCCATATGGCCTGATATGCCTCAGTACGTGAGTGCTGCGGAGGCATACCAGCAGCAGCCATTTGAGAACCCTGACCTCCTGATTTCGGCGAGGAGAAAAGGAAAGTCGACAGACGGGTCATCGAGTTCAGGTAACATTCGATTTTATTAATTAAATGTTTTATTAAAATTAATGCACTAATATTTAATTTTATTAACCAATCGTCGTTTATGTGATAGGGACAGCCGCTAGCAGTTCAACGAGAAATACGAGAGGTGTCATATGTTTTGACACGCTCAGGAGAACTGTTGATCTGAGGGGGAGGATCCAGATCAACGAACCTCCTAATCAGGAGGTTCAGGGGAAAAAAAAACGGGACTACTCGGGTTGCGTAGGGGCACTGATTAGGGACAGAGTCCCTATGTTGTGGACACGGTGGGCTGATGTGCCCGAAGAGATAAAGAGGGAGGTGAACAACGCCGCGTCGGTGAGTAATTTAAAAAATTTAATTTATTTATCGTAATATTTAATAATTTTCAGTATTGTTACAATTGTAAAACAAATAAAATATTATCTTTCAGACATTCATCGAGATTGCCGAACACAAGCGGGATTGGGCGGACTCCGTGCAGAACTCGAGGTACGTTGGGAATTCCTCATCTTATAATTTGAAATATTTTATGATATTAATAATATTTCTAATGCACTTTTGTTTTTTCCGTAGGTTCAAAGAGTGGAAGAACGAGCTCCGTTCCCACTTTAACAAATACGATAACCGTGGTTGTATGAGTACTCCCAGAGAGTTCATGTTCAGGGAGTACGAGTGGCGTTGGTTGAAGACAGTAGACTTCAACAACCCAGTTATGCAGGTAAATACTAAACTTCACTACAAATGTTTATTTTGTTAAAATTTTAATTATTAGTTTAATTATTTTATAATTATTACACTAATATTTTTTTATGCATTTTTCTAATATTTTATTATTTGTTTGAAGGATCGTTCTCGGATAAACTCTGCGAACCGCCGCCGTAACACAACCCCCCATCATGGTGGTTCTAGGCCGTTTGCACAATATCAGGAGGAGGCGCTTAGAGATCATCCTGATAGCAACCCGTACGTGGAGACGTTCAAGATCGCTTATCCACAAGCGACAGAACAGCTCGTAAGTCGTTCATTACGATTTTAAAATTTTAATTATTAATTTTACTTAATTATATATTTGTTAGAATATTAATATTTTTTTTTTCCCGTCCAATTAGGAGAGGGTGAACCGGGCCGAAGAAGAGGTGTTCCAGCAAGTAGTTCGGGAGACACAACCGAACATTTCAGAGGCAGATCTGGAAGAAGCCCTGCGCTAGGTCGACCGGTCCAATGTCCAAACGGCAGTGAGGATGTTCGACGCAGCCTTCCCAAACCGCTCAAACAACTACTACTGCCGGGGTTTGGGAAGTTCTGGACTAGGGCTCCTGAAGACCACTAAGGGAGGTCAAAAGAAGGGAGGCGGGGAGAGCCAACAGGTGAGGGGGGAAGTCCGGAGATTGGCAGAAGAAAATGCAAGGTTGGCGGCCGAGTTCTAGAGATCACAGGAGGAACAACGCAGATCACAGGCTCAACACCGCAGAACACAGCAGTATTATTTAGATCTGTCCAGTTGGCATGTTGAGTGCGAGAGAATTCGGCGACACAACTACGCCGGCCAACAAAACTGGTGGTATGATATGTTCGCCGCACAACAACAAAACCTTGAACCCCCGCCCCCGTTTCAGCCGTTACTTGAACCTCCAATGCCTCAACCTCCCGAGTTCGGTCAGCAGGATGACGAGCATGATGGAGAGCAGGATGCTGGGGATGACGTGGTGGACTTTAGTGGTTTAGGTGATGATTAGGGTTATATTTTATGTATATTGGAACGAATTAAATAATAAGTCATTTAGACGTGTTTCTTGTTGGTGCAAATGCATGGACTGTTTTTGTGATTTGCAGGTTGCTTGGAATGGTAATTTAGAAAATAATTTAATTTTTTTTTCACCAAATGTAAGAATAGCCGACGATTTTGGCATTATTTCGTCAGCTATAAGCACTATAGCCGACGATTTTTACCAATATTCGTCGGCTATAAGTCTTATAGCCGACGAAATTGACATTATTTCGTCGGCTATAACTAATTAATGCCTATTAAAATATTAATATATTTTGACGAAATAACCGACGAAATATGCTGGAATCATCGGCTATACTTCAGAACAAATAGCCGACGAATTTCCTCGGCTATAGTTTACGATATCGTCGGCCATACTCGAAAATACCCGACGAATTTCGTCGGATATTTTGCCAAGGTTTGGTCGACGAAATGATGTTTCGTCGGTAAAGTCGTCGGCCATACTCGCATATAGCCGACGATTTCGGCCATTGGTATTACCGACGGCGTTTTCCCGACGAATTATAGCCGACGAAAATTTCGTCGGCAGAGGGTATAGCCGACGAAATTTTGTCATAGTCGACGAAAAAAATTTTGTCGGCTATTCTGTCCGATCTGGTAGTGTCACCTTATGGCACAAGATCTCTCAAAAACGCACTCGAATCGACTACGGGAAGATATTCTCTCGTAATGAACCACGAGGAGATAATTTATCGTAATGATGTCATTGCACTCCACTACCTTGTCAGTTTGGTAGTTTCCAAAAAACTGAACATGCAGCTTACGAAAGTGGTCAAAACATATATCTCTATGAGGATCTACATTAAGAGATATACATGAGGATCATAAACGGACTTCATCCACCCAAATCAAGTGGCTCTAGATCACATAAGTACGTTTGCAAAAGAAATTGAAACGTTCACTAAAGTGACTACCTGATTGGGAAGTGATTGATGAATTATGCCCTTGCGTTTTTCGTTATAGATATACACGGACTCTCAATGAACTAAGAGATACTCTATGTATTCTAAATCCTAAGTTAAGAATGAAAAAGATTTTGGGAATACACAGTCTTGAAATGGAACTCAAGGACTGTAATGATGGTGACCATCCATCAATCGGCTTAGGCACTCTAAAGAATAAAGTGAGGCCTACATATACTCCTACAATCAGTCGAAGTCTTTACTCTAACAATAGATCCGTTTTTCATCTAAAGGAAGATGACGAAAAAGTGTTGGGAAATGAAATTTCCTATACAAGTGCAATGACGCATGATTGTACTTAAACACAATACGTAAGACTCGACCTCTCATTCGATGAAAATTTGTAAAGCTATGTTTAGCTCTGTGCCCACGCAACGCAAATGGTTCTTCCAAATACTGAAAGATATGAAAGATTTGGGCTTACTCAACCTCTACATAGAAGGTGACATGATAAAAAAAACTATCCACGTCATAGCTAACTATGCGTAAAGAAAAACGCATTAAAGGTGAAATAAAAATTTTTTTTATTACATATCAATTTTCAAATCTCTTAACGGTTCATCTATACTCTAGACGAAGTTATGACTGTTTTATTATATGAAGGTCATACCACGAGTGAACCTGATGTTCAATATGAACCTATGTGTTCGGTTCATGAACAACCTTATCCTCAAGATCAAAGTAAATCAAGTTGGATCTAAGGACGATTGTGACAAGATTTAGTTACTATATCATTGCTCAAAGTCATAATTGGACAAACATGTGAAAATGCATAATTATGCTAATGTTACTGAAGCTCCCTTGATCAAATGAAAGAATCAGGGAGAATCTATTGATTAATGTAAAAATCAGGGCGAGGTGTAGACATCAGGGGGAGTCTAGCACATACATGTTGTTTCCAAATGTAATAGGTGTGTTGTGCTCTTTTTGTCCTTCGACCAAAGTTTTATTTTCTCCCATTGAGTTTTTGTTATTTGGCAAAGTTTTTAATGAGGCAACACCACATGCACTATTTTATCTCTAACTCGGCACAAGGGGGAGTGTTGAAGGAAAAGCACATTATGTGCCTTCGTCAATGTAACTGACGAGAGACAATTATGTAGTCATAATTGTCATAAATGTATTTACTATTACCGTTGTAATACGCACCCTATATAAAGGGGATTATCAATAAAATGAGTAGACAATTCCCATTTTCCTATAACAATTCACTACTATTTCTTAAAAAATTTCTTATGATTTTGTTGCTCCTCCCTCATTTTTTTTTTAAGTTATAATATATATCTCAAGAATATGTCATACACTTAAATGAGTTTATAACCAAATATTTTCTTTTGTTATTCCGAATAACTTATTCGTTGATTTTTTTTTTACGTATTATGATTAGCCCCGATAACAATTCTTTCTTCTTTGAGATCTTAATATTATCTTAAAGTTGAATATCCAAAGGCATTGTACTTTAACCTCCACGTTCATATGTGCATTAATTCAACCTCCAAGTTTCATATTTGCTCCTAATTTGCATCACTGGTCCAACAATACCAAATGTTATGGAGATAGATAATGATTGGATCCGCAGCAAGATCCCAGCACAATACTACATGCAAATAAAATCCTCTTTTCAACTTATTTATGAGATATAAGAGGAATCCCAAACAAACACACCTTGAAATGGATTATTTATCATTAAGAGAGTAAAAAAATAATATGATACAAGTTGTCGAAAATGAAACTTGACAATTATCTAACCATGTCAACCATCACATAAAATGAACTATTATAAATAGCTGAAAAGTAAAACTGATCAGGGATAATTAAATCTCACAAGCTAAAAAAAAAGTCAAAATGTCTCATACAAGAGACATAAAAACAATGGATGCACCTTAGTTACATACTCATCCACTAAGATCACATCTTGTTCACTCTTTATGGCATGAGTATATAGGTTTCTAAGAAAAGTGAGTAATCTGAATGCTTTGTTTTTTTATCATAGTCCAAGTGTGCCTCTCTTGGCTTTCTCAACTTCTTATCAGCCCTTTTACGGTTTTTCTTCCAAATTTTATAACATTTCTTAATCAACTGCTCCTTCTTCTTCAAATTCCAGTTTGCGTATGCCTTAAATTTGTCTTGTTGTAGAGTCCGAGGTCCTTTGTAGATATGGTTACTGATACTCATGTGTAAATCAAAGAAGTACTGTATCCTTTGCTTACTATCTTGTATGTTATTTAATAACCTTATTCAGCCTCTCCTTGTAAGACGTTCTGAAAAGAAGAAGAATAGTAGATATAAGATAAGTCATATTTACTATTAAATTATTGAATGTGTATGCAGAAGACTTACGAGTCTGTATCAACCATCTCTTTTAGGTAATTGATAAATCTTTGCCGCTCTCCTGGTATACTTTGCGGCAAAAATTGATCAAATATCTCAGATGTCATTAGTATGTCTGATGTCTAAACTTTCCACTTGTACCAGTATTGAGATGTTTTGGATTTTGATTTGGAGTTGGAGTTGGAAGTGGTATCATCAAGGTAACTAAACTCATCTTTTCTGTACAGAGAAATAGGGATAGAAACAAAATGACTTGGTTCCGTTTATGTTTCTATGATTGAGATTCACCACTATTAAAGGGGAGATAGGCTTTCTTGGTCCTACTTACCGAGAAGACAATACAACGTTGAGCTGTAAGTACATTAAGGAGAGTGCAAAGCACCAAAGAAAAAATCCATCTTCTTTCTTTGATAGGGAGAACTCTCTCTTATTGTCTTGCTAGCTATCATCAATGTAAAAATGAAGGTTTCTTTTGGAAATTGGAATTGGAAAATTCCCCGAATTTGGTCACATAATGACTACTGAAGGGTTTAGGTTTATTTCTTCGCCTTCCAAATTTAATGTTTCGTTGTTGATCCCTAAGAACTTTAAGCTATTCATCATCATCGTTCATAGTTTCATCAGGAAGGTCAATAAAATTACCTGGGGATTTGAGAATAGAGGACTTGATAGACTCCTTGATTGATTTAATGTTTTCGTCCTTGACGACTGAAATAGGTTTTGAGTTGCTCGAGCGTTTTGTTGTGAGGCAGAGCACATTGTCCTCGAACATCGCGATCTCATTATGTGATTAAGACATATTATCTTCTAGTATGAGTCTCCTACACCTAAATTGCATGCTTCACATTCGAATTTTGAACTTTATCTTTTCAACAACTCCTATGTTGACAATTTTGATTTCTCTATTTTCTTTTCTAAAATCCTATTCTATCTTAATTTTCACGTAGCTAACCCCACTACTAAACCACGATATGAGAGTTTTGCCACAAACCAAGATTATATTTAATATAAAAAAAATTACCATTATTGTATTTAACGTTTCTTAAACCTAAAAAAAGAGTAATTCTTATTCGAAAATGAGACAAATTCCTAAATTTATGAAATTACTTTATAATATACCATATATAGTGGGGACTTTCTCATGAGTACAAAACTTCCATAAGAAAATAAATACCCTTCATGCACGCTCCAAGGTGCATGCGGAAGGACCGTGCTCGCACGTGCATAAACCAACCTATTGTACTGCTCTACTGAATGTTTGAGAAAGTTTTACAATGTGTTGATGCATAGCATGCATCAACTTTATCATAAAGTTGTAAAATTAGTTCTCAATGTCGTATATATAATAATCCTCAAAGTTGTAACTGAGTTCTTAAAGTTGTAATTTTTTTTTTTCAACATGAGTTGTTAAAGTTGTAATATTAGTACTCAAAGTCGTAATTTCAACTTTAAGAACCAAATTACCACTTTGAGTACTAATATTACAAACTAAATGTTATAACTTTAAAAACTCAGTTACAACTGTAAGAACTAATATTACTACTTTAAACAATTCATTTTACAACTTTAGGTTAAAGTTGATGCAAGTTATGCATCAACACACCCAGCCTTACTTGAACGTGTGCTCCCTATCTTCTTATATTCAGTTTTCTTTGTCTAATGTTTTACATTCTCAAGTTACACTATGAAAGAAACTATAATTCGTCTAAATCACGGTTGAATTGTATGTGGTAGTTATATACATTTTTTTTTCTGTTCAGATGACACATTTACTATATTAAACCATTAACATCGTCGTTGACCCAACTTTGTATCGATCAACTCGATAATGTCAATAATGTTGCAAATATATGTAAATAATTATGGTTTAATAAATACTATCAACCTTGAACATTGTTTATCCTCAGGTAACATGAAACTTAAATAATAAAACAATATAAACAACACTAGCTCTTGGGATTTTCTTAGGTACCCGGATGTTTGCCATAGCTCCAAATGACGAATATTTTAGGCCATTAGATTTATAATATATCAAATGGTCTAGGATATTCTAAATTTTACCCTTTTCAAATATTTTTTTTTTGTTAGGGTTTAATTAGGACTATGTATGAATATTTAGACACATTTTGTTATAAAAAAATGAATAGAAAATAAAATTACTCACACACAGCCGCAAGAAGAAGAAGAAGAGTGGTTCAGTGGCCATTTCGCTAGGCTTTAGAGATATTTTGGTGATATTTGGTTTCAAATCAAGAAGAGGATTAGAGCTAAAGATCCACCACTATTGTCGAAATTTGGTACAAATTAACTTCTTATTCTTCTTTTTTCTTGTTCAATTTTCATTAGCTTTCACGAATAATCAATTTTTTCATAACTACCCGTTGTCATTAAGTGTGATTCTTGCGGCAAATTGAGTTTATTTTGGGGATCTCTATTTTGTTTTATTGATTTTGTTGTTGATGTCCTTCTTCACAATAAAGTGATTTTATTTTGTGTGTTATCAGATGTTAAGTGTAGACGTATGAAACGAAGTTCTAATTTCCGATGCTGATTTGCAAGTCCAAAATATGGAGAGTGGAGGTGACATCAATCATCTGCAACATAATGGTATATTGTTTGATAAATTGTTTGCCTATGATGTTTTAGGCAAGGAGTTCAAATCTATTGAGGAAGCAAATATTTTTTTATTATACTTACGCCAAGGCAACGGGTTTTGATGTTAGAAATGATGAAAATTATATAAGTGCAAGGACCGGGAGAGTCACAATCCGTCAATGGTTTTGTTCTGCAGAGGGAAAGAGACAAGTAGAATATATGAACAACAATCTTGAGATTCTGGTTAATTTTTTCTAATTTTGTAATTCAAACTAATTTGTTATATCACTTATATGTAATGGAGTACTTAAGACAACACAGATTATGTACATTTGATTCCAAACTGATGGATGTGTACTTTGTTTTAGGTAAAAATGTATTGTCTTCTAATCTTTGCTAATTAGAAATTAAATTGGTGAGATTAATTTAAAATGTGTTGCCTATTGATTGGATGTTAAACATACTTCTTAATTATGAGTCACGTATTGGAGTGATCATCATTTTTTGTGGGAGCTAATAATGTAAGAATGTACAAACTTCATTCCACTAACACAAGTAGTACTGGGGCATAAAGCTCAAATGATACAACTCCAATCTAGATTTTGTCGGTCCAATTATTTCTTCCATATACATACACTGATACACACTCTTCATTCTTTGTCCTGCTGGAACTATAAGTAACACTTTACTAATCAAACTCCATATAACCACTCATTGCGTAGCTACAAAACGGAACAAATCCTAAAATTATAGTTTAAGTACTACATATAAAAGTCATAAAAACACATTACCTAGTTAGAAGAGATATTTAACTGTAGATAGTGAAATAAAAAAAAAAAAAAAAACTAATAATTGTACATGATATCAGGAAACACACATTAACTAGTTAAGTACTTAAGCTAACAAAATCTAACCCCAGACCTCAATACTACTCATTTCTAAGAGAAATATTATAAAATAGTCTCGGAACATAGTCCAAATGCTGGTCCCCTCATTCTTATTGGTCTATATTACTTGTACTCTTGAACTAAAATTAATAAAGATAGGGAAAACAAAAAAAGTCAACTAATATCTGATTACTAGTTGACCATACACAAACATGTTTTTTCCCTTTTAAGAAAAACATTTCAAAAACCTTCTATCCTAGAATCACCAGATCACTATTAGATAGGAAAACAATGAAGTCAATTAGTAAGACAATTACTTCTTTTTTCTTTTTCATTTTTAAAGAATTTTTTCTAAAAGAAAAAACGTTTATTCTAGAAGAAATCACCAGATTAATTACTAATTTACTATTAGTTAAATACATAAGAAAAACAATAAAATTAATTAATATTTGATTATCAATTGACCATTCACAATTAAGTTTTTTCTTTAAAAAAAAAAACCTTTTATCTTAAGATCATCGGAACACAATCAGTCAAATACTATTTCATACTAATTATTTCCTTAATATTAGTTATTAGTGGACAATTACTCCATTGATAATTACGTTATTTGCATCTAAAAATAAAAACCTTCTAAGATAGGATCTTAATGAATGGGTATTAATTTAATAGTCTTTATCACAAATTGATTCTATCATTAGTAGTTTCCTTAATTAAATATATTTCTTTCTACATGCATTTTACAACCACCACAATAGTTATCATATAAAATAGATAATATTTGTTTTAGATGTAGTAACTACTTCACGTACAACCTATGATTACTATTGTTTGAACAAATTTAAACATGTTACCACAATATGTTATCAAATTGGTAAACTATCATGTTTTGACTAAAATTAGGTAATGTCTTAATTAGTGTAATTTTCATTGTCAATGTAGCAATTACATTTAATCAACGAAATTTACCGAAAATTATAACAATTGATGTAAAAAATGATATTTTTGTTCTAATCTTAGTAATTACTCCGCCTACAACTTATTTACTAATTTATGCACAATTTATAAGTGTGACAACATATTAATTATCAAAGTGGTAAATCTTTATGTTTTTATCATTAATCAAATGCTTACTATAACGACTAGATATTTTACCACAACCCACAACAATTGATACTAAAGTGGTAAATCTTGTTCTAGTCGTAATAAGTACTCCACCTAAATTAATGTACTAGTTTATAAATATTTTAACAAGTGCGAGAAAAAATTTGTTTTCACACTAGTAAATTTTTATGCTTTTATCATTAATGAAATGATTACTACAATGACTACACGTTTTAGCACAATTTACACTTATTGATGTGAAAACGGTAATTTTTGTTCTATTTGTGGTAATTATTTTAAAACTTTATCATTTACGACGATTATCAACAATTTTACAATTCCAACAACATTTGCATTGTGTACATGGTAAAATTGAAATTTGACCAAAAGATATATAAAATCTCATTGTTGTAATATGGTTCTCCGGCCAATTGATAATCAAGGTTCTCCATTTGATAAAAGTTGTCCAAATATGATATTTACATTTTTGACAACTCAATTACAGCTATTGCAACAAGTGTTGTCATAAGTCATAAGTGTAGCTCTACGAGGTGTAATTTATTATTCTTACCATATTGGTTACATAATTTTGAATGATTTACTTATTTAAAATTAATTTGTTGTAAATATGATAAATTTTAATTTCAAAATTGACACATGTCAAACTTTAATTGGGTAACGTATTAACCTATTCAATAATTTTTCACTATATTATTAAAAGAAATTAAAAAATAAAGGTATTGCATACCTCAAGGTACTCTAGACGACCCCACTAGCTCTTTCCCAATAATAATAATAATAAACCAACAACAACAACAACACTAGCTTATTCCTCCAACAACATCCTCAAAGAAAAACATTACCTTAGGGCATTGAAATGAAGCTAGGTCATGAATCATATCATATGCATGAGTTTTGAAATGCATAACATGTATTTGATTTGACATTTCAATGTAACAAGATTGAGCATGCATGTCAAACTATGTAAACCATAAACTCACATGATTTTGTGTTTTATTTTTTTGTTTCACAATGATAGAAGAGCTAAGCTCAACTTTAGTACTCCAATAGAATAACGACATTTTGAATTTCATTGGCTTAAGCTTGGTTAATAAGCAAAAATTTGGACGCTAGTTGTTACGTTTGCTCGTTCTTAATCTACCCTCAATTCCAAACGAGCATGATTCTTCATCAACATCTCTGCGCCATATATAACGAGGGTTAGTTGATACGCGGATGTTAGTTACTTATTTAAAATTTCAAGTTCAATTGTACTTTTTATTACCTAAACAATAATAGTTGTAGAGTTTGGTGAGATTTCATTTTTGAATGTCTCACATGGAAGCATTACAACAACTATAGATTATGCAGAAGTAGCAAAAGTAAGAGCTTACAGAAGTAATTACATGAATAATATAAATTTTCTTAAAATTTTATTTTTTATTTTTTATGGAATTATAAAAGTGGTCGAGATCTACTATGGTGATGGTGGAACTGGGTACTCCATGTTAGGTGACACAGACATGCGGCTCATATGTTGTAGAAGCTTTTCAAAGAAGTTCCATCCAACATACACAAGTGTTGCATGAGTCCCGGGGCCTATAATAAGACATGTATAAAAGGAATTTACCTTTTATTTTAGCATTAGGTCCTCGATTACCTCTTTGGGCGATTTGTGGGTATGCTTCGGTAGTTCCTGCTCATCATGAAAGAGTATATAGTGAATGTAAATACTCAATCTCTTGGTTACAAGCCACGCTTCAATCTCATCCCATGACACCACATTTTTACGCTAAGAGTTGAAAGCATGTTTATCATGTTATGATCATTCCAGACTGGATGAGACTAGAATTAAAGTAGAAAAAGTGAACTCCAAAAAAAGGTTCAGTGCCATAGCCTAGATCGTACTATGACACGTAGGAGTTTAGAGAAAGAGAGTCATGGTGCTAAACTTTATCTTCATGGATATAAACCTTGCGAAACCATCCACCGAAATACATTTGTGTAATTGATGTAGATATCAAATTTTGGATACCCAAGCGAATTGCCTGCGGAGTACACATGATATGGTCTTGTACCTATGCACTGCGGTCATCTCATTATGGGGGTTCATTTAAACAATAGTCAACGGTCAACATAATTCAGTCATAAACCCTCTATTGGCGGTTCATTTAATTAATTGAGGGTATAATCTGTTCAAGGAAGGTTAACTCCGTAACTTCCGTGGTGTGTCTTGTCCTAATAAGACTTGTAGTCTAGATACTCTATTAGATAGGGAATCCCTGTTCGCCAGGGATACTTGATGTAATGCCTATATAAAGGCCTCCTTATCAATGAATAAACACAGAGAGATTTATCAATCTATTTCTCCTACAACACGTTATCAGCACATTGCTCTAGCCTCCCGTCTAATAAGCCCTAGAAACCCTAATTCGGAATTTTTTTTCGAAACCCTAACCTACCGTCGGCCGCCGATTCTTCTCTTCGGCACCGTCGGCCTCTTCTCAGCAGCATCTGCGCTGCTCGCCTGCCGCACTGTACCTTCGAGTACTGCTCCTCCTCTGCCTCTAGGCAGACAACCCGCTCGCCAGCAGCTCTCCCTTGCGTGCTACTTTTTGCACGCATCTGCCAGAAGATCAAAATTGCTCGCAAGCCAAGCAAGCGATCCGCGAACCCTTATTCGTGGTTGAGAAGAAATCAAGAAAAATCGAAGAAAACAAGCTTCCCCAAGAGTCAAGTTTCGTTTGATCAAGCTTCTCTTGAAGAGGTAAATATTTTTTATAAACGTTCCCGCTTATGAAAATTTCAATAGTTGGGTTTTGTTTTTCTTCCGGGACCTTTCCGTGTCCCTGCTTCTCCATCCCGATTCTATCGCTTCTCGGGACGGCATACGGGGATTTAGTCACCCCGGTGCCAACGTTTATTGGGGTAACTGTGATGTTACCGGCCACCGTTATGCTTGTGACTGTGATGTCACTGTGAACCATAACGTATTATTCTTTTTTGGAAAGAAAACAAAGGGAAGATATCGATTGTGACTTGAAGTCACATTAAGCATCGATTTATGTGACCATGATATATCTTGGCACTGTTCTAAAAGAACAATCAAACTTGATTAGTATTCAAACATACTAACGTCTCCCTGTTTGTGTTCTGTAGATGGCTGACACTCAGCGTCCAGAATTTGACATCTTGGATGTCCAAGGCAAGGAATACAAGAGGTGGGTCTCAGATGTTGAGAACACTTTCATTGGTAAAAGATTTACTGCCACCATCAACCCTCCTGAGGATGAAAGCTTACACGCTTCTCCTGAACAGAAAGCACAAGCCCTGATGTTTCTCAGGCGCCATATCCATCCAACGCTCAAGAAGCAATACCTGAGGAAAACTGATCCCAAAGAGCTATGGGATATCCTCAAGGACCGCTTCGACAATGTGCATGACGCACAACTCCCAGACCTCATGTCTGATTGGGAGCAAATCCGCTTACTGGATTTTGATTCCGTCCAGGAATATCATCAGACTATGCTAAACTTGCAATCTGATTTGAGCTTTTGTGGGGTCGAAAAGACCGATGATGATATGATGGAGAAGACTTTCACGACGTTCCCAGAATCTGCGTCCATGTTGTCGCATCAGTACCGCGATCTCCGCGAGAAAGGCACTATCAAAACCTTCAGCGATTTGATGAATGTCCTTCAGAGAAAGGAGAGGTACCATGAGTTGATTCTTACCACCAATAAGAGGCCTCGAGGACCGAAATTCATTGCGGAATCTCATCAAGCCCGTGGTAAAGCTTTTAAGCAGAAGCATCAACCTCATGAACGTCAAGCACCGCCACCACGTACGCCAAGAGCAATACGTGGCGGACGAGGAGGGAGAAGAGGCGTCGGCCGTGGCCGACCGCTTTCTTGGACAAGGGATGATGGCAGAGCCGCCGCTCCCAGAGGGAGGAACAGTTTTGGTTCCGGTCCCAGGCGTGGTGGCCATCCGCCGAACAATGCTTCGGCTCCTTGCTTCAAATGTGGTTCTATGAATCATCTCCAACGCGATTGCATAGCAAGCAGAGATATTCAAGCCGCTTACAAGAAACACAAACAATACATAGAACAAGAAGCACACTATGTAGGAGACTTTGAGGAAGAAGTATACGATGAGGAAAATACGAACTTCGCCATCGATGACTTCCAACCTACCAAGAAACGTAGGACTCAGGAGTATGATACTCCAGACTATGAATAAGTATTTGACTTAGGTCATGAGATACGTGTTCAAGTTTGATTTTGATTGTTATTTTGACAGAATAGTCAATAAATCACGACTTTGTTCGATAAGTCGTTCTATTTAGAACAACCTTGATGTATTTTTGAGTTGTCATCAATAAAATCTATCTTATTCTACGAATGATTTGAGATTTTTACATCCCTGAAAGCAAAATTGGTTCAATGCGTCCAATTCTCAATGGCATAATCATTTTGAGTTCACCAAAATTCTGGTGATGTTAACTCATATCCGAAAAATCACAAAGACAAAAGGAGAGATCCGCGAGCCGCGATACGCCATCCGCGAGCCACGATACGCGAGCCGCGATACGCGATACGCCATCCGCGAGCCGCGATGCACGATCCGCGATCCGAGATCCGCGATCCGTGATCCGCGATCCGCTATCCGCCAACTTGGTCGCGATCCGCCAGGACTCGCTCGCCATGGCTATTCGCCAACTAATCCGCGATCCGCGATCAGCGATCCGCCAACTTGGCTGCGATCCGCCATGCCTCGCTCGCCAAAGCCCATAAGCGCTTGGCCGCGACTCGCTAGGCCTCACTCGCCATGGCCATTCGCCAGCTTGGCTCAGCACCGAATCCGGTTTTTTTTTTTGAAACCAACAATCGATAGCCTATCGAACAAATGCAACTTTTGCATCAATGGCTCGGCAACGAAGTGTCTTCGGACTCGCCATGTTTCGGATTTAGCTCAACCGTCGCATCGCATTGCCTCAATGCCTGACCGACTCTCACCACTCGCCTTGCTTCGGCTCGGCCTCTGGGTAGCTTCGGCCTTTGCCTTGGCCTCGGTCTTGGCTCGGCCACGCCACCTACGACGGTGTCCGGTCTCAATCTCTGACCTAGGCTATGATTATCATTGGTGATACTCGGTGATTAAAATGCGGCTTATCTTTTTCTCTCAAGTTTTGTCGTTGCCATGGCTATGTTATTGGCCTTAATGCACTTCATTTTGTGATGATATATTGTTTCAGTACACTTACTTTAAAGTGTTCGCCAAAGTCTAAAGTAGACTATTGATTCAATTTACATTGTTTTTGTAGATGTATCAAGGCGAGATTGAGTGTTTGTTGGATTGTGCAACAACTCACACGATTCTGAGAAATCGGCAATTGTTTTCGGATTTTACGCCAAGAGAATCGTCGTTATCTACGATGACAGGAACTGGACCCGTAATTAAGGGTCGTGGCACTGCTCAATTCTTACTGCCAAATGGCACTGAGATTCGGGTAGAGGACGCCCTATATGCGCCTAAGGCGCCAAGAACCTTGCTAGCTTTCAAGGATGTGCGTGACAATGACTATCACCTCAGCACTTATGTTGAAGATGGAACTGAATATCTGTTGATCACCTCCACTCAATCTATGCGCACTCGCATTGTGGAGAAGTGTAAGCGAGTTCGCAATGGCATGTATTTCACAACCATTCGAGCCAACGAATCTCATGTTGTTATATTATGTGATTCTGATGCTTATAAGCTTTGGCATGATAGACTCGGTCATCCGGGTCGTGATCTGATGATCCGTATTTTGAAATGCTCCCACGGTCATCCATTTTTCCGATCACAAAAGCACAGAGGGCGCCTCGGCCTCGGTTCGGCCGTGCCGTCGATAGCCGCCTCTCGCTTCCAAGGAGAGGTTCGGTCCCCTCCTGCTTCTCATGCTTCTGTAGCGATGTCTAATGCTCATCGTTCGTTTTGTAAAGCTTGTTCACTAGCAAAACTTCAAGCAAGACCATCTTTTGCTATTGATAATAAACAGAATATTCCGTTTCTACAACGAATACAAGGTGATATATGTGGACCTATAACACCAGAATGCGGACCATTTCGATATTTCATGGTTCTGGTTGATGCATCAACGCGTTGGTCACACGTAGCGTTGTTATCCACGAGGAATGCTGCATTCGCTAAACTCCTAGCTCAGATTATTAAGCTTCGGGCTCACCACCCGGACAATCCGATTAAGTCCATCAGACTGGATAATGCTGGAGAGTTTACCTCAAAGTGTTTTGATGACTATTGCATGTCAGTTGGGATTGAAGTTGAACATCCCGTACCCCACGTTCATTCTCAGAACGGTCTTGCAGAAGCCGCTATCAAGAGACTACAGCTTGTAGCTAGGTCTCTTGTCATGGCCACAAACTTGCCGGTTTCGGCATGGGGATATGCAATATTACATGCAGCTATGCTTATTCGTCTACGACCCACAGATAGCCAACCATTTAGTGCGTACCAGTTGGTAACTGGTTACGAGCCTGATATTTCGCATCTGCGTACTTTTGGTTGTGCCGTATATGTGCCTATCACGCCTCCACTGCGTACCAAGATGGGTCCACAACGACGATCAGCTATTTATGTTGGATATGAAGCACCAACTATTGTCCGCTATATAGAGCCTATGACAGGTGATCTGTTTACTGCAAGATTTGCAGATTGTCACTTTGATGAGACATCCTTCCCGCCGTTAGGGGGAGATGGGGCCGCATCCGTCCCAAATGAACGTCAGGAATTGACGTGGTTCTCTCCCACTATGTCTCATTATGATCCCCGTACGTCTCAGTGTGAGACTGAAATACAACGCATATTAGAACTACAAAAGGTGGCGGATACGATGCCCGACTCCTTTACTGATATTGCGAAAGTGACAAGATCAACCATACCTGCTGCGAATGTACCTGCAAGGCTTAACATTCCTCGCCATGCGCGAGCACGCGCCGCCGGTCTCGGACCCGCAGCCCTAGGTGCCATCGGCAGCCTAGGCTCGGCACCTCCAAGTGGAGAGCCGGCGTCGACTTCGGATCCTCCTAGAAAGAGGGGGAGACCAATCGGTTCCAAAGACAATGTACCTAGAAAGAGGGCATGTGTCCAGGCACAAAGCGATCCGTTCATCATCGATACTGTGACGCCGTCACACGAGATTGTCTCCGACTATACCTATGTCCAAGAATCAACTCTGAATCATCTGGGGGACGCCTCAGACTCACCGTTGATGTTGGAGAACAAGGAAATCTCACTAAACTACTTATGCATGCACAATCTGATGGAAAGAAATTCCATGTATATCGATGATGCATTCGCCTACGCCGTTGCTCAAGAAGTTATTGACGACGACGATATGGAACCCCGCACTGTTGATGAATGTCAACGTAGGGCGGATTGGCCGAAGTGGGAAGAAGCAATCCAGGCTGAACTAGACTCTCTAAAGAAAAGGCAAGTATTCGGACCGGTTGTGCCTACACCGCCGAACGTGAAGCCTGTTGGACATAAATGGGTCTTTGTCAGAAAGCGCAATGAGAATGGCGAAGTCCAGCGATATAAAGCTCGACTCGTGGCGCAAGGTTTTTCTCAACGCCCTGGAATTGATTATGAGGAGACGTATTCTCCTGTCATGGATACTATTACCTTCCGATACTTAATAAGTTTGGTAGTCTCAGAGAGACTCAATATGCAGCTTATGGATGTTGTAACTGCGTATCTTTATGGGGACCTAGATACGGAGATGTACATGAAAGTGCCAGAAGGACTTTCGTTACCCAAGTCAAGTGAGCAAAAACCACGAAGTTCATTTGCTATCAGGTTGAGACGATCTCTATATGGACTCCGACAATCTGGTAGGATGTGGTACACACGGTTAAGTGATTACTTGATTGGGAAAGGATACAAGAATGATGAGTTGTGCCCTTGTGTGTTCATAAAGAGAACAAGTTCAGGATTTGCCATTATAGCCGTCTATGTCGATGATATGAACATCATTGGAACTCTGAATGAGATCAATGAGACCGCTAGCTATTTGAAATCCGAATTCGAGATGAAAGATCTGGGAAGGACTCGGTTTTGCCTAGGCTTAGAACTAGAGCACCGAAGTGGTGGAATTTTTATACACCAGTCTGCATATGTCCGAAAGATGCTCAGGCGATTTAACATGGACAAAGTTATGCATCCTACAGGCACTCCCATGGTCGTTAGAAGTCTGGATATCAACAAAGATCCCTTTCGTCCGAAAGAAGATGACGAAGAGGTCTTGGGAGCTGAATATCCATATCTTAGTGCGATTGGAGCTTTGTTATACTTAGCTCAGTGTACTAGACCAGACATCGCTTTCTCTGTGAACTTGTTAGCTAGATTTAGCTCTGCGCCAACACAACGTCATTGGGTTGGAATCAAGAACATCTTCCGATACCTTAAAGGAACCCTTGACATGGGCTTGTACTATCGATATACTCATCAGGATTCGACACATAGTCGATCTCTTGCATCTAACAGCACAAACCATGGCTCGGATCGCCATCCGCCAGCCATATCCGCCAAGACTGGCTTTGGTTCATCCATCCGCCATCTTGCAGACATATCCGCCAACTTATCCGGACCCGCGGATGCTAAGTCGTGGTCCCGATACGGCTTTGGCGATACCCCCTCCTACTCAGATACACCAAATGATGTGATGGTAGGATTTGCTGATGCTGGATATTTATCAGATCCACACAAAGGACGTTCCCAAACAGGTTATGTTTTTACCATTGGGAATACGGCGATATCTTGGAGATCAACCAAGCAAACCCTTGTTGCTACCTCCTCGAACCATGCTGAGATTATTGCACTACATGAAGCAGTCAAAGAATGTATTTGGCTTCGCTCAGTTATATCTCACATTCGAGAGTCTAGTGGACTTGAGTCTACTACGATGGGACCAACTTGCATATTTGAAGATAATGCAGCATGCATTGAGCAGATGAAGTTGGGATACATTAAGGGTGACAATACTAAACACATTTCGCCTAAGTTCTTCTACAATCAGCAGCAGCAAGAGACTTTGAATATTCAGGTGAAGCAAGTCAGCTCAGAAGAAAATGCAGCGGATCTGTTCACCAAGTCTCTACCCAAATCTACATTTATGAAGCATGTAAAGCGCATTGGAATGTGTCGCTTATCCGAACTCGAAGACTGAATGACTATCAGGGGGAGTTCTCATCTAGACTTCAGGGGGAGCCTAGTTATGCATGTCTCACATACTTGTAGTTGGTGCGTTGTACTCTTTTTCCTTAGACCATGCTTTTATTTTTGCCCAAGAGGTTTTTGTTTGCTGGCAAAGGTTTTAACGAGGCAACGGTTCATGCACCATTGAGGACGCGACACAAGGGGGAGTGTTCAAGGAAGGTTAACTCCGTAACTTCCGTGGTGTGTCTTGTCCTAATAAGACTTGTAGTCTAGATACTCTATTAGATAGGGAATCCCTGTTCGCCAGGGATACTTGATGTAATGCCTATATAAAGGCCTCCTTATCAATGAATAAACACAGAGAGATTTATCAATCTATTTCTCCTACAACATAATCATCATTTTTTCCTATTTTGGGCTTATGAGAATTTTAGCAATCTTCTTTTGCTAGTGGGCATAAAAATCCTATTGGTCAAGAGCCTAACAAAAAATTGTAAATAAACTAATTACAACAGAATATACTAGGCAGAGTGCCTACGCAGTTGCCACGAGTCTTTTCGATTTGTGGGACATTCCACACAGAAGAAAAGAATGGCCGGAATATGCAAATGAAGAAGAGGGCAATAACATAAGATAGTTGATATAATAGTAGAATTTTAAAGTTGGAGTTTGCATATAGGAGCCTCTCAACAAAACTTGTTCGAAAATTGCTCCAATTTTACAGCTTACAGCTTTGTTGGAGCTTATAACTGAAATGTAACCTCAAAGTGAGGCAATTGAGAGGATTAAAATTAGACACTAGCTGAAGAGTAATATATGTACCTGAGAAAGTGAGAATCAATTAGAAGAGAACGAAATGTTACTAAAATGCAATCACTCAAAGAAAGCATGGACATATTATATGTCCAAGATTTTACATGGTTCAGCTAAGCAGGTTAATGGCTAGACCCATCACCAAAACTCAAATTCAGCACAAAAGAATAAAAATCAAAACACCATCAAAACCTAGAATTGATGAAAATTTGAGAAAAAAAGAAAAACTCAGACTCAAGAAATCAAGCAAAACCTTCGGATCAATAAAATTCAAAACTGAAATGTAACCTCAAACTCTCAAAGTGAGGCAATTGATCAGGTATACACTTTGCTGGAACGCAGTCTAACAATGAAGAACTCATCAATCACACCGTAGTTCAAAAGTTTCAAATCAATAAAAATCATATTGAGATATATATTTAGACGTCCCATGTCACCTCTCTTTTGGGCTAAATGGTAAAGGAGTTTAAACCTTAAGCAAGAAGGAAAAGATGTATATATAAAGAAAATATGTCAAGACGGAGAGGATTCAGAGAGATCAGAACTGCATCAATTAAAGCTGCTGCCCTCCACCGACTTCACCTCTATGTATTCATTCATTTAGTTCTTTTATGTTTTTAAGGAATTTTGTTATGTTTTCCTTGAACATAAGCAGCTAAACTCCTTATCTACGGTTAGGATGATGCCCTAGCAAGATTATCTACATGTTTTGATATTCTATTGATGGATTGTTAGTTAGTTGTATGATTATGATCAATACCACAGCTTATAACACTATCCTCTAAATGATTAATAATACTAATTGAGCATTATAATATAAGTTCTTGTTGCTTGCTATGATAATCTGATCCTATTTAAGTTATACAATTAAGTTGACTATAATGATCCCAGTGGTAGATTCTGAGACAGACCCTTACATATCTCCTACCAAACCCTACGGACTTACAAAGATTTGAAGCAAGACCCAAAATTCTAATGAAGTAGATGGTTAAGGAACGAATTCAATTCATTATGGTCATACAAAACTCACTGCAACTCTTCTGACCAAATGATCCAACCAACACGACCAAGGACACTGAAAAACAGGGTATCAGTCACCAATATCTAAGCAGCATTCCAATCCAAACACAGAACAAAAGGATTTCTCTTATGATCAATCTTTAACCACACATAGAAAACCCCCAATTTGAGAATTGCAACTGTTAAAAACAACTCATTCAATATTGCTATACCAGAAAGGGTAGATGAGAAGGTTCAGAAAAGACCGATACTTGTTTGGTTCAATCATAGAGGGCATATCTATATACGACATGGACATATCTACAGCTTAGTGTGAGCACAGAGTTTACCTCACACGCCGTCGGCGTCAGAGCGCCGATACCACTCTATTAAAGCGCCGTCGTCGCATAGTCGAATGCGACCGTCTCACAGAGAGAGAGGGACTGATATATAGAAGTGAACATACCTTTTGTCGCCCTATGACATCGATCTCAATCTAGATCGCCGACGAAAATCAAGAACCAATGAATTGGATGGCTGAGGAAGAAGAAAGATTGTTATAGAGAGCGAGGGAGATGAATCCTGACGTCATTTATACTTAAGTGAATGGCAGGACACACAGAATTGAGGGCAAAACGGTAATGTCGACGAAGCTTAGCTACAGTCTATGAACAATAACCGACCCAACTCACCTTTAGTATATAGTAAATTTCGAATAATTGACAATATTCACAACCACAGTGATCACTAGCTCAGATTTTGAAACTTTTGTTCCTACTAACAAAATAAGATTGGAAAAATTCTCATCAACCCAAAAAGGAGAAAAAAGATGATTATACCCTCTATCAATTAAATAAATTCAAAATAGACATCTATTAGGGTAATAAAGGGTTGACTGTTAACCGTTGATCGCGACCGAGACCAGATTCCGACGAAAAGTGACTGGATTCCGGCGACCGGTGATGGTTGATCGTTGACCCTCTACAAATCTCCTATTACCCAATAGACCCCTATTGTCCCCATTAGAACCCCAATAAGACCCTATTGTCCCCCAATCCCAATAGGACCCTACTGCTCCCCTAATAGACATCTATTGTCCCCCAATAGAACTATACTGCCCCCCAATAGACCTATACTATTTCCCAATATAACCCTACTGCACCCCAATAGACCCCTACTGCCCCTAATAAAATATGTATTTTATTGCTTCGGACCAAACTTATACCGTAGCTAGCTCCATGCATGTCACTGCAAGGCCATCGAGACAAAACCATTACTTAGCCCCCGCCCCCCCCCCCCCCCCCCCCCCCCCTAGAAATTTCTGATTACACAATCGTCGGCTCATTCCCAAATCGACGGCATCACCTCCTCATGACGTAATCACAACCTCACATTCCCCCTTCAAATCCCAACCCCCAAAATGCACCAGAAATGAACCCATAGAAGCTGAGTCCATCCTCTCTTCCCTTCAATTGGAACCACAAATGTCTACTGCCCCCCAATAAGACCCCACTACCCCCAATAGCCCCTCGATTTACCTCGAATGAATGAAAAATAAGTGAAATAAGAGGAAGAGATGTCGTCTAAACAACATTAATTAGTTGGTGAAAAGTAATTAATCTAATCTATTGAGTTGATTTTGTGAAAGTAAAGAGGACAAAATCCAGTATAACAAAAAAAAAAAAAAAAAAAATGAAGCACGGCCATGACCTTGGGGAAACTTATCCACCAAAACTTAACCAAGCATCACCTCACATACTAAGACTCTAAGAGATCTAATAAGAATATAATAAACAACTAACCATCATCTCATATGTACAACCAGAGAAACCATAAAATTTGATCACTTTCATGTTCTTTCCTCTATATTACTATGTCACTCTCCGTCCCTATAGTCACCATCATCACCTTTCCAAAACCAATATTCTAAAAGGTGCTAGGCGCTAGGCGCTAGGCGGGCAGTGACCCATAGCCTAGCGCCTGGACGGACTAGGCGATTTACATTTTTCACATTTAATTAATAAATATTATATTTAAAAATAGTTTAATATGAGTAACTTGGAAAAATTTAACATGACATTTTTCTAAAAATGGGCAACCCAACCTGTAAATTTACAAACAAGAATGATTTGCAAATTAAAGCACTATTAACTCTTGGAGGATCATTATAATCACCACATCACAAGTTCAAAATATTCAAATGATCAAATGTAAACCAGTAAACGATTAGGTTTTCTTATTGTTTTCGGGTTTTTTCACACCCGAGTGACCCGCCTCGCGCGCCTCAACCCGCCTCGGCCAGCCTAGGCGGTCACTGGGAGGCTTAGCGCCTAATTGAAGCGCCTCCCCTCAAATCCGAGCGGCTTGGCTCCGCCTAGAGTCTAGGCGCCGCCTTTTAGAACAGTGACCAAAACTGCCTTTTCAATCTTACTGTCTATTCTAAATTCAATTATAGAAGCAAAGCAAGCAGGAGCAATGGAATTGAGCCTTTGCTATTTTTGGGTAGAGTAAACCATAGACTCAATTACCGTAGTTTGCTGAGCTAAATCTTCAAGCTGGAAATCTCAAGGCTACTTAATTACCTCACCCTCGGATGTGAAGTCGAATTTGGCGGACTAGGGAACCGGCAATCTAGAAGAATTTGGTGGTGGCGAAAGGTTCAAGGCAGCGTCATCGTCGTCGAGGTCGGGCGGCGTCGGTGTCAGCGAGATCGAGCGACATCTGGGTGTTGGCGAGGTCGGGAGGCGTCGGTGTCGGTGAGGTCAGGCAGAGAGAGAGAGAGAGATTTGAGGGAGAAGGGTAGTTTTGACATAAAAATTATAATAATATGTTAGTTTTGGGTTATGAGAACACTCTCTTACAGTTTTTTGTACGGGTGAAAATTTTTCAAACTATTTTTACTAGTGGGAAAAATTCCCTCAAAATCAGGACTCATGAGCATTTTCCCTAATTATAAAGCACGACCCACGCTAATAGTACTTGTCTACTTTTCCATGAAGGAGCCGGGGTATTTGAGTTAGCAATGAAGGAACAAGGTTCCTTCTCAAAGTTGTATGGTTGTTGAGGGGGTTCTTTGATTAAGCGTGACTAGGCTGAATTACACCCAAAAGTGGGAGAAATTCGTGTGTGATTCAGATTGCATGAAGATCAAAAGAAGCTTGGCAGCATGAGCGTGGTGTGGGAGCTAGAAACGCACTGCGGTGAAGAGAATTGGGGTTTTCTGGGTTTAGATTTCTGGAACAGAGTTTGAAGGTTAAATGGGCTTTTTGGGGGAGTATGGCTGTGAGTTTGGTGATGTTGCTTGAAGGCATGAAAGCTTGAAGATGCAGGGAATTGAAGGCTGCTTCTGGGTTTCTAGGGTTTTGAGAAGGGGGAATTTTGGGGGTTTCTGCTTGAATGGGCATGAAGGCTTGAAGGCTTGAAGGGAGGCTTTTGGTGTTGCTGGGTTTTTGATCGATGAAGCTTGATTGATGCGTGATGATCTTTACATTGGCAAAACTCTCCTTTTATAGGGTCCATTGGAGGATGCTAGTTTCCAGATAAAAGGAAGATCGGGTAAAAGGGGTTTCTGGGCTACAGGGCGATCGTGTTGCTTGCTGCACTGCTGTAATGGTGCTAGACACGCAAACATATCACGAAATTGAATACAGATTTAAGGGAAGATATTTAGATAGAGGAAGATAGCTATTTTATGGTAATTGAGTTCCATCCTTAACCGAAGTAGTAAAAAGAATCCCCCAATTTTAGGTACCATGCTCAAGTTCTGCTATCAAGAAAAAGAAGAAACAGTGTTGCGGGGTGGAAGCAGAGTTGCTCGGAATAGAAAAGAGGGAGCTGCAGAAAGAAAAGAATGGTTTGGGCTTAAAGGAAAAAGAAGGGCTTTTAGGCTTAAAGAGAGAGAAAGGTTGGCCCAATCTCATATTCTCATGCATGTTCACAATTTCATTTATCGATCTAACTCGTTGGGCTTGGATTTTGAGCCCAAGACCAAAATCACCGACGATATAAAATCAACGAATGAACATGTGCGTTTCCGTAACTTTCCAAACCACACCCACATCTGCAAGCCCCAAAAATGCTTGGATGCGGCTTGGGTCCATATCGAGGGCGTGTTTGCTTGGCGTATTTATAGTCGAGTAACGAACGTAAAATCCTTATAAAACGATAGGATTTTATATATTTACGTGACTATGCATGATTTTTGTTGCGTGACAGCATAGTAACTAATTGCATGATTTTTCATGTATCAACAATGGTTTTACTAGAGCAATCACAACTCCGACTTGAAATTTGTTGAAAAAGAGACATTATTTTGCACTTTTATGGTTTCACTAGAGCAATCGTAACTCCAACTTGACATTTGTTGAAGAAGAGAAATTATTTTACACTGGTATGGTTTCACTAGAGCAATCGTAATTCCGATTAGGTTTCAATTAAAGTTTTTAAAAGTGCATAGTTTTACACGTGTATGGTTTCACTAGAGCAATGGCAAAACTCCAACTTGACCTTTGTCGAAGAAGAGACATTATTTTTGTGTCGATAAACTCCTACTGCTACTCCTACTCCTACCATGAAGTAGAGCGCCAAAAACAGAAACAACAATTCGTGCATTCTAGTTGGGCATGCGCGTTCCAAGCATCACTACCAACCTCTGTAATTGGCATTTGAAGCTCAAAGAATTATCCTCCAATGCAAAATGGGTAGAATTACTCAGCCACTTCCATCAAGTAAACAGAGCTGGAGCAATTCAACTTCTACACTATTCCGTCTTCCCTCCAATTCTCAAAGCATGCTCAAACCTCCTATCCTACTCCAATGGAAAATCCATACATGGGTGTTTGATAAAAAATGGGTGTGACTCCTACACTTCCATTAGTAACTCCACCATGGATTTTTACTTCAAAAAAAATGACCCAGATTCTGCATTGGCTGTTTTTGACTCTATGAGTATGAGGTGTAGAGACCAAGTTTCTTGGAATATAATAGTTTATGGAAGCCTTGATCAGGGGAATTTAGAACGAGGTTTATGGTGGTTCAATAAGTACAGGGTTTTAAGTACTGGGTTTCAACCCAATACTTCTACTTTGGTTCTTGTAATTCAAGCCTGTCGGCGGGTTAGAACTAAGTATGAAGGAATCAAAGTACATGGGTACGTAATTAAAGCCGGGTTTTGTTGTACATCTTCGGTTCAGAACTCGTTGTTGAGTCTGTATGCTGAAGATAGTGACATGGAAAGTGCATGCAAGCTGTTCGACGAAATGTCTGACAGAGATGTCGTTTCTTGGAGTGTGATGATTAGAGGTTATGTCCATTGCGAGGAAGCTCAAATCGGCATGGAGATGTTCCGAAAGATGGTGTGTGAGGTTGGTGTTGAACCAGATGGCGTAACAGCGGTCAGTGTTCTAAAGGGTGGCACTAGTTTGAGGGACTTGAGAATGGGGACATTGCTTCATGGGTTGGTGATCTGTAGAGGGTTAGATTGTGATCTGTTTGTTGGGAACTCTTTGATTGATATGTATGCAAAGTGTAATGATGTGGATTCTGCCTTTAAAGTTTTCAAGGCGATGCCGCAAAGAAATAGGGTGTCGTGGAATTCTATGTTGTCTGCATTTGTCCATAATGAGAGGTACACGGATGCCCTGTCACTCTTTTATTTTATGGGGAAGGAAGGTATCAATCCAGATGAAGTGACTCTGGTGAGTATTCTTCAATCATGCAAGCATTTGCCGCCAGTTCATTGCAAGTCAGTGCACTGTGCAACAATCAGGTGGGGATTTGAATCAAATGACTTGATTTTGAATTCTCTCATTGATGCGTATGCAAAGTGCAATTGTATCGAGCTTGCATGGAAACTTTTTGAGAGGATGAAGAAAAGAGATGTTGTTTCGTGGAGCACTATGATTGCAGGGTTTACACATTGTGGCAGACCTGATCAAGCGATTGCTGTCTTTGGTGAGATGGCCAAGCTTCATGCACAGGATGATCAGAAGCCCAATGAGATTACAATCCTAAATCTCTTTGAAGCTTGTGCAGTTTCAGCAGAATTGAGCTGGGCAAAAGGGACACATGGAATTGCTATTAGAAGAGGTTTGGCAGCTGGAGATCAAGTAGTTGTCGGAACTGCAATTGTTGACATGTACTCAAAATGTGGGGCAATAGGAGAATCAAGAAAGGCATTTGACCAGATTTTTGAAAAGAACATAATTTCCTGGAGTGCCATGATAGCTGCATACGGTATGAATGGTCTTGCTCACAAAGCTTTAGCTTTGGTTGAGGAAATGAACCTACACGCTCTGAAGCCAAATGCAGTGACTGCCCTTTCTGTGCTATCTGCATGTAGTCATGGAGGCTTAGTTGAAGAGGGTCTCTCCTTTTTCAACTCACTTGTTCAAGATCATGGAATCGAACCGAGATTGGAACATTACACGTGTGTTGTTGATATGTTGGGCCGAGCAGGAAAGCTCCAAATGGCTATGGATTTTATCAAGAAAATCCCAGACGGTTTAAAGGCTGCTGGGGCAAATTCTGCTTGGAGTGCATTATTAAGTGCCTGTAGAAGCTATGGGAATAGTGACATCGGCACAGAAGCTGCTTCTCATGTCCTTGAGTTAGAGCCTGAAAGTTTAACTGGATATTTACTTGCCTCAAGTATTTACGCAGCAGGGGGGTTGTGGGTTGATGCTGCAAGTACCAGAAGGTTGGTGAAAGAAAAAGGAGTGAAGGTTGTTGCTGGTTATAGCATAGTTAATGTTAATAATAAGGCTTGTGGATTTGTTGCTGGGGATCTTGATTGCCATTCACTAGCTGCTGGAGAGATAGAATCTATGGTTGAGCTGTTGCATGCTTGTATGAAGACTAAAAAGAAGAAAGTTGGTAACTTTGATATAATTGATTAGTTACTTGAGAGGTCTTCTGCATATTTGCAGGTGAAATTCCACGGCCCAGAAGAAGTAATTTGAATTCTGTTACATGTCTTATATTGATTCCACATCAGTTACATCATCACTACATTTAGTTCTAGATTTTTATTTGGAGATGTTTTCAAACTTACCATTCTTACTTTTAACATTGTTTGTGGTTAAACTAGTAAAACTTTATGAATGTCTTATATGCTCAGAGTACCAATACTTGAAATTCTAGGCCAAGAAATTAATCCGCATCGGGGGTCTTGTTAGAACGTTTTCTCCCTCCTGCCCACCAAAAAACTAGGTATGAGGGATTCTCACACCAAAACTCTTACCAACTCGACCACCTGTGTGGTTGAAAAATGTGCACTTCTGACTTATTCACATGCTTTTATCTGCAACTTCTTTGAAGAGGAAAGAACAGAGGTTTTAGTACTCTCTAAAAAAATGATTCAGTTTAGTACCCTGAACTTTTGGTAAAAATCAGATTACACAATCTTTTTGAAGAAAAAAAATCAGAATGACCTCTAAACTTTCAAATATGATCTCCCGGTCTAAAATTTTAAGTGACCTCGAAATAAGACGTAAGGTGCTGACTTGGAACTGACAACAATGACCCATACTCCAATATTGAAACCTTCATAGAGGGTAAACTAGACCATTTGCATATTAAACCTTCTAAATTTGAAATGAAACCTAATTAACATATTCATAAGAGGCTGGTTGGATGTAAAATGTAGTAATAAAAAGCACATAATTCTAGGACTAATCATAAATAAAGTGAACATGCAAAAGATATGGTCTTAATCAGTTAAATGTGGGCCCTTGTTGCCAGTTCCAAAACAACAGCTTACGCCACATTTCGAAGTCATTTGAAATTTTAGACCGGAGAGATCATATTTGAAAGTTTAAGAGTTATTCTGATTTTTTTTTTTTTTAAAAGATGGTTTAATCTGATTTTTACTCAAAAGTTAACGATATTAATAATAAAAAAAAAGGTTTAGTATCGGATAAAGTCAACGTCAAAGCTGCGCTCACTCTTTAGTTAAAAAGAGGCCAGAGAGACACGTAGCCAAAAAGTCATTTGCGAATCCAGATGGTGCAGAAAAATGGCGGTGGCGATCCACCACCTGAGGAGGACGAAGAGAAAGAGAAAGACGACGACAATCACGGCGGCGCGGTCGGCGGTGCTTCACCGGCCGACGCCGAGAAAAAGAACAAGAAGGAGAAGCATTCAGATCCGGAGGTGGTGATTTGCTTGCTCCAACCTTGCCCCGCAGACTCCGATCCCGACTACATCGGCATTCGCCGCCTTCTCCTCTCCCGCAAGTCGCAGTCCTCCATTGACCGCCGCCTCGTAAGCCTCTTCATCTCAATCCAACATTTTCACTCATCTTTTTGCTGTGAATTTGAGTTTCTAAGAGTTTTGAATTCCAAAGGATTGGAGATGCAGTGGGAAGGGCTACGTGGCTTACCGGAATTTCATTCGCAGGCCGAGGAATTGGGAGAAGGATAGTCTCCGGACTCCGAGCCTCCAAACCACTCCGGGAAACAGGTACAGTCTTCAATCACAATTCATCTCCAGCTTTTTTTATTAGTGATGATGTAGTTGATGTAAGATTTTGCTTTAGTCAGTGCTTTGAATTGTGTTAAATTCGTATTGCTGACGTCAGGCTGATTGATGATGCATCAGCGGGCGATGGATTCAACCGCCGAGTCCACTCTCACTTTTGCATGACGTCGAAAGCTGGACTCCTGGCAGGGTATGTTGCAATGTAGCTTCCTTGGTTTCGGTTTCGGTTACGAAATTTCTTTAATGAAGATTTTGGTTATAGAGTTTACTTTGTTAACTGTTTTGGTTCTTGCGCGTTGTAATGAGTGGAGCTCTGTTTTTTTTGCAGGATCTGCCGAGTCCCAGTATACTCTCGTCTCGTAGAAGTGTTAGCTCGACTACTAGTGATACTGACCGCCCACGTCGACGGGGTGAACAGCCTGCATACTCGTTTGTAGGAATGCATTGCATCTTCGACCAGTGCAGAGCCTCTGGTAATTTCTATATTAAGAAGATAGGTGAAGATGTGTGTGTATATATATATATTATTAGTTTTTTCTCTTCCAGAGGATGAACCTCATTGGTTGCTATGTGCAGTTACTGTTTTGAAGTTTGGGCACATGAGCTCGGATCTGCTTGCGTATGGAGCATCAGATGGAACCTTGACAGTTTGCACTGTCTCTGATCCTCCTTCAGTTTTAAAGCATTTAAATGGTCACTCCAAAGATGTTACAGGTTGGATTGACTGGTATTGTTACAATTATTTTTTCTCTTGCTTTTGCATTCATATATCTGTTTCTAAGTTTCGTGACTCCACTAATAAGTATGCCCAAAATTTTAGTGGTGATATTCAAATAAATATAGGTAAGAAAAGTAGTACTGAGAAGTAGGCCTTACAAGTGAACACTCCTAATGACTGCGACTTTTGTTATTTTACTAACAGCAGTAAAGTTAATAAGTCAACTGAAAACATCTTAAGTGTTCACAGTGGTTCAATTGATAAAACATTAGTCCGTTATTCTGTAATGGGATGTATTTTCCTTAGTAAGGTTTTGTTTCCAGCATCACCATCCCCACTTGGTTATGGTTCCGACGCTATTTTCCCAGTAGATTCTGCGTAATCCCTGAGATTTTCAATTGGAATCCTGTTTGGCGCTGAAACCTACATTTAGAAGTGTAATTTTGTTGGAAGATGCATTAATTGCAGTCGTAGTCTTTCCATTTTTCCTTGTATGGGTCTTTGTTCTAAACATCATGTTCTTGTTTATTTTCAGACTTTGATTTCTCGTCAAACAATCAGTACATTGCATCCTCATCAGTGGATAAAACTGTGAGAGTGTGGGAGATTTCAAAAGGCGTATGCATACGTGTAATATATGGTGTTTTTCCACAACTGTGTATTCGTTTTCACCCTGTAAGTGTACACAAACATAAGAATATCTAGCCCCTTTGAGTGGCTGCTATCCTTTTCTATGATAGATAACTTAATAAATATAAATGCTTGAAATTATTGTCTTTCATCATCATCTATGCAATTTGTTTTAGGGCCCTCTGTCTTATTTAGCCCAAGTTGTCAACAACTTTTTTTCCCCCCATTGGACGCGAATCCACCATGTTTTCAATCAAGTGCTGTTTTTTCATATTTACAATCAGCTACTAATGCCTTTCCCCCCATCACTTTCAGTGGATGATTATAATTGGGATTTTTTTTATATGTATGTATTAATCATCATGTGCCATACTGCAAATTTGAACAGCTAATTTTTGCTTTATATTTGTTATGCAGGTAAATAACAACTTCCTTTCAGTTGGCAACGCAGACAAAGAGATTACGGTAAGGTTTCATACCTAGGCTTGTTGTTTATTATTATTATATATTTTTTTGAAATAATCTACGCTTGTTGTTTTGAAAGGAAGAAAACATCAGATTTTTGGTTTCAAACATGATGTCACAAATATCCATCTGGTCATCCTGGTTTTGTTTGGCCTCAGATTTTCTTGCATATTGCAGCTCATACTTTCATTTTTATTACTATTTTTATGGACTTAGATATAGGTGCTTTGTGACCCCTTTGAATGGACTAGAATATTTGATAATATTGGAGTTTCTGTTTTTGTGCTGACTGCTGAGAGCCTGAAACACCTTTTCTACTTGTGGTTCAAATAAGGAACTTGTACTTTGAGGTAAATTCGAATGACATGGATATAGTTGTGTTAATTACCTCTTTAGGCTCACTATAGTGTTACCACATCCAAACCCCTTAAATATTTCTTGAAAGAATAAACTTCTAATAATCAAGCAAATAGAAAATCAGTTAGCCGTACCATAATGTTTTCAACCTTGAACTATAGTTGTTTAATCACAGTTATGGTTAAATGTTTTAACTTTTGCCTTACTGCTTGAGAGGATTTGTGAAAAATGAATGGATTTGGCATGATTGTAGAGTACCTGGAGATTGATTTCAGAAATCACAAGTAATATAGTTATGAGCTAATGAGAACTATATTGATGTTCTGGCAAGCACAAAAGTGATGTATATTCTTTTAGTCATCTGACCTAAATATTTAAAATCCATAACATTATGATGTTGAGTTGGTATTATATGCTATTGTTATAATCCTCAGGATCTCAATAAAATATGGAACTTGATGTGTAATGCTTTAAACTACAGAGTTTATTAATGTTAATTGACTGATTACAATCAATGTGTTTGTATGCAATGCAATGCGATACAATCATTATTGGCAATTTCATTCACAAGCCCTAATATATAAAAAAAAAAGGACATAGCTGCCTGGATATCTACTTTTCATTTTTCTTAATCCGAAGCATGTGAAAACTCTTTTTTTTTTTTTTTCAGTTCTTCATACTGTTGATCTTTCCTTGATATAATTACTTTGATAGACTAGATTTGATTGGTGGTATTTCTGCATTCGTATATCAGGTTTTCAATTTCAGTACTGGGAGGATCATTCATAAGACATCATTTGACAGTCAAGTTACTGCTATGGACCACGCTCACACTGGACAGATCATTTTCTGTGGAGATGGGACGGTGTGTTATTGCCTATATTTATTTGCAGTTCTTTGATGATGAACCTGCATAACTTTTACTGATGTAGTCTATTGGATAATTGTTGCAGGGGTGTATATATTCTGTCAGTATGAATTCTCACACAGGAGTCTTATCCCGCTCTCATCGGCATCGAAGTAGCAGCAGGCAGAAATCTCCAGTCACAACTGTGGAGTACCGAAGTTTTTCTCTGTTGGCTCGAGGCCCTGTGTTGCTGACATGTACTCAAGATGGAAGTTTGTCTTTCTTCAGGTTTGGTCTCAGCATTTGGCCTTTTTTTTTTCAAGATTTTTTACTTCCAATTTTTTTTATATATATAATACTGACAAGATGGTTGTTTGTCATAGTGTTGCACTGGAAATACAAGGTTATTTGACTCTTCGTTGCTCACTCAAATTAACTCCAAGGATATACAATATCCGGGCTTCCTTTTGTCCTCTGCTTTCCCTTGAAAAAGGAGAATATATAGGTTTGTATATCTGTCTTTCTTTTGTATATCTATCTGTGTCTAATAAAGCAATTTTAGTCTCTGCGTGATTTTTATGGTTCTTTCTAGAAAGTGCTTTTTTAACTGGTACCTGCACTGAATCATAAGTTCAACTTTTATTCGAAGTATCCTTTAATTTCTACAATTCATGGTGGTTCCATACAGATCCCCATGACATACAATCTCTCTTTCTTGAGGAAGGGGGTGTTTTTTATGATACGTTATATACCTTTGGCGGGGTAACTCCCTACTTCATTGGATCTAAATGCAACTGAGCTGTTGCAAAGTTGGTAGACTAACTATAGATGGGAGCTTCTTCAATTACAGCTTTTAGATGCTGTGTGCTGGATGATTGCAAATGCTTCTATTATTTCATCAAGTCTGCAGAAATTAAATTCGAATTACTAAATTAAGAGACTTGCCCATAATTCATAGAAGTAGGTTATGATGCTTGTAAATTTTCAGAGCCACATTTTGAAAAATAAATAAATAAAGAAGTTTCAGAGCTACATGATAAGGTATACAAATGACGAACATTAGTGACAAGATCTAAGTTAGTAATCAACTTTTTTTTTTTCTCCCGACTTATTTTCTGGGCAGTCTAAATATCTCTGTACCATATATGACCCATTATGTCTGCTGTGTCTTGCTAACATTGTCATGTGTTATGATACCTAGTTGCCGGAAGTGAGGATTCAAATGTCTACTTCTACGACTTAACTCGGCCGAAGCATACATGTGTAAACAAGTTACAGGTTTGGCTTCTTTAGACACAAATATCGAATGGTTATCTGTTATCGCAGATTCGACCCAAATCACTGAAATATATGTGACTGCAGGGTCATCGATTTCCTGTTATTGGGGTGGCTTGGAACCATGGAGAGAATTTATTAGCTTCATCTGATTTCTATGGTACAGTTATTGTATGGAAGAGATCAAAAGCAGGGTAAAACAAACATATACAGAGATACAAGTTTCAAGTTATACGCCCCTTTGCAGGCTTTTTGCTTAGTTCTCATTTTTTTCTGCACAAAATCTGTTCCTCACCACAAAATCCCATGTATTGATTGTTAATTGTATCAGTAAGGTAAAGGAGATATAGCGGCATTTATATTAGTCTTGTATTCTTTCACCAATTGATTAAATGATATCAAGTCATCAAATTTTTTAGGTAAACTTTGTCTGCAATAATCGTAACAAATTCGTGAACGAGTAGTGCAGCTGAATTCTTTTATGAGGTTTTTACCAAAAACTACAATTTTGTAGTGATATTTACTAGTAACAAAATTGTTTTTTAAAATTACCACTAGGAAGTTTCCATCTAAAACTAACAGAATCCGTTAACTCATAAATTATAAAAATATCCTAAGAAATCAATACTACTGAGGCAAAAAAAAAAAATTCAAACTATGTATCTCTAATGCTACTGAACCTCAAATCTCAACCTAATACTACTGAGCTTTAGAAGCTCGGCTGTCCTCCGCCACACTTCCAATACCACTGAGCCTCAGAATCTCTGCCGTTCTCCGCCACACTTCCAATACCACTGAATCTCAGAAGCTCTGTCGTCTTCCGCTGCACTTCCAATACCACTGAGCCTCAGAATTCAACCTCTGCCGCTCTCCGCCGCGCTTCTAATGCCACTGAGGCTCAGAAAAATCCACCTCTGCCGCGCTTCCAATACCACTGAGCCTCAGTAATCAAGATCTGAGCCATATCTGATCTGATCTCAACCATAACCAACACACAAAACTCTAACACACAAAATCAAACCAACACACAAACTCAGAGAGAGAGAGAGAGAGAGAGGAGTTGGCGACGACCAGAGATCAACTTTAGCTCCATCGTAACCTTTCTTTGGACGGCGAAGATCATCTGGATGACGGTGGAGGTCACCGGAGCCAAATCGAAGGGGCAGAGCTCCCGCTCCAGCGGAAAATGCACGTTCATGTCGCATACGCCGGCGAGGGAGCTACCTTGGACGGAGGTGACGGTGATGAGGTAGGCGCCCTTTTCCTTGGCGTAGGGGAGGGGGCGGAGGAGATTTGGTCGGAGTCGGGCTCGGGGGTGGAGGAGATCTGGTAAGGTCCTGATAGAGGCGGCGTGGTCGGCGGTTCAAAGCTTGACGGTGTCGTCCAAGGATGAGGTGAGGAAGGAGTCGCGACGCCTGGGGTTGTAGTCGGCGAAGTAGGGCTGGGCGTTTGGGCCCGAAGGACCGAAAGCCCGGCCCGGCTCGGCCAAAAAAACCCGACACGGGCCGAGCCCTAAAATTTTTGGGACCGGCCCGAGGAAGGACCGGCCCGACTTTCTGCTGGTCGGTCCGAGCTCGGGCTTAAATATTTTTGGGACCGAAAGCCCGGCCCGGCCCGACTTTTTCATATATATATATAAAAAAAAAAAAAACATAAGTTCCATTTCCAAAATCCAAACCCAGACAGAATGACTCCGGCTCCAATCGACCAAGCCTCCAACTCGTCCATCGCTCCGTGCCTCCGTCCCGGCGTCCCCTCCTCGAGTCCTCCTCCAACTCGACAGACTGACTCCGGCTCCAATCGACCAAGCCAGTCGCCACCAACTCCTTCCTAGCCTCTCCTCCTCCTCGTCGATCGGCTCCTCCTCCTCCTCCTAGATCAGCTCCTCCTCCTCCTCCTAGATCAGCGTGAAGCTTTGGAAGTTGTCCTAAATCAAGCTATGATCTTGAGTCGGGAGCGGCTCCTCCTCCTCGGTGAATTCAACCTTGGTGAAGCTTTGGAAGTTGTCCTAAATCAAGTTATGATCTTGAGTCGGGAGCGGCAGGTGGAGGTCATCCATGATTCACCAGCTGAGGTGTCATCCATGGTCTTGTATGGAGACAACTTGAGGCTAAAGGATACAGGTTTCTATTCCTTTTTTTTCTTCTGAGTTTGGGTTCTGATTATTGTTGAATGAGATGGTGGTGGAGGTGCACTGATCTTCATCTTCGTTGACTGTGGAAGCTCCATTTCTCATGTCACGAGCTTGAAGAGGAATGGGGTTGGTGACCATGATTTGGGCCCGAAAAAGCCCGAAAGCCCGGCTCGGCCCGACTTGGTCGGGCTCGGGCCGGTCCTCGTTTCTGAAAAAGCTCGGCTCGGCTCGGACCGAGGGTGTCGGGCTTTGGGTCGGGTTTTGCAAATTTTGGGCTCGGCCCGGCCCGCGCCCAGCCCTACGGCGAAGGAGACCTCGCGCAAAAGAGACGAGCTTTGTGACGGGTGTGAGAGAGAGAGAGAGAGAGAGAGAGAGAGAGAGAGAGGAATATGTGATATATATTTATATGGATGACATGGGTTGTAATTTATGGATTTCTATGGTTAATTATGTCATTAAACAGTGGACGAGTTAACAGCCCGTTACTGTTAATTCCTTGCTGATGGTATAAAAAAATTAGGTCTTATTATTGGTAAATATCACCACCAAATTGTAGTTTTGGGTAATTATGTATTGTTTTATTGTTTTTAGCGTTCCACAGTTGATGGGAAAGAGCTTCCACATATCCTTATTATTTTACAGCAACAAAGGTAAGAATCATGAGAGGGATGAGACTATATGAGCAAATAATGTTGCTTGGAATTTCTTCATGTATGCTGAAACTTGTGAGTTGAAAATGTAGTTCAGCAAGCAGTACAATATCAATCACTCTGTTGACAGTAGCCACAGAGGGGCTACATAAGCCCACAGACCCGCAGCCAGTCCATCCGGGGCCGGCCTGAGGCCCGGAGCAGGATCACCAGCACCCGGACCCGAGGTCCAGCAGTCTACCTTGTGACCGGGGGCCCGGGGACCGGGGGCGCCAGCCTGCCAAAGAGGTCACCAGAGCTGCCCTTTTGTGTGCATACAGAAAGAAGCCAGTCCCACATCGAAGAATGAGACCAGACCTCACGCCCGGCCACCTATATAAGGGCCTCAACTACCCTCTTTAATAGGTAATTGATCTCTCCAACTGCTTATCATACGTGCTTTAAGTTATCTATTCGTCCCAACTGTACTAACTTAGGCATCGGAGAGGAGAAGACTGGCCCGCCCAGTATTCCCCTTAGTGAGCAAGTTAAGCAGGAGGAGATCACATCTAGATTCTACCAGGCCTACGGGTTTGTGCAGAAACAATTGGCGCCGTCTGTGGGAAGTCTTACATAAAAATCACGTAAGCATCACCAAATGGCAGAAAGCTCAGAAGCGGGCCAGGAAAGAAATGCAACGGAGGGTCAGCGGGTTGCACCAGAGCAAGCGCTCATCTCCACCCCGGTAGCTATACGGGAGCAGCGCAGCGACCAGGGCAACCAAGAAGACGGCAGCTGTGGGAGGCCGACCGGCACGCCGGGTTAATCCATGATAGCGTGCGCGGGAAAGGCCCGGTGGAGGGAGACCAGCCAGCGAACCGGGGCTTTTCCCTGACATTCTCGGACGATCCGAGCGACAAAGAGGAGAGTCTGCTCAGTGACAGCGACCGGGACACCACGTACAGCCCCGACCGGCACGATATGGCGGGGGAGATACTGGCGATGAGGGCAGAAGTCGGTCGCCTGCGCGCGGAGGGTGACCGGGATAGAGAAAAATCCAATGCCCGGTATGAGGAAATGGAAACGGTAAACGTTGCCTTGGTGGCTGCCCTGGAGAGAGGCCAGCAGCGCAACGCCACCATGACAAGGGCAACTGCACCCGCACCTGGCCGACCTCAGCGCCTTGAGGCAGGGCAATCTTCGGGAGGAAGGTCCAGCGACCGCAGGAGGGCGGAGTCCCCGAGCGGTCCGGTTTTGCCAATGAGCACGCCGGCACCCCCGCAGTCGCGCGCTTCATTCGAGGATGAAGTCGTGACCCCGACCGCACGGGCATTACAGATACTCACCGACTTTGTGTCGGATCTAAGGGCCCAAATGGAGGCCAACGAGAGAAGGGCAGCGCGGCTGATGGAAGGCGCGCGATTCAATGAGCGCATGGGCCCTTTCTCGCACCGGGTTCTGGAGTCAGGGAGGTCTGGCAACCAGAAATCCCTAAAGCTCACATACTCAGGATCCGACTGCCCATACCAGCATTTGGACAGTTTCCGGTCCCAAACGTGCGCCAAGGGCTATTCCGATGCAGTATGCTGCAACATTTTCCAGGAAACCCTGTCTGGAGAGGCGCTCAGCTGGTTCTATGAGCCCCGGCAAACTCCATCGAAGCGTTCGAGCAACTGGCCGACCGGTTCGTCGGCCGCTTCATCCTCCGGGTCGAAAGTGCCCGGACATCAACCATCCTCTTCAACTGTATGCAGGCACCTGGCGAGGAGCTAAGGACGTTTATCAACCGCTGGCAAACGGCGACGGCCGGGGTTCGGAACCTCGACAAGGGTATCGCCGAGATGGCGTTCAAACAAGGGCTCCGGCCGGGAAAATTTTCATACGCCGTACGGGTGGAACTCCCGTAGGGGTATGACGAGCTAATGGCGATGGCCATCCGGCATGCTCAGGCCGACCATGAAACGTATGGGCAGCACCTGCTGAAAAGAAAGCGGGACGAGCACCCCCGGGAGGAGCACCCCCCTCCCGGCCGAGAAAACAAGGCCGGCCAACGGAGCGAGAACCGGGGTGCCCGACCGGGCAGACCCAGCAGAAATTAGGGGAGTCAACAGCAGCAGAAGCCCTATCATGACAAACCCCAGGGCGAGCACAAGCCGGCGCAGTACCGGCAAGAACGCCCCCTGGCGATCATGCCAGGAGGTCTTCACCACCCTAATCTCTTCATACGAGGACATCTTGCACGAGAATGGGAACATCATTCCCCCACCGCCGAGGAGCAAGTACCCGAAAGGGAAACTTACCCAGGCGCGAACGGGCAAGTACTGCTCCTATCATGATGAAGCTACCCACCGGACGAACAGTTGCTTCGCCCTCAAGACAGCCGTAGAGGGTTTGATTAGCAACGGTCAGCTCCAGCGGTATATAGGGGAAAGGAGAGCAGACCCCGACCGGGAGCAGGGCCAGGGCTGGTAAGCACGCCCGAACCTCCAAGCAGTTGGTTTGGCATATCAGCGGTTCAACCAACGTAACATCATATGTATGCCAACTATTTTGAGAGAAATTCCACCGGTGTAAAACATGTATATATCCAAAGAGTAATACAAGCAAAAAAACCGTTCCAGCGGATTTACAAAAAAAAAGAGCAAAACAAAGATCTTCAAGGAGCCGCACCTCCCCCCTCAGCGGGCATCTCACCAGCTTCTCCAGATGGAGCCGCTGCATCCTCTCCAGCAGGTTGAGGCCCGCCTTCCCCTTCCGGTTGCTCCTCTTCTGCCGACTGCTCATGGGTATCTTCACCGGCCCCCACCTTCGGCATTTGAGAGGTATCCAGGTACCCCTTCTCTTCCCACTCCGCATAGGCATCGGCGATACCCGACTCCCTAGCCTTTTCTAGGAGCTTAAGGAACTGATCACTTTCGTGATATTTGAGGACAACCCGCTGGTAAAGCTCCGGGTCCACTTCTCCAGCCGCAGCCGCAGCCGCAGCGGCGGCACGCACAGTGGCAGTTCCCACCTGGAGCTCATCCAATTTCTCCTCCAGCTCGGCTCTCTCCTCCTCAACCCGCTCCCTCTCCTCCTCGAGGCTCCGGACCTGCTCTTCTAGCTTGGCCACCTGCTTCTTGGCCCTCTCCTCCAGCCTAACCTTCTCCCGCTCCAGCCTGGACTTCTCCACTTCCAAGCGCTCACGGGCTTCTGTCAGAGCGGCCACCTGCCTCTTCAGCTCCTCACTCGGGTCCGGCTGGTACAGATTGTACAATAGCTACAAACAACAGGGAGCCAATTAAGCAAACAGCAAGAGTAACAAGTTATGAGCAGTGCCATGGCACCAAGCAGTTCTTACCCGGAGAACCGACTCCTTGCTCTTCTGACGGTTCTCCCCCGCCAGGGCTCCAGGCCTATCCAAACCGAGGCCAGCCACGTCCGCCGCCAGGCTCCGGACGAAGGGACTCTCCAGACCTCCCCTCTGTTCCTCCGTAGGAGCGGGGCTACTCTGCTGACCGGCAGAGTTTGAGGCAGCAGCGGCTTTGTCCCCAGCGGAACTCGTCGCACCGCTGACCACCTTGAGCCGTTTGGCCAAGTTTTCACCTGACGACCGGCCGGTCAGCGTCACCAGTGCGGAGAGAGGGACGTCCATAATCCTCCGTCTCTTCTCACCCTGGCCGTCCAGTGAAGAAGATTGTGCGCCTGACCGGGTGACCCTGGTGACGAGCGGGACCGATCCCGGTCGGTGCGGAATCCTCAAAACCCCACCAGGAACCTTTGGTGGCCCCCCCGTGGTCTTGCCCTTTCCGGGTCCCGCCTTGGGCGCAGCGGGGTGACTCTTCACACGCCTCAGAATATAGGCGTCGTCCTCAACGTCCATGGCCCTAGGTTCGGCGTGAACGGTAAGCCGACCGGACTCCTCGTCCACCGAGGTCTGTGAAACGGCCTCCCCTTTCTCCTTCTACCTTGAGAGAAGGTCTTCACCATCCATGGATAGCGTGTTGCCGGGCTTCACGACCATCCGGGAAGATGCACCTACAGGGCAAACAAATGGTTAGTATCAACTCGGTCAGCAAAAATGCCATCGCTTAAACCTTGGTACGCACCGGGATCCCGCCTGAGACAGCAGTACTCCAACACTTCCCGCCGTATGAAGTTGTAGGAGCTTCGCTCGAGATCGTCCCAACATCCGAGTATAGTCATAATCCTTTCCCGCTCCAACTCGGACAGTTCGAACGATTGGTCGCCAAGGGGCTGGAAGGCACCAGGAACCCGGTACATTTTACTCCTCTTCTGCCACTTCCCACCCGCCATCACCACCTTTTTCCTCCAGCTATTGTCCACCCAGGAAGGCAGATGGGTGATGATAGGCTGGAAATGTCGGGCGCAAAAGGTCAGACAACCTCGGGACCCTCTCTTCTTCGAGAAGGACACTCTGTACAGCGCCCGGAACTCGTTCACCGTTGGCATGCTCATCCCGGACAGCTCGTACAGGCAACCGAGGCTCAGCAACTGCCTCCACTGGTTCCCGGGAACCTGCGCGGGAGACACTTGCAGAGCGCTAAGCGTATACTGCACGAAGTCCGGCAGCGGGAGGGAGAACCCGTGGCGAAATTGGTCTCCGTGAACAGCAACCCAACCCGCCTCCGGGTTACAGGCCGATTCTCCAGGGTTCAGCGGCCGTAACGCCACCTCATCGGGGATACTCCACGTCTCCCGGAAGGCGGCAATCTCTTCGGGGTTCATACTACCCTCCGGTTCATCGCACACCACGGCCTCTTCCCCACTCCCGATAGTGTAGCTCACGGGCGGAGTGCCAGGAAAGCGCACCCCGTGCGGGATGCCCTCAGATCCCGAAGACCCGGAGGACGAGACCCCGCCCCGGGAGCGGTCAGCGGCTTCGGTCTCCGAGGATTCCGAACCAAGCCAATCCTTCAATCTCTCCTCATCGTCCACCATGGGACGCCTGTCGGCCGATTCGGAAGCCCCATCAGAACTTACAGGAGCCATTTAACCTAAGGGGAAGAAAACAAAACCCCACCGCTGGTCAGCAACAGGCTAGAACAGCGCCCTCTGCGGCTCCACCCCAAGTTTGCCGCAGACGCCCCGCTCACAACGACTCACAATCGGCGACAGAGCAAACCCCCCCCCCCCCCCCCCCCCGCGCCGCAAAACGCCAAAAAGAAAAACACGAAGCAAGGAGAGCAAGACTTACCAATTACTATGCACAACCGAGGAAAATCCGTCCTACGAAAACACCGAGCAATGGTAGGCAAAGACCCAGAACGCTTGGGGCAGGGATATCGCGAGGCACCTCCACAGAGCTTTCGCCAGATTCCTCTCCAACCTTCTCTTCTTCTCTCTGGGCCAAAGAGCAAAACAGAGGTTATGAAGACAAAGGAGGCCTTTTTATAGACGGGTCCGGTGCCCTAGGCACCCCTGTAATCCCCCCAAAATGCGCAATCAGGGCAACTCAAACGCCTGCGAATCCAGGCCCTCCATCTCATATCGCTCCCTGCTGACACGTGTCCCAGCATCGATAACCTTCCCACGCCATCATAACTGATGGGACTGATGGGCTTCCTCCTTATATGCATGTCAGCCACTTGTCCCGCCTATAAGCGGCAGTTAAGGGAGATAGGAGCGGGAACCGAGGCGTCGAGCCCCCCCACTTCCCCAAGAGCCAAGGCCCATCACCAGTTAGGTATCATTCAACCGGCTCCATGGAAGTTCACCGGTTATGATCATTCAACCGGCTGCATGGCATCTCACCGGTTAGGCATCATTCAACCGGCTCCATGGCAGTTCACCGGTTATGATCATTCAACCGGCTGCATGGCATCTCACCGGTTAGGTATCATTCAACCGGCTCCATGGCAGTTCACCGGTTATGATCATTCAACCGACTGCATGACATCTCACCGGTTAGGTATCATTCAACCGGTTCCATGGCAGTTCACCGGTTATGATCATTCAACCGGCTGCATGGCATCTCACCAGTATTCAACCGGCTCCATGGCAGTTCACCGGCTATGATCATTCAACCGGCTGCATGGCATCTCACCGGTTAGGTATCATTCAACCGGCTCCATGGCAGTTCACCGGTTATGATCATTCAACCGGCTGCATGGCATCTCACCGGTTAGATATCATTCAAACCGGCTCCATGGCAGTTCACCGGTTATGATCATTCAACTGGCTGCATGGCATGTCACCGGTTAGGTATCATTGAAACCGGCTCCATGGCAGTTCACCGGTTATGATTATTCAACCGGTTGCATGGCATCTCACCGGTTAGGCATCATTCAACCGGCTCCATGGCATCTCACCGGTTAGGTAACATTCAACCGGCTCCATGGCATGACTCCGGTTATGAGAACATTCAACCGGCATGGGCTTTATACACCCGGGAGAGTTTACATCTAACACATGTACTCTTTTCCAGCAGGATAAAACCTTGCATCGCACTGAACTGCGATCAAAATGGGGATTCAAGTTGAGACTTGTCATCTCAACGCCCACTACCAGATCGGAGAGAATAGCCGACGAAAAAAATTTCGTCGACTATGCCAAATTTTCGTCAGCTATTCCTTCTGCAGACGAAATTTTCGTCGGCTATAATTCGTCGGAAAAACGCCGTCGGTAATACTAATGGCCGACGAAAATAACGAAATCGTCGGCTATATTCGAGTATGGCTGACGACTTTACCGACGAAAATTAATTTCGTCGACCAAATCTGGGCAAAATATCAGACGAAATTCGTCGGATATTTTCGAGTATGGCCGACGATATCGTAAACTATTTCGTCGGCTATTTGTTCGGAAATATAGCCGACGATTTCATCTATTTCGTCGGTTATTTCGTCGGAATATATTAATATTTTAATAGGCATTAATTAGTTATAGCCGACGAAATAATGTCATTTTCGTCGGCTATGAAAGTTATAGCCGACGAAAATTGGTAAAAATCGTCGGCTATAGTGCTTATAGCCGACGAAATAATGCCAATATCGTCAGCTATTCTTACATTTGGGGGAAAAAAAATTAAATTAATTTCTAAATTACTATTCCAAGCAACCTGGAAATCACAAAGACAATCCATGCATTTGCACCAACAAGAAACACATCTAAATGATTTATTATTTAATTTGTTCCAATATACATAAAATATAACCCTAATCATCACCTAAAGCACTAAAGTCCACCACGTCATCCCCAGCATCCTGCTCGTCATCATCGGGAGGTTGAGGCATTGGAGGTTCAACTAACAGCTGAAACGGGGGCGGGGGTTCAAGGGCCTGTTGTTGTGCCGCGAACATATCACACCACCAGTTTTGTTGGGCGGCGTAGTTGTGTTGCCGAACTCTGTCGCATTCAGCATGCCAACTGGCCATATCCAAATGATACTGCTGTGTTCTGCGGCGTAGCTCCTGTGATTTCTGGGACTCGGCCTCCAATCTTGCGGCCAATCTCTGCACTTCCCCCCTCATCTGTTGGCTGTCCCCGCCTCCCTTCTTTTGACCTCCCTTAGTGGTCTTCAAGAGCCCTATTCCAGAACTTCCCAAACCCCGGCAGTAGTACTGGTTTGACCGGTCTGGGAAGGCTGCGTCGAACATCTTCGCTGCCGTTTGGACATTCGATCGGTCGACCTGGCGCATGGCTTCTTCCAGATCTGCCTCTGAAATGTTCGGTTGTGTCTCCCGAACTACTTGCTAGAACACCTCTTCTTCGGCCCAGTTCACCCTCTCCTAATTGAACGGAAAAAAAATAATAATTAATATTCTAACAAATATATAATTAAGTAAAATTAATAACTAAAATTTTAAAATCGTAATCAACGACTTACGAGCTGTTCTGTCGCTTGTGGATAAGCGATCTTGAACGTCTCCACGTACGGGTTGCTATCAGGATGATCTCTAAGCGCCTCCTCCTGATATTGTGCAAACGGCCTAGAACCACCATGATGGGGGGTTGTGTTACGGCGGCGGTTCGCAGAGTTTACCCGAGACCGTTCCTTCAAACAAATAATAAAATATTAGAAAAATGCATCAAAAAATTTTAGTGTAATAATTATAAAATAATTAAACTAATAATTAAAATTTTAACAAAATAAACATTTATAGTTAAGTTTAGTATTTACCTGCATAAGTGAGTTGTTGAAGTCTACTGTCTTCAACCAACGCCACTCGTACTCCCTGAACATAAACTCTCTGGGAGTACCCATACGACCACGGTTGTCGTATTGGTTAAAGTGGGAACGGAGCTCGTTCTTCCACTCTTTGAACCTACGGAAAAAATAAAAGTGCATTAGAAATATTATTAATATCATAAAATATTTCAAATTATAAGATAAGGAATTCCCAACGTACCTCAACAACTGCATCGCGTCCGCCCAATGCTGCTTATGTTCTGCAATCTCGAAGTATGTCTGAAAGATAATATTTTATTAGTTTTACAATTATAACAATACCGAAAAATATTAAATATTACGTAAAATAAATTAAATTTTTTAAATTACTCACCGACGCGGCGTTGTTCACCTCTCTCTTGATCTCTTCGGGCACATCAGCCCACCGTGTCCACAACATAGGGACCATGTCCCTAATCAGTGCCCCCACGCAACCCGTGTAGTCGCGGCGTTCTTTCTCCTGAACCTCCTGATTAGGAGGTTCGTTGATCCGGATCCTCCCGCTGAGCGTGTCAAAACATATGACACCTCTCGTATTCCTCGTTGAACTGCTAGCAGCTGTCCCTATCACATAAACGACGATTGGTTAATAAAATTAAATATTAGTGCGTTAATTTTAATAAAACATTTAATTAATAAAATCAAATGTTACCTGAACTCGATGACCCGTCTGTCGACTTTCCTTTTCTCCTCGCCGAAATCAGGAGGTCAGGGTTCTCAAATGGCTGCTGCTGGTATGCCTCCGCAGCACTTACGTACTGAGGCATAGCAGGCCATATGGGTACACCTCGAAAGTCGACCTCGGGTATCGCAGGAATGTTGTACGGGAGGTAGAGCTGATTTGGGAGAGTAGGCCCCTCAGTCGAATCAGCAGCAGACGTCGTCGGACTCGTCATCGGCTCCCGATGAACCTCAGGCATACGGACCTGAGGAACGTCTGCAGCTATCTCGTCCTGAAATAGCTGCCTACTGAACCTCGGAGCATCTGGCCCGACAGGGGGACGTGAACTGCTCGACGGCCGCCCCGCCTAGAGAAGGGTCTGGTGCCGAGAACTCACACTCCTCCGCGGCTGGGATGAATCCACAGGCCTCCGCGGCTGGGATGAATCCACAGGCCTCCGCGGCTGGGATGAATCCACACTCCTCCGCGGCTGGGTGGTGGTCCTCTCAGGCTGGCTAAGGGTCCTGTCGGACTCTGCGGAACCGGCGGAACTTCCAGAACCCCTAGATCTGGAACGACGGCCTCCGAAGAACTGTCTGAATGCATCGGCCATCTACAGCTTGAGGCATTAATACATTAATTAATATTAAATTATATTACATTAAATAACAAATTCTAATTAATATAATAACTAATAATACTAACATATTTCAAAACATACTAACAAATTAATATTTAAATTTGTACTAATTTTAAATAATACTAACCATTAACCTAAATATAACTATTTATATACAAATATAACTATATTTCATTATTAACATATATATAAATACAAATAACCATTTATATATTAACAAAAATATATAACAATTTATATAATTAAAATTAAATATATAACAAATATATAACAATTTCTATACCTAAATTATAACAAATATATAACAATTAAATTTATTAACGAATATATAACAAATATATAACAATTTATATAATTAAAATTAAATATATAACAAATATATAACAATTTATTATATAACAATTTATATAATTAAAATAAAATATATAACAAACATATAACAATTTGTTAAAATTAAATTTATTAACAAATTTATAACAATTTATATAATTAAAATTAAATATATAACAATTTATAAAATTAAACTAAATTGAAAAAAAAAAAAATTTAACCGGATCGGAGGAGGAGGGGAAGGAGGTCGGACGAGGAGGGGAAGGCGGAGGGGAAGGAGGAGGAGGAGGCCGCAATTGGAGGAAGAGAGGAAAAGCCGATTTGGGGAGGAGGAGGGTGCGGCGGAAACGAACGGGAGAGGGCCGGTTTGGAGCAGCAGGAGGAGGAGGAGGAAGAGAGGAAAAAGTCGGCTAGGGTTCGACAGTTTCTGATTTATACCCGAAAGAATAGCCGACGATTAAAAAAGATTTCGTCGGCTATTCTTCACTATAGCCGACGAAAACTTTAACATCGTCGGCTATACTTTGAATGTCGTCGGCTATACTTTAGGCGATCAACAGCCGTCTGATCTGAGCCATCCAACGGCGGCCAATGAAAAGGCGCGGGTCGCAAGAGTTTAGCCGACGAATTCAAATATTTCGTCGGCTATACTTTGGAAAATCAGCAGCCGTTGGATCTGAGCCATCCAACGGCGGACAATAAGCAGATCGCAAGAGTTTAGCCGACGACATATAATTTTCGTCGGCTAAACTGTTGGTCAAACTACTAAGTCAACCCTCTAAACGCTTTAAAACGGAAATTAGTCTAGTTAGACGACGGTTTTTTGCCTGACCTTCAACAGATAATAGTTTAAAAAATTACCAAACGTAATTAATCGCAATTAATCGTTTAAAAAATTACCAAACGGAGACGCAACTAATCGTTTAAAAAATTTTCTCAAAATATTTACCAAACGTCAGGCTACCCATAGGAAAACTGAAGTAAAAAACAGTTAACCGCAACATTCGGCACACAGATTTTGTCGGAATCTTGTCATTTTTCAACCGTAGACGTATTTCATTATTTCGGTCATATCTTATTTGACGACATATTTGCATTTGAAGAGTGTACGTATAGTAACTATTTGAAACTATACATTCACTTAAACACTTAGTAAACAAGTTAAGGAACATTAGTGCATATGGTCTGATTTTGAATCTAAAAGTTTAGAAAATCTATTCCAACCGTCAGATATCACCGTTCACCTTAAATACATATATGAAAAAAAATCCAACTACATCTGACAACGTTAAAGGCTCGATCGGGACGGTCAACCAGGTGAGTCAACCCTTTAAACGCTTAGAAATGGTAATTGGCCTGTCTAAATGACGTTTTTTTGCCTGACCTTCAACAGATAATAGTTTCAAATCGATGAGACGCAACTAATCGTATAAAAATTTTCCTCAAAATATTTATCGAACGTCAGGCTACCCATAGGAAAACGGAAGTAAAACACAGTTAACCGCAACATTCGGTACACAGATTTTATCGGAATCTTGTCATTTTTCAACCGTAGACGTATTTCATTATTTCGGTCATATCTTATTTGACGACATATTTGCATTTGAAGAGTGTACGTGTAGTAACTATTTGAAACTATACATTCACTTAAACACTTAGTAAACAAGTTAAGGAACATTAGTGCATATGTTCTGATTTTGAATCTAAAAGTTTAGAAAATCTATTCCAACCGTCAGATATCACTGTTCACCTTAAATACATGTATGAAAAAAAATCCAACTACATCTGACAATGTTAAAGGCTCGATCGGGTCGGTCAACCGGGTGAGTCAACCCTTTAAACGCTTAGAAATGGTAATTGGCCTGTCTAAATGACCTTTTTTGGCCTGACCTTCAACAGATAATAGTTTCAAATCGATGAGATGCAACTAATCGTATAAAAATTTTCCTCAAAATATTTACCGAACGTTAGGCTACCCATAGGAAAACGGAAGTAAAACACAGTTAACCGCAACATTCGGCACAAAGATTTTGTCGGAATCTTGTCATTTTTTAACCGTAGACGTATTTCATTATTTCGGTCATATCTTATTTGACGACATATTTGCATTTGAAGGATGAAGCAATGGTTTGTCGATAGTGATAGAAAATGGAAAGTGGTTTTTTTTGTTTTTTTTTTTAAATCATAGCCGACGAAATCAAACATAGTACTCGTCGGCTATTCTTTTGTCGTTTTCTGTCTAAAATAAAATATTTATTTTTCAATATAGTTTTGGCCGACGAAATCACGCATTTTTCATCGGCTATAATTAGTATAGCCGACGAAAGAATGCATTTTTCGTCGGCTATTCTTTGAAAAAAATAAAAAAATCAGTGGTGTTACACCTCTCGTATTCCTATGTCCTGTTCATATATAACTAAAATTGAACATAAAAAAAAACAGAAACCCAACAGTCAACATATTTCAAATTTTTTTTAAGGTGTTTGGAACCCAGCCTATGCTGGGAGGCTCATCCCCACGCCCGTTCATTAGAAAAGAGTGGATTACAAATGAAAGTATTACATCATCTAAATTACTTAATCCGTCGGATTGTAATCGGAATCATCGGATGAGTCTTCTTCGGTTTCTGAATTGCTCGATAGGGGTAATCTATGTCGTTCCTCACCACTAGAGTCCTCGTTAGTTTCTTCATTTGGATCAACATCAACAAGCAGTGGCTCTTCACGTCGAATTCGCACCGGCGTGTCTAGGCGAATAAAAGAGGAGTCAGGAATACCGTTTGAGTTGGGCTCTTGATACGCGGTGCCCCCTTCCTCGTTCTCTTCAGCCACTCTAAGTGTAGACGCCCGGTAAATGTTGTGATGGTGGATAGTGTTGACTACTTTCCACGGGTCACCCTTGGCGAGATCATCAAGATAAAACACTTGTTTCACCCATGTGGCTAAAACGAACGGGTCGTCCTCATACCATGATATACTAGTGTTCACAGAAGTTATGCCGTATTGATCGGTTTTCATGCTCTGCGGCCGTGTGTCAAACCATCTACACTTGAAAAGGTGCACTTTCATGCCTTCCCCATAATGCATGAAAGTGCACCTTTTCAAATTAAAGGTGCACTTTCATGCATTATGAAATAGAGGACGGATATATAATTATCCGTAATATATATATATATATATTTTAAAATATATATATATATATATATATATATATATTAACACTAATTAAAATAACATCAAATTAAAACACATATATAATTAAACTAACACTCAAAATCAACTCAACTAAAACTCAAAATCAACATATATACATACATTCTAACACTAAAACAACAACAAATTAAACAAAAAATCACTTAATAAATCAAAATCACTAAAACTCAAAATCAACTCAACTAAAACTCAAAATCAACTCAACTAAAACTCAAAATCAACATATATACATACATTCTAACACTAAAACAACAACAAATTAAACAAAAAATCACTTAATAAATCAAAATCACTAAAACTCAAAATCAACTCAACTAAAACTCAAAATCAACATATATACATACATTCTAACACTAAAACAACAAAAAAACAAAAAATCACTTACTAAATCAAAATCACTAAAACTCAAAATCAACTCAACAAAAACTCAAAATCAACATATATACACATGTACGTACCTATATATAGCTCCACAATGTAAGAGAGGACGGATTTCAACAATACCCACAGATTTTTCACTCTTTCTCCCGTTTTTCCCTTTTTTTTTTGAAATGAGCAGCTGCTGCCTAGATCTGAAAATATATAGACTTATAGCCGACGAAAATGTCAACTTCATCGGCCATACTTCCAAAAATTTTTGTCGGCTAATGTTTCGGAGAAAGGCCGACGAAAATACAAATCGTCGACTGAAATATGAATATAGCAGACGATTTTTTGAAAATACCAACGAAAAAACGGTTTCGTCGGCTATGGTTAAACTATGGCCGACGCTTTTTTTTTTTTTACCGACGAAAAATAAAATCGTCTATTCCTTAGAATTACCGACGAAAATTTTAATTCGTCGGCCGTTTTTTTTTTTCGTCGGGAAAACCTTTTTTTCTGGTAGTGGCCTCCCCACCGGGCAGATTTTTTCTGTATCACAGAACTCTCCTCGCAGGCACGTTGCCCCACGCTTATTCCAACACAAGCAGGGCCGAGCCACCGGGATACTCCCGGCCTGCCGTTGGCAGCAATTTCGCCTTGGGAACTTGGGGGACTCGTTCCGACATGGCAGTCCACCGGTCGAGTCCTCACCAACGCCACATCCTCCCATGTACTCGTCCGGGTTTCACCCCGCTCCATATATATTGCATGGCAGATTTCAACGCCACATCCTCCCATGCACTCGTCCGGGTTTCACCCCGCTCCATATATATTGCATGGCGGATTTCAACGCCACATCCTCCCATGCACTAATCCGGGTTTCACCCGTTCTATATCTATTGCATGGCAGATCTCAACGCTACATTGTCCTCCCATGCACTCGTCCGGGTTTCACCCCATTCCATACTCATGGCACGACAACACTTGAACACAATATCATCAGTATTGCAGGCATAATCATAAACTGTCACACGTCATCATTAATAGGTACTAACATCACCACGCCTTCTCTACCCGAACGCCCGGTCACGCCCAATCTTCAATACGGACTTGGGGGACTGGGCCCCGTTGGGTTAGTAACCCTGCGGGTCTGCGGGACAGGAGCAGGACATATTAAGTCTCCATTCAAGATTGCACTTGACCGGGAACTTGGGGGACTTGTTGACAGTAGCCACAGATGGGCTACATAAGCCCACAGACCCGCAACCAGTCCATCCGGGGCCGGCCTGAGGCCCGGAGCAAGATCACCAGCACCCGGACCCGAGGTCCAGCAGTCTACCTTGTGACCGGGGGCCCGGGGACCAGGGGCGCCAGCCTGCCAAAGAGGTCACCAGAGCTGCCCTTTTGTGTGCAAACAGAAGGAGCTAGTCCCACATCGAAGAGTGAGACCAGACCTCACGCCTAGCCACCTATATAAGGGCCTCAACTACCCTCCTTAATAGGTAATTGATCTCTCCAACTGCTTATCATACATGCTTCAAGTTATCTATTCGTCCCAACTGTACTAACTTAGGCATCGGAGAGGAGAAGACCGGCCCGCCCGATATTCCCCTTAGTGAGCAGGTTAAGCAGGAGGAGATCACATCTAAATTCTAACAGGCCTACGGGTTTGTGCAGAAACATACTCATAACGGTTGTCAGACAGTCATCACTTAGATTACATCAAAAAAACACACATCTACCACAAATCACTTATTCATATACTTTAACCAAGTGTAAGCAAGAGAACTAGAAGTCTGGAATGAAAAAGGAAAACTGGAAAACAAGACTCCAAGCTCTAGAGAACATCATAACAAAATTAAGTATAACCCAAAACGGTCATAAAAAATAGAAATGAAAAGCTTATTTGTGGCTAAGAAATTGACAAGAACAACTATGAAGAAAATCAGCCAAGATCAACTGTGTGTGAGAGCTAGTTGTCGAGAGCAATCGAGCTCATAGAACACTATTAGAGAAAAACAACAATCTCAAAACTCATCAATATCAGCAACATTCAGTTGGGTATAATAAGAATATTTCTGGAAAACGCCTGTATGACTTCACGCCTAACTCCCTTCTGGTAACAAAAGGGTACAAATGTAACTTTCCATGAGTTAGTCAAATTAGTTTTTACTGAGATCAATACAAGAGCAATAATGTAAGTTCATATAAAATACACACATACACACACACTCGTGTAGTTCTCTTGACGAGTCTTCAGTCCCTAGAAAAAAGCCACATAAAGAGAGCAGCTCCCTAAAATCATAGTCGCCGTCGCTGATTCAAATTCAACCAAATCGGCCTCGGAAGACCTCAATTAGATTCACATTGGAAACCCCAGACTGCTGTATTTCACTTTGACGTCCTCGAATTTGAAGCAGCTATGCCGCCAAAGGAGTCGAAGGCCGATGTGGCGAAGAAGCAGAAGGTGGTGGAAGACAAGACATTTGGGCTGAAGAACAAGAACAAGATCAAGGGTGTGCAGAATTACGTCCAGTAAATCAAGTCATGGTGGTTTTGACATGGTTTGATTGATTTTTTGGTCATGGTGGTGGTGAATCTGCTGGGCCGGCTGGGCATGCTGGTGATGGTCTGCCATGGAGGAGATGAGTTGGAGAGAAGAGGGGGACGGAGAGAGAAAGTGAGGACATAAAAGCATGGAAGGAGAAGACATGTGTGGGGAAGATGACATGCAAATGGACAAGCGGAGGGAAGATGACTCCTAGATGGGTGTCAGATCACTTGTTCTAGGTTTAATATACTTATTTGGTATATGATTCTATGTGGTGCAACTCCACTATAAGAGTTGTGGTCTTCTGCCACACTATAATATATAATTATATAACATATATTATTTTATTCTGACGCTTTTCAAACGCTTTCGCGGTACCCGATTCTATGCAGCTTAGGTATATTATGGGAATAATCAACCTTTGCTCAAATCATGTCAGATCAGCCAAAACAAGAAGAAATTTTTATTTGTGGAGGTTGTAGGTCTGGGTTTCAGTTTGTGTTGTGGGTTGACCTTTAAAGAGTAATAATGAAACAATGGTTAACGCAATAGATCGAGACTCAAATGTTATCAAAAATATATGATTTTTCTACCGTTGTCATATTCCATTGATTCAATCATATCCTACGGTCAGTTTTTTCAAATTTTGTTCCTTATGTGTAATTAGTTTGGAAACATATCATTTATATATAATCTAATAAACAAGTTATACCACATTAGTAGGCATGTAGAGATTCACTCGCCTAAAACAAACAAAATGAAAATATGACCGACGGATTTGTTCACGATAGTAAAGTATTATTATGGAGAAAATTTCAGCTATTTTGGTCAATGTTTGGGTCTCAATCACGAGTTAGACCCTATGTGTCCTCCTCCCTCCCTAAGAGCGGCCGTATCCCCAGAAGATAATTTTTTCTAAATTTTTATGGGTGGACAGAGCGCATCACCGTGAGAGCGTGGTAATTTTTAGATATTTTATTGAGCACTCAAGTTATTTACTATGATTTTCGGAAGATTAGAGCATTTTTAAAAATAAGAAAAAGACAAACAATGCCACGTGGTGCCTTTCAGGCCGCACATTTGTCTAATTTTACTCTTCCAAATTATTTACAACTTCAAAAAATCTAAATAAATAGTTCGGGTGCCCGCAAAATTTCTTGAAAATTACCACGCTCTCAGTATGATGCGATGTACGTGCCCGTGAAATGTTTTTGAGATATTTATCTTTCCGTGACACAGCTACCCTTTAGACATCAATAATGAAACAAGGGTTGACGCAATGGATCGAGACTCAAACGTTATCAAAAATATGTGATTTTTCTACTGTAGCCATATTCAATTATATCAATCATATCCTAAGGTCGGTTTTTCCAAATTTATTTCCTTATGTGTAGTTAGTTTGGAAACATATACATTTGCTTATAACCTAATAAACAAGTTATACCACATTAATAGCCGTGTGGGGATTCACTTATCTAAAACAAACAAAATGAAAATATGACTGTTGGATTTGTTCACGATAGTCTAGTATTGTTATAGAGAAAATTTCACCTATTTTAGTCGATGTTTGGGTCTCGATCACTAGTTAGATCTCATGTGTCCTCCTCTCTCCCTAAGAGCGGCCGTGTCCCCTGAAGATAAATTTTTCTAAATTTTTATATGGGTGGACAGAGCACATCACCGTGAGAGTGTGATAATTTTTAGATATTTGTTTGAGCACTCGAGCTATTTACTATGATTTTCGGAAGATTTGAGCATTTATAAAAATAAAAAGATAAAGCAGTGCCACGTGGCGCCTTTCAGACCGTGCATTTGTCCAATTTTACTCTTTCAAATTATTTACAAGTTAAAAAAAAAACTAAATAAATAGCTCGGGCGTCCGAAAAATTCGTCGAAAATTACCACGTACGTTCTTATCAAATTATGTCCTTTATTATGATGTTGATCAATTATATATTTATTGCGATACCCGAGATTTTTAATATCAAATTCTGTCACAATTAAGAACTAATCAGTACACATTTTTAGATGTCGAGTTTGTAGTTTAATAAGCTGATATTAAACTACATATCATCATAAATGCGGAAGTATTCACGGAATATTTTTCCGATGCTCGGTTTTATTTTTACGAATTAACAAAGCTTTTACAAGTTTTAAATCAATTTTCATATTTTTATTCAAATTACTTTTACGCTTTAAATCTTTAGCCATTAGATCTTCACCGACTTTCTTGAGCCGTTGGTTTTTCTCTTTAAAACCCACAAGCCACCTGACATTCTTCATTCTCACTTCTTCCTCTAGCCGACACCACACCACCTTTTTCTCCCCTCGTTCGTTCTCGCTTTCTCTCTCTCCACCGAAACCAAGCGGAGCTTCTCCTCTGCATAGAGCCGCCGTCCGACGAAATCCATCACATGCAATCTGATATTATGCTTCCCCTCGTTTTCCCCTTCAAGGCCATACATGTAGATTTCACAGATAACCCCGCTAAGGGACGTGTGAGCATGCATGGGAGCGTGTGAGTATGCATGGGAGTATGCATGGGAGCGTGTGAGCATGCATGGGAGACATGGGTGTGGCTCATGCTAGTTGCTATGATATTTATGTAGGGGTACTATTTCTGTTCAAACCCGTAGGCCTGATAGATACTGGTGGATCTTGGTGTGATTCCTTCCTGTGAGTCTTGCTTACTAAGGGGAATACCGGGCGGGCCGGTCTTCTCCTCTCTGATGCCTAAGTCAGTACCGTTGATATAAATGGATAACTTAAACGGGAGTAGTAATTAGTTGGAGAGTTGGGTTACCCATTAATGAGGGTGGTTGAGGCCATTATATAGGTGGTCGAGCGTGAGGTCTGGTCTTACTCTTCGATGTGGGACTGATCCCCTTCTGTTCATACCGTTCATATATTAAGGGCGGCTTTGGTGGTCTGTTCGGTAGGCTGGCGCCCCCGGCTCCCGGGCCCCCGGCCATAAGGTAGACTGCTGGGCCTCGGGTCCGGGTGCTAACGGTCCTGCCCCAGGTGTAGCGGCTGCGGGTCTGTGGGCCTGGGTAGCTCCTCTGTGGCTACTGTCAACAAGTCCCCCAAGTTTTCGGTCAAGTGCAATCTTGAATGGGGACTTAATATGTCTTGCTCTGCAGGCCCGCAGACCCACAGGGTTACCGACCCAATGGTGCCCTAGTCCCCCAAGTCCGCGTTGAAGATTGGGCTTGGCCGGGCGTTCGAGCAGAAAGCCTGTTATGATGGTGCGTGGTGATGCGAGTACATGTTCCTGATGATGTGCAACAATTATGAGTATGAGTTGTGATGATGGTGGTGCTGTGCTTGAGTTCTGTCGTGCCCTGTATATAGAACGGGGTGAACCCGCACGAATGTATGGAATGCATATGGAACGGGGTGAACCCGGATGAGTGCATGGAATATTAATGTGGCGTTGTAATCCGCCATGCCATGCACATGGGACGGGGTGAACCTGAATGAGTGCATGGAATGATAATGTGGCGTTGAAATCCGCCATGCCATGCATATAGAACGGGGTGAACTCGGATGAGTGCATGGAATGATAATGTGGCGTTGAAATCCGCCATGCCATGCATATAGAACGAGGTGAACCCGGATGAGTGCGTGGAATGATCCGGGAGGAGCCGGCCGGGGAACTGTGACGTCGGAACGAGTCTCCCAGTGAAAATTGCTACCCACGGTGGTAGAGACCGTAGAATATGTTCTGTGTTAAGAGGTTAATTCTTGGCGGGGGGTTGCGGCCATGTTATAGCACCGGTAAGCACCCGCTGATTCGCCTCAGCTTGTGTTGGAATAAGCGTGGGGTAGTGTGCAGGGTTGGGAGCCTGCGGGCAGACCTGTTGGGTGCGAGCCAACAGATCTACCGGTGGAATGTTGCGGTCGTGTTAAAGCACTGGTCAACATCCGCTAGTTCTTCTCAGCGGAACGTTTATAGGCGTGAGGTTATGTGCAGGGTTTCTAGCCTACGGGAAGATTTGTTCTGTGTTAGAGAAACAATTCTCCCAGTGGGGTGGCCCGGCCATTTGTCCCCCATATTTTTCACAACTTTGTGTGATGCAAAGTTTCTAGCATGCGGGAAGATTTGGCCTGTGTTAGAGGAACAATTCTCCCGGTCAGTGACCCGGTTGTTGTTGGGTGTACCACTGATCGTGTCACAGCCCTTGTTCGTACAGGCGTGATATATGTGCAGGGTTTCTATCCTACGGGAAGATTTGTCTTGTGTTAGAGAAACAATTCTCCCGGGTTTATAAAACCCGATGTTTTGAAACCTTGAGTTGTTGCTGGCTTGCCCGTGGCTGTAGGCGCGAGGGAAAGTGACCCGGTTGATGGAATGCCACTGAACCGATGTAATGCCAGGTGAAACCGGTGGGATGTATAATACCCGTTGGAATGCATGTGAAACGGTGGAATGCCACATAACCGATAGAATACATGCGAGCTGGTGGAATGCCGCATAACCGGTGGAATACTTGTGAGCCGGTGGAATGCCACATAACCGGTGGAATACCTGTGAGCCAGTGGAATGTATATTACCCGATGGAAAGCCGATGGCGAGGACAATGTCCCGATGGGATGGCTTTCCTTGAATTGAGGTTGGTGCTTGGGGAAGTGGTGGGGGGTTGGACGCCTCGGTTCTCACCCCTATCTCCTTCAACTGCCGTTTGTAGGTGAGGCAAGTGGCTGACATGCATTGAAGGAGAAAGCCCATCAGTCCCATCAGTTATGATGGCGTGGGGATTTTACCGATACTGGGACCCGTGTCAGTAGGGAGCGGTAAGAGATGGAAGGGATCTGCGGCTGGGGTTGCCTCTCCCTTTTGAGTGCCCTAATTATCAACAAAGCATAGTTTTGCCGCCTATAAAATGCTTCGCCCCTCCCTTCTCTCTTTCTGTCGTACTTTGTTGAAACTTGGCTCCTTGTTTCTGTCTGTGTTGTTATTTTGCTGGGTGTTTTGTCCGTCCCCGTCATCAGCTAATTGTGCGTAGGATAAATTTTGTTTTGGGTCTATGGAATCTGGGAGATCAGCCAGTCCTGCGGGAGGGCCCGTGAGGTACCGGCTGTTGGATGGTGACAGGGCGATTTATTGCGACGAGCCGACTCGGAGCATGACTGCTGGCGAGATAAGAGATTTTCAGGCGAAGTGGGGCATTGATTCGTCTATTAAGCTCCAGGGTCTTTATCCCGGAGAACTGGCTTGCAACCTGGAGGAAGGTTGGGTTGCCGTTTTTGAGGATCAATTTTAGCATGGACTATCTCTGCCGCTGCCTAAGTTTGTCCAATACGTGCTGAGCCTGATAAACATATTGACGAGTCTCGCCTAAGCGAGCATCAAGCAATAATAACCCTGCAATCGTTAGTAGTATAGACATAAGTAGGGATCGTTCTAAGCCGGGGATTAAGGGTACCTGAAATATGAAATTATTAGTCAAGATATTCACATATAAACACAAAAACACATCACATATATGGGGTATGGTGTCGGCAGCCCTATGGCTGCCCCTAAACTAGGGTATGGCACACAAACAAAAATCACGAAACATGAAACATAAAAATCCTAGGGTCGGCAGCCTATTGCTGCCTCTAACTAACACATGCAATAAAAGCTGAAATTAAAAGTCCTAAATTACTATATACAAGTTTGGTCGACATTCTTCCACAAAGCACTAACACGAAAACAATCAAAACATATAACAAACAAGCAAATAGGACTCACGGCAAGGTATTAAAGCGTTCTAGACTCAACTTAACTCCGACCTAATTAGCTCCCTATAGGTATTACTAACCGATAGATTTCATAGGTATTCAAGATTAACTTTGCGTCTAACCCTAAAATTGTACTAAACATATTTGAGAACTCCTATAGATGAAAACAAACATGCATAGTAATTGAGCACGGAATCTTTTTTATTCGGAAACAAGTTAATATAGTAAGGCGTCACTCTTCTTATTAACAAGCATGTTTTTTAAACCACTCTAACCCTCGTGAAAAACAACACAAGCTAAGTAACTCGTTGATTACTTAATCCATATTAATTTTCGGCTAATGAGATCAATAATCTACGTATTGCACTTACATAGGCTACCAATATTTAAGCATACGAATTTAAAGAACAAGTCAAGAAAACCCTAAAATCAATTTAACACATATTTTTGCCGATTATCCTACTTACTAATTCATCATATATTTTCCTTACTCTTTAACATGCAATCCATATTCTTACATCCAAAAGCCAAATGAAGATAAAGAAAACAAATTGATCATGTAAATCATAAAACCAAACTTCAATCCAAACAATACATAGACATCGAGTTTGAAACTAAGAATACATGCTAACTTCATAGACAAAGTTTAACATAACTACAAAGAAAGAATTACAAAACCGAAAGAGGAGAGTAGATCACACTTTTAGAACACCTTTCGAGCTTCACGTCGTGTGGATCCAATGGATGGTGGATGAGATGGGGCTGCTCGGAAGTAGGTGTGTCGGCAGGATTTTAAGGTGAGATGGTGGTGGTTCGGCTGGCTTTTGTGGTGGTGGAGGTAAGGTTTTCGGCTTGTAGTTTCTTTGTAGGATTCTTGGGGACTTTTGGTAGAGCTTTGGTTAGATTTTTGCTTTGGAATGTGACAAATGTTTCTGTGTAAAAGCTGGCTATATATAGAGGAAAAACTGCTAGGGTTGCCAGCCACAACAAGGGAAAGAAAATATTTTCCTAGTTGGTTTATGTTTCCTTGTTGAATAATTATTGCATTCTTGGACATCTTTTTCTGAATTTTCTTCAAGGGTTGGGTTTCATATCTTCATGGACTTCAGATGTGGGCTTGATGTCTTCATTTAGCAGCCTTGGTCCATCAAAAATGCCTGGCACGCGAAGAATGCAGATCGGCACAAATCTCCCCTTTTCCGGCAGCTTCTCCTAACTTGACTAGGAGAACTTTTTTTCTTCGTATTTTTCTTCAATGCCTTGGTTCAATGTCTTCCTCTAACCTTTAATAAGCTTGGACAAACTTCAAATATGCACTTGTACACCAAAATGTCCATCGAAACAGAAATCAAGGAGAAGAGGCAGAGACTTCTTGGAATCGGCTGGAATGACCTTGCTTTAGTAACTTCGGCATATCTCCCTCCTCGGAGCTCTGATTGATACGATTCCAAGTCTCACATAAATTAGACACATAGAGATTCCTCTATATAAAAGGGTTTGATAAAATTCTTTGTGAAACTTCAGGAATGAATTTTTGAAGTTGGGACACAGTCCCAGGAAAATTCCTGGAAGTCCCTGGTGATCTTTGCTCGGACTGCCAAGTTGCAGCCATCTTTTTGGTGACTTCCCGAACTCCGATTGATCTGAATTTTTGACACAAAACCCATTAGCAAGCCAATTAAATGCATACCAAATTTCATCAAATTTGGAAAATGATAAGTCAGTCAAACACAGCCCTCAAAATCACGAAAACAACATATTTTACACTTTTTCCTCATATTTCTATACTTAGTCGTTTTTCTGACAATTAAGCACATTTTTCCAAAACTCTACCAAAATGACACTAAACTATATTATGACTCAATCTTAGACAAATAGAGGTTAAATAAAGCATAAATGAGGGCAAATACATATTAATATCGTCGCACATTGTGCTCCTATTACATATCCCCGGCCTAGCTTCCTAGCAACCAATGAAGGCAGTTGGTCGGTCTTGGGTGCTTATTCAATCTTAGCAACATGGACTGGCCAACGTTGAATGAGTTCCGGGCGCTGTATAAAAAATTTTACTGCAAGAAGGCCCAAGCCACCAGCTGTGTAAATTTTATCGCGCGTGACTTCGATCCTCCCATCACTCACCTCCCGTCGTCGGTTTCAAATATGTGGAGGAGACAGGTTGTGATGGACGGAGGTAGGTGGCAACGTAGCTCGAGGAGCTTCCGGGTGCCCGAGACTTATCAAGCTATCGGGGATCAATCGTACCGCTTGGTCGATTTGGAGAGACAGCGGATAGCCAGGGTTTTTGGTTGTTGGGATGATCTGGGCCGGAGCTCTTACAATTTTATCCGGTGGAACGTGTTGGATATATGCGAGATGGGGAGACAACCTGGTAAGGTGCCTTGCACTGTTATTTTGTGCAGTCGTATTTTTATTATGACCGTTCGGGTTATTGATTTTCAGCTAATGCCCCCCGGCTTGCTGTTCGGAGCGTGGAAACCATCGAGGTGGATGATGAGCTTGTGGCACAGAGGTTAATGGAGATGGGGGAAACGGCCTCAAAAACTGTTGTAGATCTTGACACCTTAGAGAGGACGGTGCATAGGGATCCTGTGCCGCTCATGTTCCTGGACTCCCACTACGGGCGGTGAGGAGAGTACCCTGCTTATTATCCGGGATGTAGGACCGGTGGGAAGTCCAGGTCCGGGACCTCTACTGCGGCCTGTGGGGGCACGAGCTCCGCGGGAGAGAGAGGCAGCGGATGTGATATGGTACCACGGAAGTGATGTTGGGGAGGCTCCGGCAAAAAGGGCAATGATGTTTGAGACCGGGGCGTCCAGCTCGACCGGAGAAAAGTCAGCATTGGCCCTGGCGGAGCAAACCGCTGGTAGAAGAAGGCAGGAAACCAGTGAGCTGGGAGCTGATCGCGGCTCTGGTGATGGTGGGTTTGGTAGATTCGTGGTTGCTACCATTGAGGTCTTGGGACTTGACCACGGAGCTCTCAGGGATGAACGACCGGGTGAGATCCGGAAGAAGGCTGTGGAATTGGGTCTACGGGTAAGTCTGATTGCGTACCGCTGTGTGAAACTGATGCTCTTTTTACGCTCCCTCTCTTTTTTGTTTTACGAGCTGACGTATTTTTTTTTTTTTTTGTACTTGTACCAGTTGGTTCACAGCCTTTATGCCGCTGAACCTAGTAAGGAGGCTCCGGTCTTGGAGAAGCAGGTGGAGGACCTCACGATGCAGCTGTCAATGCTGGAGGTTAAGCTTGCGCAGGAGAGGGAGGAGGCGAGTAGACTGGCGGCTGCTCGAGAGGAGAGAGTTAGGGAACTGGAGTCGACCCTGACCGAAGCTGGGCAGCGGGCAACCGTGCTGGAAGCCAAGTTTGCGGAGGCTTTCGGGAGGGTAACGGACCTGGAGGCAAAGAACTTGGAGCTATGGGCCCAAGTAGCAGCGGTCCTGAAGGGGGGGGGGGGAGGAGAGGTATGTAGAGTCCCAACTTGCAGAGGCCCTGATAAAGCTATTAATGAATTCCAGGACTCGGTGGAACTTGCAGAGATACTGGAGACTGCCCGTGCGAAGGGTATAAATGATGCCTATCTGGAGTGGAGAGAGAAAGGCTGGATTGATGCCGAGAGGATGGAGGCTGAAGTAGCCTTAGCCGAGAAGTTGGAATAAGAGCAGTCTCTCAAGGCCAGTGGGTCAGGGATTAATGGTTTCTCGTAGCCCCGGAAGGCAGTAACGGTCGATACTCAATATATGTATATATTTTGTAACTAGTTGTGTTGGAAAAACTAGTGATTTATTGGATTAATAACGCTGGTATTGAATACAACACTGTCCACTTTAAGGCAGTGACCTCACTTAAGGTAGTACCGGAGATGCTGAATATGCCATGGGCGGGTGAAATAGATGCCATCGGTATCTATGATGTGGAAAGTCACCGGGTCTACGGAAACGGTGATTTGGTAGGGCCGTTCCCACGTTGGCTCCAAGGCCAGCGGCTTTTTTTGAACTTTCTTCATCACCCAATCCCCCACTTGCAACCTCCTTTCCCGGACCTTTCTGTCATAGTAGCGGGCGACCCGTTGCTTGTACATTTGGTTTCGCATGTGCGCTTGGTCGCGCAGCTCTTCAATGAGATCCAGGTTTAGCAGTATCCCTTCGGCGTTTGTTTCAGCTTCATAATTCTCAACCCTGCCGCTGGGCATGTCGGTCTCTACGGGGAGTACCGCTTCGCTCTCGAATGCCATAAAGAACAGGGTCTCCCCTGTTGCTTCGGCTGCTATCGTGCTGATTGCCCACAAGACCGCCGAGAGTTCCTCAGCCCACAACCCTTTTTTGTCGTCTAACTTCTTCTTGAGGAGATTTTTGATGATTTTGTTGACCACTTCAACCTGGCCGTTTGTTTGCGGGTGTGCTACTGAGGCGAACAACATCCGGGTTCCCATAGAGACCGTGTACTGGATGAGATCTGTATTATTGAACTGCGTCCCGTTGTCCGTAACTATGGTCTGCGGTACCCCGAACCGGCAGTAGATGTTCTTCCACAGGAAATTTTTTACCCGTTCCTCGGTAATCTTGATTAGGGGCTCCGCCTCGACCCACTTAGTCTGGTAGTCAACGGCTACAATGGCGTACTTATACTGTCCCACAGCCTTTGGGAAAGGGCCGATAATATCTAGTCCCCACTATGCAAACGGCCACGGCGCCAGCAGAATTGATAATGCGATTGTCGGGGCGTGTGGTGTAGTAGCATACATGTGGCACTTGTGGCAGCCGGCTGAAATTTTCCTCGACGCTGCTGCCATGTCTGGCCAAAAGTACCCAGCCCGTAGCGACTTATGAGACAGGGATCGGGCACCAGAATGGTTACCGCATACTCCTTCATGGATTTCTCGCATGATGGCATTTCCTGCCTCTTTTGTTATGAATTTCAGATGGGGGAAGTTGTGTCCCCTTCGGTATAACTTGCCGCCGAGGAGGCTGTACCTGGCGCACCTGAGGAGTAACCTCCTGGCCTCCACTTTATCCTGCGGGTTGATTTTGTCAACCAAGTACTTTATGATCGGATCCATCCAACTCGGAGGAGCCTCTTCTACCGCAAAGAACTCGGAGATGGTCATGCTTATGCTCGGCTTCTCAAGAGTTTCGATTCTAGCTCTGCGGTATTCCGGTGGGTAGTTCCCGGTTGCCATTCTTGCCATGGCATCCGCATGCCTATTTGCCTCTCGGGGTACATGCCGAATGGTTGCGCCCTCGAACGGCTCAATCAGGGTTTTGGCCAACGCCTGGTAGGAGGCCAATTGAGGCTCCTTGACTTCGAACACCCTGTTCATTTGGTTTACCACCAGACTTGAATCGTTGTATACTTCCATGGACGGGTTTCCCATTTCTTTGGCGAGCTGCAGGCCGGCTATGAGGGCCTCATACTCAGCAGCGTTATTGGAAGTGTTGAAAAGGAATCGTAGGGCATATTCATATGACTGACCATCGGGTGCGGTTAACATGATGCCAGCTCCGCTCCGCTTACTTGTGACAAAACCATCCACATAAAGCTTCCAACCTCTAGGAAGGCCCGGTTCGGCTTTTATGGTCTCAATTGGCCTGGTGCTCTCGGGCCGATCGGAGTGCGCTCCCACAGCCATCGGGGTGAGTTCGCATATGAAATTCGCAGCAGCCTGGCATGGCCCTTGATGGCCGTTCGCGGGGCATAGATTATATCGAACTCTCCCAACTCGACTGCCCATCATACCAGCCTGCCGCTAGTCTCTGGCTTTTGCAGGATCTGCCGCAAAGGGTGGTTGGTATACAGGGTGATGGAGTGAGCTTGGAAATAGTGCCGGAGCTTCCTGGCGCTAACGATCAGGGCCAGTTTTTCGATGTCAGGGTATCGGCTTTCGGCCCCGGTAAATCCCTTTTCCGCGTAGTATACGGGGAGCTCGAGCGTGTCTTCCTTTCTGATGAGGGCTGCAGTGACGGCTGTTTTCGACGCGGCTATGTAGAGGTACAACATCTCGCCCGGTACCGGTTTGGATAAGAGGGGTACTGCAGACAGGTACGCCTTAATGGACTGGAATGCCGCCTCGTGCTCCGCTATCCAGTGAATTTCTTGAATTGCTGCGCTTTGAGCAGTTTAAAGAACGGGGTGCACTTGTCGGTCAGGCAGGAAATAAACTTGGCCAATGCGGCTAATCAATCGGTCAGCGTTTGGACTTGGTTCCTTTCCTCTGGTGTCTCCATGTCTAGGATCGCCTGAACCTTCAGCGGGTTAGCTTCTATTCCCCGCTGGCTAATGATGTGGCCCAGGAACATGCCCTCTGAAATCCCGAAAATGCACTTCTTTGGGTTCAGGCGCATCCCAAACTTGAGCATCTTACCGATGACTACTGCCAAGTCTCGGACGTGGGCTCCTGCGGTCAAGGTTTTGACCAGCATGTCATCCACGTAGACTTCCACTGTTTTACCCATCTCTTGTTCTAGCATGCGGTTTACCACCCGTTGGTACGTGGCCCCTGTGTTTTTTAGGTTGTACGGCATCCTCTTGTAGCAGTAGGTCCCCCGGTCAGTTGTGAACGAGGTGTGCTCTTCATCGTCCGAGCTCATCCTTATTTGGTTGTATCCGGCATAAGCATCCATGAAGCTCAGTAGTTTAAAACCGGAGGTCGAGTCTATAAGCTGGTCTATGCGGGGGAGCGGGAAGCTATCCTTTGGGCACGCCCGGTTTAGATTTGTGAAGTCAACGCACATGCGCCACTGGTCGGTTCCCTTCTTTGGGACCATAACCACGTTTGCGAGCCAGCAGGGATACTGAACTTCTCGGATGAAATCCATTCCTCTCTGTTTTTGCACTTCCTCTCTGATCGCCTCATACTTCGTCGGGCTGAAGGACCTCCTTTTTTGCCTTACAGGGGGAATTCCGGGCAGGGTATTTAGCTGGTGGACGGCTATTTCTGGGGATATGCCCGGCATGTCCTCATAGAACCATGCTAATACTGAATTGTTCCCCCGGAGAAAGGTGATGAGATCTTTCCTGACGTCCGGGGCGAGTTTCGTTCCTATCACCACGGTTCGCTCCGAGTGGTCCTCTGAGATGGAGATCGCCTTGGTTTCCTCTACAGCCGACGGGCGTTTCGGCTTTTCCTCGTCGGAGTCAGTGTCATCACGGGGGTCAATACCCGGGTCCGGTGACAGCGCTCATCAAGACGCCGTGAAGACCTCGGCCCGCTTTCTACCGTAGGCCAAGGCCTCCGCGTAATATTTGCAGGCGATCTTCTGGTCCTAGCGTATGCTGATGACGCCGGAGGGGGATGACATTTTTAACATCAACATGTGGCCGGCTATAAACATCTTCAGCCTCCATAATCCCGGACGGCCGATTATATGAGGACAGACAGTCCATTATAATGAACTACAGGTGTTCCTTTCTCGTTCTGTCTCCCTCGCTGAAGATCAGCGGCAGGTAATCCGACCCCAAGTGCTGGACTACCTCACCGGAGAAGCTTATCAGTGGCTCGTTGTCCTGGGATAATTTGCCCCTCCCTCAGTTCAGCCCCTTGTACGCTTCTCGAAACATTACATTGACAGAAGTCCCGGTGTCGATTAACATCCGGATGGTTATCCAGTGATCTATCTGGACCTTAACGAGGAAAGGATCATTGTGCGGTTGAATTAGATCCTCCGGCTCCTCTTCCTCATGGAATGTGACCGACTTCCATCCGGTTTTAGCGGCTTGGCTAATTCCTCCTCCGAAGGCATACACTTCCTTTCCCCGGATCGACCTTAGGCACCGCTTCTTTGAGTTTCCGGTGAGTCGATCGATGTGGGCCCCCCCCCCCGTGTATCACATTTATACTTCCATGCACCTCGATATGTCCGGGGACTCAAGTGCGTATGTTTCCCACGTTTCGGGCATCCTGCCTGTGCCTTTCCCGATTATCTGCCCTGCTTCCGCCGTCCACTGCCGATCTCAAGGCTTGGCAGTCGTTAGTCCGGTGGGTTGCCTCGTCACGGTGGGAGCAAGACCTCCCGGGTTGCTCCCGGGTGGTGTTTCCCTTCGGGCGCGTTTGTTTTTATTGAGGGTGTTTTCATAGGAGGACGTCAGTGTGGTTGGGCTCTCGGGCCTTCCGGCTGGCATGATGGCCAAGGTCCGCTCTTGCCGCCGCGCAGGCATTATAGCCAGGGGCTGCTGTTGCTGCTCCATTGGTGCCACTGCCATGAGACCCCGTTGCCACTCCGGCGGGGTCGCTGATTGCCCCATACTTCGGCTTTCCCGACGGTCGCAGGCAGGTCTTATTTTCCCGGTGGGTCGGTAACTGGTCGTCCGACCTTCGCTTGGGCAGCCGATTCCCATACGTCTCATGCTCATCTTGGGCGTGCCTGACGGCCATGGCCATCAGCTCGTCGTACCCCCGCGGCTCTTTTACTCGTACGGCGTAAGAAAATTCTCCGGGCCTTAACCCTTGCTTGAACGCCATCTCGGCGATCCTTTTATCGAGGTTTCTGACCCCGGCCGTGGCGATTTGCCATCGGTTAACAAACGCGCGTAGTCGTGGTCCGTCTGCATGCAATCGAAGAGGACCATTGATGTTTGGGCACCTTTGGCTCTGAGGATGAATCGCCTGACAAATTTATCCGCCAGTTGTTCGAACGTTTCTACCGAATTTATCGGCAGCTCATAGAACTAGCCTAACGCCTCCCCCGAGAGCGTTTCTTGGAACATATTGCACAGCACGTGGTATCAGAATAGCCCTTTGCGTCCGTTTGTGACTTAAAGCTATCCAGGTGCTGGAAAGGGCATTCCGTCCCGGCGTACGTTAGTTTTAACGACTTCCCCACGTTCGCTCTTCCGGGTTCCAGTACTTGGCGGGAGAACGGTCCCGTCCGTTCGTTAAAGCGCGCACCTGTGGGCGGCCTGGCTGCTTTTCTCTCGTTGGCCTCCATCTGGGCCTTCATATCTGACACCGAGGTGGAGAGCGTCTGAAGCGTCCTCTCCGTGGAGCTATCCTGCTTGCCCGGTGCTAAGTTCGCTCGGTGCGGGGGTTCAGCCGAACCGAAATTCCGCAGAGCTTCCGGAAAGAGTGACGTTGGCAAATGTGCAATCTTTCTCCTCCCCATAGGTTGTCCCACCTCTAGGTGCGGGAACTCGTCACCTTTACCTAATATAGGCCGTGCCGCTGCCCGGGAGGTGTTTTGCCGTTGCTCCTTCTCCAAGGCCGCCAATAGGGCGACGTTCACCGCTTCCAACTTCTGGTACCGGGCGTCCGCCCTTTGTCTGTCCCGATCGCCCCCTTCCCGCAATCGCGCGACTTCTTCCTTCATCTTTTTTATCTCTTTCTCCTCGTTGCGTTGGTCAGGGCCATCTGAGCCCCGGTGATCGAGGGTTCTGTCCCGGTCGAGTGCCGGGACAGAGCTCGCGTCGACCTCAGCTTTAGGGTCTTGGGCCCGAAATTCCTCTTCCGGCCTTCCCGCGCCAGCTTTCAACTCTTTTCTCTCCATGGTGTTCGGAACGTGAATTTGATTTTAAATCGTCGTTCGAAGGATCGATCGGGCTCTACCCTCCGGTAGAGCAACACAACTTTTTGTAAAATTTTCCCACAGACGGCGCCAATTGTTTCTGTTCAAACCCGTAGGCCTGACAAAGACTGGTGGATCTTGGTGTGATTCCTTCCTGCGAGTCCTGTTTACTAAGGGGAATACCGGGCGGGCCGGTCTTCTCCTCTCCGATGCCTAAGTCAGTACCGTTGGTATAAATGGATAACTTAAACGGGAGTAGTAAGTAGTTGGAGAGTTGGGTTACCTATTAATGAGAGTGGTTGAGGTCCTTATATAGGTGGTCGAGCGTGAGGTCTGGTCTTACTCTTCGATGTGGGACTGATCCCCTTCTGTTCATACCGTTCATATATTAAGGGCAACTTTGGTGGTCTGTTCGGCAGGCTGGCGCCCCCGGCTCCCGGGCCCCCGGCCGTAAGGTAGACTCGTAGCAGCTGCTGGTCTGTGGGCCTGGGTAGTCCCTCTGTGGCTACTGTCAACATGTACTATACATAAATATAAAACCAGGATGAAAGAAGCTGTTTAATTAGACTGATGGAAGCTGTCATGTCAAAGCACCAGTATACTACATCCTCCAGCTTTTTTCATCAACTATCTGCCACTGCCATACTGTGCAAGCTTTTGAACCAAGCGTCATGTCGTCCGGTCGTTCCTATATACTCGATTCTCCCGACAAACCAAGCCGCCACATCCTCTGATTTCTCCAGAATTGAGGAGAGTTTGGGTAATGGATTTGTCATAAATATCCTCGGTATCTTACTTTAACAGAATAATTTTACTGATAACGATCGTTAAGTTTACATTTACAGTAGTGCCCTTTTATTTTAATTTTGTGGACAAAGATGTGCCACGCGTCTTTGACCCACTAGGGCGTGCCTAACATCAGGCGTATTTCAGTCTCTTCCCGTATAATAATCGATATTTTAATTTATAAAACAAGCTGATGAAAAGGAGAAAAAAAAAAGAGGAGAAAAAGAGTAAAAGACCATTTAGCCCTTACCCAACAGCAAATCTGGCGGGAAAATCACATCCCCTTCCCGCTAAAATTATTCTAAAAGGCAAACACTCTCTGCTTAGCTCACCACTCTCTTTGAAACCCTAAAACCTCCTCTCTCTCTCTCTCTCTCTCTCTCTCTCTCTATCTAACAACCATGGCTTCCGACTCTTCTCCTCCCAATTTCAACAATGGTAACTCTCTCTCTATATCTCTCTCTCTCTCTAATCCCTAATTGATTTCCCAATTTGATTAATTTGTTTCCGATTCGCAATTTCAACAGGCCCTTCATCTCCCGATGACTCAATCTCCAGCCCAATCGGCAACACCTTCTCTTCTCCCGCCGACTCCGCCGCCGCCCGCCAGAGACGCCGCCGTCGATCCGTCACCCCCACCGCATTCGCGACCCCTCCGGTCTCCCGCTCCCGTTTCGCCTCCTCCGAAACAACCCCAACCTCCCGCACGCGCCGCCGCACCCCGTCCTCCGCTGACGACGCGCCGCCGTCCTCCGAAGCCGGCGACAGCTACGGCATGGACGAGGACCGCCCCACCTACGTCTGGGGCACCAACATCAGCGTCCATGACGTCAAGGTCGCCATTTCTAGGTTTCTCAAGAACTTTCGGGACCAATCGCAGAGCTCGGAGAGTGAGTATCAGATTGAGGGGAAGTACTTTGAGGCCATCAGGAGAGTTATGGAAATGGAAGAGGACTCTCTCGATGTGGATGCTCGTAATGTGTTTGATTATGATTCTGATTTGTATGCTAAGATGGTTAGGTACCCGCTTGAGGTTCTTGCGATTTTCGACATTGTTTTGATGGAGTTGTTGCCTGTTATAAACCCCTTGTTTGAGAAGCACATTCAGACTCGGATTTTCAATCTCAAAACATCGACTTCCATGAGAAATCTGAACCCTTCTGGTTAGTTTTCTTTCGCCTTCTTTTCTTTTGTTGTTGTTGATAATGTGTGATGTGGATATGGAGAAATTGACTGGTTTGATTTCTTTATCTGTTTGTAGACATTGAGAGGATGGTTTCGATAAAGGGAATGATTATTCGGTCGAGTTCAATAATACCCGAGATAAGAGAAGCAATATTTAGATGCTTAGTGTGTGGTTACTACTCCGACCCACTTCCTGTAGAAAAAGGTAAAAATTGTATGAGCTTGTGTTTGTTAGCTTACTTTTGTCTATGAATTTATCTATAGTTTTGCTGAATATTGAGTGCTGTCAGGTAAAATAAATGAACCTTTAAGATGCATGAAAGAAGAGTGTCAAGCCAAGAATTCGATGACGCTCGTGCACAATCGTTGCAGGTAAATCATGGCATTAATTTTGGAGTATGTATGACCTCAAGTTAATATATGACTGCGCTTTTATGCTGTTTTAATTGTTAGATTATCGCTCAAAGGCCGGAACTGTTACATTTTACATCATTTTGGTTTCTTAGAACTTTATATTTGTTTATTACTGACATCTTCAAGTTGTAGTGGGTATTCTTCATAAAAATCTTTTGATTTCTATGTATGATCATTGCTTGCTAGAAGCTATTGGCACATAGAAGTAATTAATTTTTTGTTCTTATTGTAAAGTTATAATAAATTGGTTTGTCGTCTGTAACCCTCTTTCATTTCTGGGGGCATTCTGTCTGTTTTTATTTTTGCTTAAACAATCGATAAGTTTATAACATTTGTAGTTTTTAGGCCAAGTAGATCATAAATCTTATAGAAATCTGTGTTCAAATACTACTGTGGAAAGGTGGGTCTCAAGTTTATAAATAAAACAAGTTGCAGTAATTGCTTTTCTTTAGTTGAAGCAAAGCGCAAAACCATTTTGTTACTTGGAAGAATGACTAAAATGGAGCCAGTTGTGCTTTGTTCTAAGCTGGTTTGGATGAAGTATGTTAGGGAAAGACCTAATAGGAGAGAGATCAAATAAAATGAAGTCATTCAGGCAATAGTTTTGAGAACTGACTTTTGTTATGTGACTATTTTAATTGGTCCTACTTTGTGAATCAGGTTTACAGATAAACAGATTGTGAGGCTACAGGAGACGCCTGATGAGATCCCTGAAGGAGGGACACCACATACTGTGAGTTTGTTGATGCATGACAAACTGGTTGATGCTGGAAAACCAGGTGACAGAGTTGAGGTAAGGCCAAAATGTCACCATGGTAAATTATTGTCGGTCCCAAGGACGATAAAGATATAAATTGTTTATTTGGTCAATGTTTCCAATAGGTTACTGGGATATATCGGGCTATGAGCGTAAGAGTTGGACCAACACAAAGAACTGTAAAATCATTATTCAAGGCATGCTTCTATCTTTTTTTCCGTTAAATGTTGCTCTTTGTCATTGAGGTGGCTTCCTATAATGCATACAGTGATCTTTTTCTTTTGCAGACTTATATTGATTGTCTGCACATAAAAAAGTCTGACAAGTCAAGAATGCTGGCGGAGGAGCAGACTGAAGTTGAGAATTCCTTGGGTGGAGCTTCAGATGAGATTCTTTTCGATGACAAGAAGGTAGATCAATTATACCATCTTTTCACTTGTACTCGCATCAGGGTTTGTTTGTTTTATGGCCAACACTTATCATATCTCAATGTTTCAATTGCAGGTGGAACAATTGAAAGAGTTAGCGAAACAGCCTGACATATATGATCGCCTAACCAGATCTTTGGCACCAAACATCTGGGAGTTAGATGATGTCAAAAAAGGCCTTCTTTGCCAGGTACGTATATGTTACTTTTACCGATTCTTTCAGTATTGAATAATCACATCAATTAGTTCGTTTCCGATAATTTCTGAATCAATGCTTGTAATCCTTTGTCCTCAATGCAGATTTTTGGCGGGAATGCTTTAAAGTTGCCATCTGGTGCAAGGTTCCGTGGTGATATTAATATTCTTCTTGTTGGTGATCCTGGAACCAGCAAATCCCAGCTGCTCCAGTACATACACAAGCTTGCTCCCCGTGGCATATACACTAGTGGAAGAGGGAGTTCTGCTGTTGGTTTGACTGCTTATGTTGCAAAAGATCCTGAAACTGGGGAAACTGTATGATTCTTCTTCTTTCTCTCTCTTTTTATTTTTCATTTTTATGATTTACTCGTATACATTTGTAAATGCAATATGAAGTTGATTGGAAACAATATACAACTTCTCAGGTTTTAGAAAGTGGAGCCTTGGTTTTGAGTGATCGAGGTATTTGTTGCATTGATGAATTTGACAAAATGTCTGACAGTGCAAGGAGCATGTTGCATGAGGTTGGTTATTTTGTTATCTTTCAACAGCATATCTGTTTTTAAATTGCTTAACTTCTACCTCTTGTTCATGATAAATGAAGAGTGACGAAAATTCTTTATTCCACAGTTTAATGGCATAATTACTTTTTCTTAACGATTAATATGTCAGGCATATAATACACTCAACTAGATACTATACTAATTTTTAATATCTCTAAACCAAGACTTTTGAGAAACTGCATTTTAGTAATTGATGGCTCTGTTTCTAATTATACTTATATTTACAGGTGATGGAGCAGCAAACAGTTTCAATAGCAAAGGCAGGAATCATTGCTTCCCTTAATGCTAGGACTTCAGTCCTGGCTTGTGCAAATCCAAGTGGATCTCGCTATAATCCTCGGTTGTCAGTAATTGACAACATACACCTTCCTCCCACCTTATTATCCAGGTATGAAATACTTAACCAATCCCGCTAGAAGAATCAATCGTTTGAGCCAATAGTGACATTAAAAGGGCACTGCGTTAGTTGGTGTATGAAGGTTGTATTTATCTTGAATATGTTCTGATTGTTCTCTCTCTCTCTCTCTCTGTCGAAATTCCTTTTTTTATGAGGTCATTGCCACACATACTACAGCTTATAACTGACTTGACCTGCTCTCTGGTGATTTTCTCAGGTTCGATCTGATCTACTTAATCCTTGACAAGGCTGATGAGCAGATAGACAGGCGCCTTGCCAAGCATATTGTTGCCTTGCACTTTGAGAATCCTGAGGTCTGGTGACTGGGATATCTGTTCCAGAAAATGCAATGGTTTTAGCAAATCCTTTGTTTTACTTAACACGCCATGTCTCCTCTTGCAGACTGTACAGCAGGATGTTTTAGACGTTGCCACATTGACTGCTTATGTGGGATATGCTCGAAAGCATATTCACCCCCAATTATCTGATGAAGCTGCAGAGGAGTTGACTCGTGGCTATGTAGAGTTGAGGAGGAGAGGAAATTTTCCAGGCAGCAGCAAAAAGGTATGATGCTGCCTGCATCTTCCTATATATTCTCTTTATGTAATACTTGTTTTGCATAATTATAAAATTAATATCACACTTTAGTCACAGATATCAATTTCTGAGAGTTGTACTAGCTTATTCTCTAATGATACAAATGGTAGTTATTAGATGCATCTGGATTGCTCTTTCCCCTTGAAAAAGTTATCCTCTCTTGCATCAAGTGCTTATCTTTTTGCACTTGCATTTGCAATTTCATTTCGTAAGAAAAAAAAAATTCAATGTGGCTATTATTATGTGTTTATTACTCACTAAGTTATCACAGAATTTTTTTTTTCCTTTGACTTAGATCTTTTAAATACCTATTTGGATGCCTATGTATCACGATCATTCGTGTGATAATTTTAACAGGTGATAACAGCCACACCTAGGCAAATTGAGAGTTTGATACGTCTTAGTGAAGCTCTTGCTCGGATTCGGTTTTCAGAAACGGTTAGCAAAGATTGCATTCTAACTTGACATTTCACAATAACTACATCATGAGTATTGGGTAAAATAAACAAAACTATGCCCTGATATATGCAGGTTGAAAAGCATGATGTAATGGAAGCATTTCGGCTTCTCGAAGTTGCAATGCAACAATCAGCAACAGATCACTCCACTGGTATAAGTTTACTGCAGTTGTGCATGTTTTTTCTTATTCTATCTTTCTTATTCTATCTTCCATGAAAGACAGACAGTTTAATATCATGACTTGTTACTGAAGGTACGATCGATATGGATCTTATTAATACTGGAATTTCGGCAAGTGAAAGAATGCGACGGGAGAATCTAGTGTCATCAGCTCGCAACTTAATTATGGAGAAGATGCAACTCGGGGGTCCCTCAATGCGTTTAATAGAGGTATGCTTTCTTACAAGATATACATAGATTCAAAATACAAATGTTTAGAAGACCGAGAACTAACATCCCATTCTTCTTAATTTATGTTCTGTAGCTGCTGGAGGAGCTGAAGAAGCAGAGTTCTGGCAGCGAAATCCACCTCAACGATGTTAGTACATTACCTCCCCCCCCCTCTCTCTCTCACACACACACAATACTAATGTGCTTTTATTGGTATTTCAGCTGAGGAATGCAATTGCTACACTTGCAAGTGAGGGATTTGTGGCTGTTCAGGGCGACAGTGTCAAAAGAGTATGATAGCAAGAACCAAGAAATGCATTGGTTGACATTTGACGTTGCTTTTAAATTGTAGCAAGAGGCCACTACTGATTAATGTAGGAATTTCAGTGTTGCTGGTGATCGAAGTGTGTAAATTATTTCGTGTAGTTGTCTTTATTGGGTGAATGGCATTGAGTAGTAGGTTGTTGTACACAGTTCTAGAGTGTGACAAAAGTATTGAAGACTAAGAATTTAGAATCAGTGGAAAATTACATCGATCTTGATCTGTAGAATCCCCATCTACCCGGAGTAGTTTTGGGAGTGCTGAAGTGCTTGGATTCCTCTATTTCCCAGATGTGTAGGGAATCCATAGTTTCGTATTTCAGATTCACCTCATGGTCGCATCTCCTCAATACTTGTGCAGCCATAGTTTTCCGAGAGGTGCACCACTTTGAGTGCATGCAGTAATGACGGTAAGAATAGTTTGCTATGTGCTCGACCCATGGACCTTTTTCCTATGTAAATTGTTTGTTACAACCGTGTGAAAAACATATTTACACATGCTTTTTCTTAATAGTAATGTCCAGCCAAGACTACACCATTCAATCATTCACATACCACAACGAGGGTAGAATGTATATATCATTCCGTTTGGGATTTGACCTGATTGGTGTCTTGTTTATTGATGCAAAATTGTAAGGCGTCTTGGGGACTGATCGATTTGGCTAGGTGATCGAAGAAGTGGCATCAAGACTCATTCAATACATGCACTGCGTATTTAACAATACTCATGATTGATCAACTCAATTCGGATCATGAGCATTGTTGCATGAAAAAAGCTCAATCTTACTGCATATATAGGTGATGAATTCTGAAACCCTAGACATGATATTGTAACTTCCGGTTGAGCCGGAACAAGGGCTACACAATTAACTACTGAGTCGAGAGCAGGTGGTTTTGGTAGCCTTGAAGAGCATAGCTGTTGGATTAATGGATTGGATATAGCCTCGAAATAATCTTCTCGGCTGCCTTCCCAACCCTGCTTGCTTCAACTCATTTTGTTCGAGTGTGCACAAACAGCTTAATTGCATGTTAGACCATATATAGCTGTAAAGTATAAAGTATCTCACGCTTCAAATGGAGAACCAGTGATCTATATATTGTGGCCCGGCGAGAGTAGGAAGCTGGGCGAGCGTGGCGCCGGGTTCTTATACCAAGGCGCGGGTGGGAAGAGAGATTCGAGTCGAGTCACGAACTAATGGTAGCTATGAAGCACGGACAAGCGATACTTCTTGCGTATCGGATACAGATAAGGACACGCAATACTTCTTGCGTATCTGATACAGATACGGACACGCAGGAATACCCATGGACACGCGAAACACTGATTGGACACGCAAAATCGGGTTGGACACGTGGGGTAGTTCTGTCTTTTTACATATAAAAAGGGAACGGGACTCCTCTCAGTCCTCTTCACTCCTTCAGTCTTCACGTCTTCAGCTATGTTCTTCTCCCCCCTCAGTCTCTCTTCAGCTCTCTTCTTCTCCTCTCTGGGTTCTCTTCTCTCTTCAGTCGTCTCGCGCGACCTCTCTCTCTCTCTCTCTCTCTCGATTTGGGATCGCTGCATCGGGTATGTTCTCTTATTTCTCTCTACTCTTCTTCTTCTCTTGTTGATTAAGTTAATAATCAGTTTAGGGTTTATGCGTTTGCGGTGGTTGATTTTGATTTTGATTTGGGGCCGGTTAACGATTCTGTTGAATGTTCGTATTCGGGTTCATGAGGTTTTATGCTGGAAATCAGTTCGATAATATCTGTTTTAGTTTCTGAAGCTTTATAATTTTTTGGATGAAATTGTGAAATGGATTTTGGGAAATTTTTGCGTTTTCTGTTGATGAATTTCGGGAATTTTTGAATTTACTGTTAATGGATTTCTTCTTCCTCCCTTAAGTTACTCCCGTTTCGTGGAATTGAATAATCTGGAAGGGTTCATTAGATTCAGTTTATAACCTAAAACCCAGCAGAATTAGTAGTAGATTCAGATAAAAATTCTGTGAACATTAGGTTCATTAGATTCAGATAAAAAGCTAGAGAAAAGTATCATCAATGCTTTAGCCTCAGTTAAGGAAAATCAGAACCCAGCTTTGAGACCAAAGGAAGCTACTTTCTTCTTTGGCCCGCTCAGCTTTCAACTTTAGCTCCCAACATTATCTTCATCCGTACAACACAACTCACCATCTGGGTTCTCTGCGACTCTTGCCATTATCACTTCGAGGTAAGATCTTAAACTGTAAATCTTGGTTTGGTTCCTGAAAAAGAGCTCAGAAATTTCATGTTTTTACTGTCGTAAATTAACGTCATTGCTTGTGAATCTATGTTGAACTAGTGTACAGGCTCTGATTTTTGTTTGTTTGGCCTTTTGTTGTTGTCTTCTGTCTCCATGTTTTGTAAAGACTGAACCTTGCAGAAGTCTCAGAGTCACTGTAGAGATAAGGAGTTTGTGTTTTGCTTTTTGATTTGTTGCAAAAATGGGGTCCACTATGATTGAGGATGATTTGAGAGTGGATAAGTTATTGAGTTTAGTTCATGATGGTGAAGATTCTGGTCATGAGAATGTTGGTGTTAGATGTATGGATGGAGGGAGAAGATGTGTTTCTAGAGAAGATGTGGATCTTCGGTATAAGTTGTTCTTGGGAAAGTTGTGGGTCTATGAAGATGTGGATCCTCAGTACAAGTTGTTCTTGGAAAGTTTGAGGGAAGATGGAAATTCATATGCATTTGAAGCTGTTCAAGAGAATGAGATTTCAGAAGTCATAAGGTACCACACAAATGGATTTCGGAGGCGGAGCAAGAGAATATGCATTTCGGATGAAGATGTGGATCTTCAGTACAAGTTGTACGTTTTTGGAAAACTTGAGGGAAGATGGAAATTCATATGCACTGGAGGTTGCTTGTGAGAGTGGGAGTTCGGAACTGATAAGCTATCCCCAAGACAATGGATTGGGGAGGCAGGTGCAGAGGAGATCTATTTGTAATCAAAAGTTGGAAAACCTAATGTTGGTTGATAGTTGTGAGAAAAACTTGAGTTTAGTTGGAAATGATGAGAATGAACATTCTGGTGATGACAGTAGTGAGATCGGGTCTGTAGATGATAGTTATAATGAGCATGGACTTTCAGGTGATGAAAATAGTGGTGTCAGGTCTGCTGAAGATGGTGCTAATGGGAATGAACATTCTGGTGATAATAACATTGATGCTAAGTCTGTGCAGGATGGTGATAATTGGAATGAGCAGTCCAATGATGGCGATGTTCATGTTAAGTCCTTGGATGATGATGTAAGGGATCCTAAGTCCAAGTTATTTTTGGAAAATTTGAGGGAGGATGAAAATACATATGCACACGAGATTGTTCAAGAAACTGGGATTTTGGAACAGATAAGGTATCACAAAACCGATGGGCTTCTAGATGAAGCCAGTTTAGTAGCTACTGAACCTATGAAGAATTCTCTCGTGAAAGATATTACTGAAACTGAACACAGGCACACACTGGAAAGTCTGAAGGATCTCCCGAAAAGAAAGAGTTCAGTGGTGAAGAAGAATGCAGAGTCGGCGGCTCTAAATCCTGCAACTGGTATGAAAAGGGGGTTTCCAGTAAAAGACCTTGTCTGGAGGTTCATAACAATCCCGAAGAGCTTAATTCAGGTACTCCAGGAACTTTGGAAAGTCCTGAGGTGAAAGAGGAGCTTGTAATAGCCAACAGGGATATTCTGCAACTTTTTGAGGAGGAACTCCAAAGGAAAAAATCAGTGAAGAAGAAAAATGCAAAACTAGAAATTCTGAATCCTGTTGCTAGTAGAAAAAATCATTTAGAGGCTCATAATACTCCAGAAAGTTTCACAAATTCACCATTGAAAGAGAAGAGGGAAACTAAAGGAACTTTGAGGCGTATGAAGAAGGAAGCGGTAAAGATAAACAGACGTAACAAGTCTGCTCATCTTTTAATTAAAAAAGAGATCTTCAGTCTCTTAAATATGAGGAATGAAAGAAGTGAATCTCTACATAGTTTAGAGGACCTCCAAGAGAAAAAGAGTTCTAGGGGGAAGAAGAATGTGAAGGAGGCAGCTGAATATCGTTATGCTGATAGGATGAATGAACTTCCTAACAAAAGAGTGAAAAGACCTGGTTCAGAGGTTCTTCATTTTGCAAATTGTGGATGCAATGGTTTTGCCAAGTGTGACCGCAATGGTGTTGATGAGACTGAATCTAATCTAACAGATGAGAGCTATCAAGACTTTCTCAGTTCTTTTGAGATAAATTATGAAAACATGACATATGCACCACATAATGGTAGACCAGAGACATATGATGTCGAGATAAAAGATGAGAATGCGGACAGTTCATCAGATTCAGATTTTGTTGTACTGGAGAGGGATCCAGTTGTGCGATGTCATACCCCAATTGTATGTATCTTCTTAAATTCCCTTTCAACTTTTGCTATGTTCTTTCTTTTTTAAGCTGTCACACCCATGCCGCGACATGCACATAAACATGTGCATGCAAAAGTATTTACGTCTAGGTGTATGTGTGATTTCAATGGTTTGTGGCTTCTGGAATTTGATTATTTCTGGTTGTGGCTGTTGTTGATTTGTTGCAAACAGAAGCAGGATTCAAACTTTAGGGAGGGGCTTATGAAGGATCTTAAACGGCCTTATGACCAAAAAGAGTATCTGAAGCTCTTAGAAGACTGGACTAACCAGACGCCTGCAAGAGGTCATGCTAAACATTCTCGTAGTGGAGTAATAAAAACGTATGCACTGGAAGGGGAATATGGAAAACCATATATAAATTTGTACCCAGGTTTGTTTTCTTACATGATCAATCAAGTTTCAGGTTATTTGCAGACTTTGGTATTCCATGCTTGCAACTAACATTTCTTCTTGAAATTTAAATACTTTGTTTCCTGATCTTGCAGATCTGGCTGAAATGATCAAAGTGAGCGATCGCCCTAGAAGCTTGAGTCTCTTGCGGGGATTCTTCTACTGGTTGAAGGTAAATTTCTTTCATAGAATACTTATAATGCATTTGGTTTGTGATGGTTATATTGTATGTTTATCTAACTTCTAAGCAAACCAGGCACTAGGAAAATGTGGTTTTTGTAACAGCAGCTTCGTTTCCTTTTCTTTTCTTTGGCAATACACTGCTTCTGACTTGAATAATCATTGTCAATTGTTTCAGAATGTAGCCCAGGACAAAAGCTTTGAGCCTTGGGCTGATGTAGAATGTTTGAATGTGGTGCCGCAACTGTAAACAGGAGGAGTTCTTTCATCATTTTCATTTTGCAGTGAAAGATCTGATCACTGCATCTCAGCAAAATTGGTGTCTAGCTGTAAGGGTAAAATTAGGGTAAAATTATTAGGGTTTTGAAAATCGAGAGGAAGTGGGGCAAATGGAACCCAATAGTCGCCCATCATGGACCTTGATTGAGGCCGAGAAAGCTCTGCTATTTTGGGATATAGAAATACTTGATGGGAAATTATATGCTGTAGGAATTTACATATTAGAGTTTGTGATGGTGTTTGACATCCACTTAGATACCCATAATAGTAGACTTCATACCTACACGTCACAAAGGTTGGTTACTCTTCACCCCACTGTTAGAGCATAGTTGAATTCAGAGTCTGCCGTCGGATGTGTTACTTAGCAAAATGTTCTGAATCAAAGGACTTGTTCATGATTTTGTATAATCAAGATCCTTGCATATGCTCTCAATACCAGTACAACGAATTCGAATTTGAAGGGTTATTTCAAGTGTGAAGTTGAAATATAATGTCACCACCGGTCCTCATTGGGTAGAGATTGAAGATCTTGGTGATCGGGCATTGTTTTTGGGCACGCTCAACAACAAGTTTATCACTCCTCGTGATAAAACACTTGAACGGAACTGTATCTATTTTGCCCTATTTCAAGGACATGATAATAAAGAACTCTACTCTGGGGTGTTTTCCTTAAAAGATAGGAGCATCAAACCTGTGACTATTCCCAAGCATCATCCCTGTCGAGAACAGAGTCAGACTATTTGGTTCACACCAACTCCTTGGAATTAGGTCTGACAAGGCCAGGAGAATGAGAAGAACAGACGGGTGAGAATGCCCTGCCCCTGCAGTTTCTGTTTTTGGGTTGATGATCATGTAAGTGATGTAACTATATATCAATGAAAATTATACACATCAGTCATTAATTATTGATATTACAATTCATTCATATATGTTTTGGCAGATCTCAAGGTTGGTGATGTTATTGAGTCTATCCTAGTTGTTTCTGGCCTGGAAAATCTAGTCAATCCAAGCTACCTTCGTATACTTTGGTGAAAGGGTTTATAAGACATTTACAACAAATTTCTTTGAGGCTTCCGTCTGTTAATGTCTTCCATTTGTAAGTATAACTTAATAAAAGTCTACCTTTTGTAACTTAATTTTGTGATCGAATCATATCTTTGTTAACCTCTGGCTCAAAGTTCTTTTTCTTTTCAAGAAATCCACAGAAATTGAAGCCATTTGCCCATCAAAGGTTTTGCATTGTGTGAGTACCAGACATGTAAAGCTCTAAGTCATATTCAGAAGAACATCCTTCATGAACGAACATATTAATTCATGTATGGAAGCTCCGATGATTGGTCAAGTTACTCTGAGTAACCATCTTGTGAAATTACATGCATTTTCATAGATAGGAGAATAACTTGACAAAAAGAAGGAAAAGCTTGACAAATCTATAGTCCAACAAAGTAACAGATAGTGCAGAGCTCCTCTTAGCCTACAGCCTCCACGATTTTGTATTCACTCAACTCTCCTTAATACTCAGATCTATCCAATTCAATAATTTGCAGAATAATTCCACTCTTGCATCACAATGAAGGAGAAGATCTTTCAAGGTCCTCGGTACCTGCGGAAGCAGAGACAACCCTGAGGATGATCATGAGGGAGCATACCTCCACCTTTGGTTGTGTCAACAGCCTCCAACTTTGCCACTACCTCATCCATCTCAGGCCGCTTATCAGGGTTAGCATCCCAACATCGCTTCATAACATTTGCAACGAGCTAGGTATCTCTCGCCTCAGATTCTGTAGTCCCATATACAAGTAAGAAGTTTGATATCTCTTTTAGCTTTAAAATTAGGGTAAATTCCTCTTATGGTACCTGATGTATAGCCAATTGGACAGTTTGGTACCCAACGTTTCAAAGAGGACAGTTTGGTACCTAGAGTTACGTTTTATGTGACACTATAGTACTTATGTTGACTTCTTTGTTAAATGTAAGGGGTAAAATTGACATTTAAGTATAATCTATAAAAATAAAATAAAAACTTGCATTTTCTTAATATTTTAGGTTTAAAACATGCATTTTGTAATGTTTTTTAGTTATGTTGGAAACATAAGTTAAGAAATGCAATCGTGGTAATGTAAACACTCACAAGACTACTCCGTGGAGTTATATCTAATCAACCAAATGTATTATCGTGGGTATTCAAATCACAAATACTAAATTTACTAAACAAAATTTCAATTATTTTACTTTCAACAAAACTCAAAAGTTTAATTCATATATATTTTTTTTGACAAAAATTTAAATCATATTTATTTTCTCCCAAAAGATAAAAAAAAAAAAATAAATAAATATCAAGGTGATAACCAATAGCCTTAGATGCATAACACTTATGTTTTTAATTTATTTTTTTATATAAATATATCTGAATGTCAATTTTACCCTTTACATTTAATAAAGAAGTCAATATAAGTACCATATATAGTGTCACATAAAACTTAACTTTCAGGTACCAAACTGTCATCTTTAAAACGTTGGGTACCAAAGTGTCCAATTGGTCATACGTCAGATATCATAAGAGGAATTTACCCCTTAAAATTATAATAATAACTGAAACAGTGATGTTATGATAAGTGGCTATGAGTATATATATAATCATTGAATATGATCTCAGCAAGTATAAAATATCTACCTGACGGACAACAGCTGATGTCACCTCCGAGAAACTAAGATCAGGATACGGCATGTCACAGCAGTATATTTCCCACAAGCGATGCCAAAACTGTACACATCACATTTCCTATTATAGGGGTTGCCGTTGAGAACCTGTCCCAACCCAACCCAAGTCATTGACCACAAATCAGACACAGAAGTATTGAGAAATGGAAGGAAACTCTTTTCCTAATATGACCATAATCTACAAAGGAGGTTGTTGATCAATAACTGAATGTTGAAGCACTGAATCAAGCAACTATGAGTTTGGGAATTAAGAGCCATGGACCTCGAGAGATGCAACAAAATGCAGCAAGCAAATTGCCAATTGCCAAGTTACATGCTACCCATAAACATGGATTTACAAAATATTTGGAAGATTTTGAGAATCTACTTCCATCTCTTAAATTATTTGATCAGCAGGTGGAGTTTCTATCACCAACTAATGTGCCACGAAGCCCAGAGCATATGCAAAATGGCAAAATGTGTTCCATTTGTGGGCACAATATCAAAAATACAGAGAGAAACAGTCCATTTTTATTATAAACTTTCCACATATGGTGGTTTGAACACAATGCAGTAAGTTAAGCAAGATAAGCACCCTTCTAGTATAAACTAGGAGATGGAATTTTAAGTGGAGCATACTCCCCACGCAATTTAGCATGTAGGCAAATGAGATGCATGAGAGGGTGATTAGGTTCATAGCGGATTCCAAAATAAAGTTGATCTGAGAATATACCTCCGGAGCCATGTAACCAAGGGTTCCAGTCTCGCCTGTCATGTCATTAGGATTTGAGGCCTCCACACGAGCATCCCCAAAGTCGGCTATTTTCACAGTACGTGTCTTATCCATAAGCATGTTTTCTGTTTTAACATCTCTGTGAACAATCTTCTGTGAATGGAGATAGTATAAACTGCAGAAATAGTACGAATAGTAATTGATATAGAGCAGCCGGCAAATGGAAGATTCCAACTTAACCAAAAGTCCGGAGAAGGAAACATATAAAATATAGAAAGAGTGTGCGAATATAACCCTCGTGCAAGATCTAGTGCAAGTTGGACAACTACTTTGAAAGCCAGCTTCTTTCTGCGGTTCTTTATGAGGTAAGATTTCAGTGCACCACCTGGCCGCACAATACTCGACAACGACACAACAAACATTACTTGGCATGCCAACCAGGCCATTGTCTGTTTGTATGTTGAGCTCCGATGTTCCCATTGTCGCCCCTATAAACTGCAAACAATTGGGCATGAATACACTAGCAATGTCAGCATAAGCGTCCCAATTCGTATAATAAGAATCCAATTCCTGCTAGTTTGTAGGTGTCGGCCCCATTTTAAGTACTGAGATCCGCATTTAAACTTCATTTTATTCCAACACACCTTTAGCCATATTATTTTTATGTCGAACTCCAACAGCAAAACAAAACTTTCTTGATACAGAAGCCTAACTATGTGAGAACAACAATAACTTATGAAAATGTTTCATATATGTTTTTCTTTTCTCAGTAGTGCAGCATGAAAGCTTGCAATGTTCGAGAGTGAAGACAGGGAAATGTTACCTTGGTTACATTAGGATGATCAAGTTTATGCCAGACATCAACTTCTTGGAAAGAGACTAAAGTCAAGTTAAAGCATATAGTTCAAAGATACAAGAACTTAAGAACCCACCATCAGAACTAGGGGTGGGCACGGGTCGGGTCGGGCCCAAAATTTGTGTAACCCGATCCAAAGTCTGAAAAAATCAGTTCGGGCCGGTTCGGGCTTTCTGAGCTATAGGGACCGACCAAAACTCGTTCGGGTAGGATTCGGGCTTTTTCAGGCCCAAAAACTGAAGAGAGGCAGAGGAAGGCAGAGGTGACTAAGGCGAGGCAGAGGCGGGACTGAGGCGAGGCCGAGGCTGGGCTGAGGCGAAAAGTCAGGTTCAAAATCTAAGCTTGACAAATCCACAAACAACCCAACATATGCAACCAGGCATTTCACCACCAAAAATCTAAACTTTATTGAGTACAACAATCAAAGACCAAAACTTTCTTGAAACAAATCAGATGGTTAAGCCTTACCTTTTCTAGTTCGCGAGGCCGAGGTTGGGCGCGGCGAGGCGTGGCTGAGGCTGGGCTGGACGAGGCGAGACGAAGATGATGAGTTTAGAGGACGAGACGAAGACAAAGACGAAGAGGACGAGGCGAGACGACGAGGGTGATTGAGACGAAGATGAGGCTCTGAGGAAGTGAGGCGCAGGGTGAGGAAGATGAAGCTCCTAGGGTTTTTGTCATCTGAATCGGGCCGGGTCGGGCTTTCGGTCCAATGAAAAACTGGGCCTGAGTCCGACCCGTTTTACACATATTCGGTTTGAGCCTTAATCGGTTCGGTCTTTTGAAAATCAAGACCCGACCCTTTTTGGGCTTTTTTTCAGAGTTTTCGGGCCGGGTTTTCCATCCCTTGGGCCAAAACGCCCGGCCCTAATCAGAACAGCTAAGTTTCTAACACATAAACATTACAACAATCAATATATGCAAAACGTTGAAGCTGATGTTACAATTACCATATAAAACATGGAAAAAATTCACCATTGGTACCCAAACTTACCTCGCTATATAAGAAAGGTACCCGAACTTGAAAAACGATCACCATAGTACCCAAAGTTTGAAATCCTATTATAGAGGTACCTAGCGCGTTTTGACCGGCTGGCTACCCGGTTTTGGATGACGTGGCAGTCGCATTTTGATTCCGAGGGGCAAATGTCCATTATAACCCTCTCAATTACTATTCAATTGTTTTACTGTTTATCATTTTACTTTTACTATTTATCTTTTACTGTTACTTTTTATCATTTTACTTTTCACCATTTTACATATCACTGTTCATCTTCTTCCTCACGCTGCCGGAACAGTGGCGCCGCCGCGCCGCCGCCGGCAGCTCCGCCACCACAGTGGCCAAAACCCTACCAATCGAATCCAAATTCCCCCAAAAGGATCACCCCCACCTCGGGAACTCATCCCCGACGCCAAACACAACCCCAGCCGCCGCAAACGGCGGCCGGTACGGCGGCCCAGAAATTTCAAATTTCCAATTCCTCTAAAAATCGACCAATTCCACACCAAATTATACATAATCAACTCCTTACCACCTCCTAAACACGAATTTAACTTCAAAATTCATCAAAAACATCAAAATCACACTTTCCAATTTCACCCCAAAAACCCTAGAAATTCGAATTTGAATTTCTACTTACCGAGGTGGATTCGGGCTAACTCCTTCCATGGAGTTGTCGAGCAGGATGAAGTTTCCCTTTTCCCCCCTTGAATTTGGCCGATCGGTGGCCGGAGGTGAAGATTTCGGGTCGACACAGTCGACCCCTCTCCCGAAAAACCTAGCCCAACGGCGGCGATTGGGACCACGCCGCCGCTACAGAAAGAAAGGGGAGGCCGAGCCGGTCCGAACGTGACCGGTGCGGCGGTCCAGTTCGGCCGGACGGCTGAGGTAGATGGAGGAGGGGAGAGCTCGGGTCGGCCGATCGGGGAGAGAGAGGGGGAGGAGAGAGAGCAGAAAAGAAAGAAAGAAAAAGAAAAAAAAAAGAAAGGGATATTCCCCTTTAATTAAGAATATTCCTTTTTCTAGAAATCAGGTACCTCCATAATATGGTTGTGAGAGTTTAGGTACCTCCACTCGTAGTTTGTTAGGCGGAGATTACAGATTTGCCCCTCGGAATCTTTTTGGGAACTGCCACGTCATCCAAAACCGGGTAGCCAGCCGGTCAAAACGCGCTAGGTACCTCTATAATAGGATTTCAAACTTTGGGTACTATGGTGATCGTTTTTCAAGTTCGGGTACCTTTCTTATATAGCGAGGTAAGTTTGGGTACCAATGGTGAATTTTTTCCATAAAACATCAACCATATCATTCAAACATAGTTATAATATAGCTTCCCCCACAGACTTGGCCTCAGTTAAGGAAAATCAGAACCCAGCTTTGAGACCAAAGGAAGCTACTTTCTTCTTTGGCCCGCTCAGCTTTCAACTTTAGCTCCCAACATTATCTTCATCCGTACAACACAACTCACCATCTGGGTTCTCAGCGACTCTTGCCATTATCACTTCGAGGTAAGATCTTAAACTGTAAATCTTGGTTTGGTTCCTGAAAAAGAGCTCAGAAATTTCATGTTTTTATCGTCGTAAATTAACGTCATTGCTTGTGAATCTATGTTGAACTAGTGTACAGGCTCTGATTTTTGTTTGTTTGGCCTTTTGTTGTTGTCTTCTGTCTCCATGTTTTGTAAAGACTGAACCTTGCAGAAGTCTCAGAGTCACTGTAGAGATAAGGAGTTTGTGTTTTGCTTTTTGATTTGTTGCAAAAATGGGGTCCACTATGATTGAGGATGATTTGAGAGTGGATAAGTTATTGAGTTTAGTTCATGATGGTGAAGATTCTGGTCATGAGAATGTTGGTGTTAGATGTATGGTTGGAGGGAGAAGATGTGTTTCTAGAGAAGATGTGGATCTTCGGTATAAGTTGTTCTTGGGAAAGTTGAGGGTCTATGGAGGTTCATATGCATTAGAGGTTGTTCGAGAGGAAGGGGTTTCGGAGAAAATAAGGTATCATCAAGAGGATGGCTTGCCGAGGAGGATGGTGAGAAGAGACATTTCTGATGAAGATGTGGATCCTCAGTACAAGTTGTTCTTGGAAAGTTTGAGGGAAGATGGAAATTCATATGCATTTGAAGCTGTTCAAGAGAATGAGATTTCAGAAGTCATAAGGTACCACAAAAATGGATTTCGGAGGCGGAGCAAGAGAATATGCATTTCAGATGAAGATGTGGATCTTCAGTACAAGTTGTACGTTTTTGGAAAACTTGAGGGAAGATGGAAATTCATATGCACTGGAGGTTGCTTGTGAGAGTGGGAGTTCGGAACTGATAAGCTATCCCCAAGACAATGGATTGGGGAGGCAGGTGCAGAGGAGATCTATTTGTATTCAAAAGTTGGAAAACCTAATGTTGGTTGATAGTTGTGAGAAAAACTTGAGTTTAGTTGCGAAAATTATTCCCTACTTGACTCAAGCATGTGCTTGAGTGGCAGTTAGTAAGGGAAGGTAAAAAGGACGCGCGGTTAGAGTGCGATTCCGAGCTTTCGTTCCTCTCTTCTGCTCTCATATCTCTCTCCGCTCCCATCTCCCATCTCTCTGCTCTCATACCCCTCTCTCTTCGTCTCTTCCGCTCTAATATCCCACATCCCTCTATGCCTCTCTGTTGGTCTCTCTGCTCCCATCTCCTCTCTCATCTTCCATTCTCCTATTTTCATGCTCATATATCTCTCTAATCGTTCTTTAATGGTCAACCGAGGTTCGCTGTCTCGATCGGCAGCATGGTTACTGTAGAGCCTCTAATTCTTGCAAAACGGCCTGGGCAACAAGTGGGTTCTCATTCTCTCTTCTCTGTCCTTAATTTTGATGAGTTGTGATTTTGGATTTGAGATTTTGGTTGCATAGTTGATCGGGAATAATCGAATGGTCTGGTCCTGCATCGCAACCATCCCGATGAGTCGACGCGGTTAGGGACAAAGACTTGTGGTGGGAGATCGCTGAAGAGGTCGACTAGTGGTTGGGTATTTACCCAGTTGTGGCGACTTGGTTGTGTTGTAGGAGCTAGTACAGGTCCAATTTCACCAGTCGTAAGGTATGAAATTGAACTCTTAGTTCAATCTTACTTCAGCAAGTGTCTGTGAATTATGAAATTAGAGTTAATTATACTCAGTTTGGGGGTTGTACGAATGGGTCATAAACACCTAGCAGGTAGTTTGGATAATCCACGTCTATGTAGTGTGGGTACTTTTGTAGATATGTTAATGCTCAATTTCCTGTATGTCGGACCGAAAATGAAGGACTCTGAGTTTTTGGGTAAACGGAGAAAGCAGAATTCGGTAAGGCGAAGTTTGAATTCAGAAGTTGGTCCCCGTAGTCCAGCAGAATTTGTTCTCAGCGACGTTGATCCTTGCTTGTCGGAAGAAGTGTCAAGGGCGATGTGTGAAATACAGGATATTGAAAACAAAGTTGGGAGTTTAAGCGCAATTTTGGATAATATGGAGGGACAATTTGAGATTGTAATAGACATTGTGACGCAATTTCAGGATAGATGTGGTTTTATGAATGAATCTGGAATAGAAGGGGTTATTGCAAGGGTAGTCCAAAGTGTGTTTGGACAGGGGTAAAGAAATCAATGATTTGGCATACTGGTGTTGAAGTAAACACTGACGACCGATTGGTCATCGGTATGCAAACTGAAGGGTTCAAAGGAGTGCCGCTGTCGACAATATTGGACGAAGGAGATTTCAATGTTGAGGCTGAGCTCCCAGCTGTACAGGTGCATTCAGTACTGATATAAACTTAAACGTGTGGTTAGGTGTATTTGATAAATGTATGAGAATTGTAGGGAGGATGTCCAATGTTCAAAATTAATGTAAATGTTTTGCAGGAAAAGACATTTAATAAGGGGGTCAATGGAAGTGGGGTCCAAAGTTCGGACGAGGAGGATAGCAACAATCCCGAACCGCGTGATGATGAACCATTAAATTCCAACCTTGTTTTTCCTTATGTTGGAGAAATGTCTCCCCCAAATATGTAATTAACGAAGTTCTTGTTTGAGAAACACAGAATAGGAAGAGATAGTTCGAGGTGAATTTACAATCTGTTAAAATATTGAAGAAGTGACTTGTTATATTGAATGATTTGCTTAAGTGTATTAACACCTGTGCAGAGACGTAATTGCATGTTTTGGAGAAATTGTGGTGATGAAAAGAGAATTTGAATGTCTGTGACCGGGCAACATAATAACAAGCAAGGTAATGTGAGATTGATTTTTTTGATTATTTAAGTTTTTAAACGGAAACATGTCTTTGGCATAACACAATCAATGCTATTTTCCTGAACTTTTGACTATTGTAAGGGGATCAACATATGTGCTGCATATTTGAACGAAAGCGAGTCAAACATGTGGTTTCTGCCAACAAATTTCAGTGTATGATTATTGTGTCATATGTTAAAATTCATTAATCTGGTAGGTGGGTTAATTAAGAAATTAAGGGGGTATTATTTGTCATTTTAGGAAATTGCTTGGAGTTATGACAAGAAACCCGGAGGGGCGTGTTCATTGGCCGCCATCATGTCCGAATGTGGGCTGCACAAGTTTAATAGGCGCCTAAGACGGTGTTGTAAGGTAGTAAAAATATTTGAGACTATAGTAATCTTTTCTTAGTCAGCATGTGTTAATGGTTTTACACATATGTGGACAGATATTGGTACCTGTACAAGATGAAATCATGGATCATTGGTACTTGGTTGTAATAAATCTGTCTAACAAAGTTGTGGAGATTTGGGACAGCGGTAACCTTGTGTCCTCAAGGCGGAGGCTGGCAAAAGCAAGATCCATGGTATTTTACATAGTCGAGCAATGTGCGGTTAGTTATTTATATGTTGAGATGACAAATGAGATAGATGACGTGTTTTGTTGTTGTCAATGCAGATGGTGTTGTTACAAAAAGTATTCGGCAGCGATATGAAAAAACCTAGTGACATATATTATAACATCCCAATATTCGCTGTAATTGACAGCCATCCATCGTCAGCCAATATGACAGGGGTATCTGTTTGATAAGGCACATGGACAGTTACGGCAAACCTTGGTTGGAAGGGGTATGTTTTTGCGGTTATGTGTGTGTACATTTTGAATGTTTGTTTGTTGGATATTGTTATGACTATGTCGTTTTTGTTAACTCAGTTTCAGTCCAATAAAGAGAGGAGTGAAATAGCATTAGGCATTGTCAAGAACCGGAAGAATGAAGAATTGAAGTCAGTTGCAAGAGTCGCTGGTGTGCCTGTCAGGGGTCTTATGAGTACCGTGGTTGGTACAGAGAAGTGTTCGAATCCCTGTAATCCAGAAGGTGATAATGACTATGGTGGGCAGAACAATTGTATTGAAAGTGAGAATGTTCTTACTGGAAGGAAGCTCTGGTTTCACAGTAAGCGAAAGCAACGCGTCTGATAGGAATATTTGGACTGCGGACCGGTTATCCACTAAGTATTATTTAACCTATGTGGTCAGGGTTCAAATTTCACTGACCCTGGTACTAGTCAGTTTGGTATAATTGAACAATAGTTGTTAATATTGTACTACCAATAATTAAGAAGCATAAGTTCTGTACCTGTTTTTGTGTATAAAACCATGTTGTCGGTTACCCTTCAATTTATTAACGCTTATTCATCTTGTTGAAAGTGTGTTTTATTGTAGAAACTAAGGGCATCTCCAACAACCCTACTCAAAACTCAAACTCAAACTCAAAACCCATAAAATCTGATCTCCAACCATACATACCCATACCCAATTATGGGTTCTTTCCCCACACTTGACCCATTTCGGGGAGGAATTGAAGAAGGAAACCCATTTTATGAATGGCGGGACCCGCGTCACAGCAGCAGCCCACTGAGGAGAAGGGAGGCGCGCCACAGCAGCAGCCCATTTGGGTATGGGTATGAGTTTTGACAAAATGGTTGGAGATGAAATATGAGTTTGAATAGTAATGGGTTTGGATGAGTCAAAAGATGAGTTTGAGTTTGAGTTTTGAGTAGGGTTGTTGGAGATGCCTTAACCATATAATGGGAAACCTAACCACCAGATGTTGGCCAACTCCTTCCCGGGAGTCCGGCCATTTCTCGGCCATCTGGATTTACTTTTGCTTGTCCCAGTCGTAAATTACTTCCCAGTACACTTGAATCATTGACTACATAGTGAATTTGAAGATAGAATACCAACCCAACCATCCATTAAACATTATACAATCCATTATTCCATTCTACAATCCCTACAAACCCATTAAACATTATACAATCCCTACAAATTGCTTATTATACAATCCGTACAAATTAAACATTATACAATCCCAACAAGTCCTCGAATGTTGTCCCGTAATAGTAATGTTTAGGTCTAGAGAGCTGTAAATACAAACCGCTTCGGCTCCACCCTATGGAGAGTGATGAGGGTGCCATTCTCAAACTCGTTTTCTGTCTTGAAGTTAGAATATCCCTTGCTGAAAACGTGAGTTTTGTTGCTGGGCACTGCCTTCATATCCCAAATTCTTCCATCTGACCGCTGCACCGTCACCCACACCTTCTTACCAAGCGGAAAAAGCTGCCTAGCTTCAGCAACTCGAAATGCCTGTAACAACATCCCACCAAATCAGTTCAACCATGTCCCTTGTTTCATTGTCCAATGTACATAAAGCATATAAGGAGGAAACATTTACAATCAGATTAGATACCATCAATTACCAGTACAGCTTATGGACAAACAGTTACAGATGGAGGAAGAACATAGATTAAACTTACAGCACTAGGTCCTCCAATTCGGAGTGTGAAAGATTGATAGTCTTAATAGTTGCCCACCACGGGTTCAAGAACAACATCCCGGCTATAATCAATGTCCTCATCCTCGGCCTGCGCGTCACCATCATCCTCTACGGGAACAAAATGATTTTGTGCTCTCGATGTACCTGCTTAGTGCTCCTGTTCCGGTATGGGATGCGGCATCAGAATCTTCCAGCCCTTTATGATAATACTGTCTTTCCTTAGATGAAAGAGTCTAACTGAGAACTGTGAATAACCCTTATACTTGAACACGCAGAATCGCCGGTCTGCCAGCCGATTGTTCTCCGCAAACTTGTCCCAACCATCCGTAAAGGTTCATGTTCCTTCTCTTTGGCGGGTAACCCAGACGGGCCAGTTTCTCTGCCGTTTCATTATTGCCCAATAGAGGGTCGCTTGTGGAGCAACGCCCCCTCTGTCGAGCATGTCGGTCAAAAGCCCTCGGATGGTCGGCTAAAAAATACAACACTGTCAACATTAGCTACATCACAGGCTAAATTAACTAAGTGTCTACGTCAGATTCATGTACAAGTGTTAATCGTTTACCTATAACAACTTAATCGACATTAGTAAAGGAGGTTAAGTGGTGCAATTTCATACCGGCTTTCCACAAGGACCCCACACGTTGGAGACAACGGAAAGGCGCCTCAGGCTAAACATTTCATCTGGGTCCAGAATAGAGCCCGGTTGCATTCTGGGATACCCCAGCATGACACATCCATCGGATCCGAACCGTTGGACTTGAAACACCAATGGAGCGACCTGCCGAAACAGCAAGACCATCTTCAGTTCGCGGTCATGGATACATGAGAGGAAACGGTTCCATCCCTGACCCATCCACCTGTCGCCTCCCTGAGTTGTTAAGCGGACATAGTAATGTCTCCCATGTAACCCCATCAGAGACAGTCGGACAGTATGATCCTCTTCGTCAGGCATGTGCCTTAGTCGAAAATCTGTTGGGATTTTCTACAACAACGAACTAATTGTTAGATTCAGGTGGACAATGATAACATCCTTCCATTATATTTCACATCAGATAGATCGAACATAGAACATTCATCAGATATTGCACAGTTGAAATTTGGACTTACCGCCGTTTGAAATTTTTTGTCCGGGATCTCCACGATCACTGTGAATACGGGTTCCGATACTGTTACCACGTTCGACTGATGATGATCCATCGGTGACTGGGAGTCGATGGAGGTAGGTTTCGAGACGAGAGTATTGTAGGGGCGATGTCGATAAATGGGATTCGAAAAGAGAGAGAGCGAACTGCTGCATTGGTGCCCTTTCAGTGACAACTTGCAATATGACTACGCGGTTTGAAGGGACAGCCTCAATAATGCATCCGGCAAACCAACCATCATTTTAATAACCCGGCCGACTACCCTGCAGAAAATAGTATATTAAATAGCCGGCCCGGCCTGGCAGTACCGCCCTAAAGTGAACTTACTTATATTGCGACTTGTCAACTTAATATAATTTTAATAATGCATTAACGAATACATTCTTTGTTTGCTCGAGCAAGATCTCCCTCTATTGCCGCGGGTGCGAGCTCCAAATTGGGTTTGCTTGACCAAATCCAGACGGTCCCACCTCCTGCTCGCCGGTGCAGATGCTATAAAGCGCTCCCATTATTTGGATCATGATTGTTTTACAGGAGCATGATTAGTAACAAATATATGATTCATAATAAAGTGTAGGTATAATATGGGACCATATAGTAACCTCGTTAGGCTATCAACCGTATAGTGATAATAACTATTGATATTACCTTAAACCATTATGGATAGTAACCGGTACTGGTTACTATTAGTATTGCTCTCTATCGGATCGTCCACGTAACCACATTAATAACCATGCACAATTAATTAAAATCGCAACAACACATTATACAACATATTTGTTATGCGACATTTGGTAATTCCATGTCGTACAAACATGTACGTGTTTAAACACAGTACACATAATATAATATAATATAATGAATCGTAGTTCCATAATATTTGTATTACACAATGTATAGGGTGATGTTCCCATACAAACCACCTTAACTTGACCTTATGGAGATCAAGGTGTGTACCCTCCTCAAACTGATTATCTCTTTTCAAGTCAGCATATCCCTTTCTCAAAACTTAAGTTAAGTTGCTAGGCACTGCCAACTACCAAGAATTCCACACTCTTCCATCGGAGCTTTGCACCGTTACCCACACCGACTTTCATTAGGAAAGCAGCTTTAAATTAAACGCTGCCATTTTTTGAGGAACTATCGAACTTTTAACAATATAACATCATCGCCAATGACTTCCCATATTACGAACGTCGAATCGTGACTCGTTACATAATAACATTATAATTTCTAACCTAATTATGGTCTCGCACCAGCTTCTCATCTCACATAATGAATGAAGAATACTATTACTTGACCGGTACTAGTTATTATATTGATAATCGATGTAAACATGCAACTGTGGAACCATGAACATGACTACGACTAATAACATCAATCCTTAGGGTAAATATGACTTCACATACGATATTCGTACATGTTATGTCAACTCCAGCGGTAATTATATAAACCAGTAATGTGTTATAATGAACGAACATATTTATCTCCAACAAGTAAATATAAGGGGTGTTATTTTAAGTCCTATATCTAAGCTGATTTGAAGACTAGCACCGAAATAGTAGTTTTGGTCCGGCACCTGTTGTGTTGGGTAGAAGAAATGTTGAAACAGTATAAAATCATATATTAATTAAATATATTGAATTTAACATCCCATATTAGACCTTAGGGCCCTTTTCCTTATTGTTGTACATGAGATTTATAGGTCTCTTGAATAGTATTGTAAAGTGAATATAACACCCTGAAATATAACCGATGGTTAAAGTTGGCCTGAGCTTTAGGGTTTATGATGACCAACATAGTTTGAATTTGTTCAGGTTTTGAGGTTATGGTTCAGTTTTGGTATTTATAGTTGATGGTTTCAAAAGTATGCAGTTGATTTGTACCGGGTTCTGACACGTGTGTGCATATCCCTGTTGTGGTGGAGCCCTCACGAGAGTACTGTCAAATCACCTTTTCCCTAGGTCTATGTGCGCGTGAACCTTTTGTATGCCTGAAGCTTCGGTTTGAACTTGGAAGCATTGATGAGGTACATGGTGCCAATGTTCATTCAAGCATGTTTGGTTGGGATTGAGGTACAACCTTTGGTTGACAGAAGTACAACTATATGTTGGTAAGCAAACTGGTTTGTGGTTTACCACTAAATTTGGACATAGCAGTAGGGTTGTTATGATTAGTACCGATGAGTCAATTCGGAGTACAAACAGTATCCCAACAATATCTAAAACAATCCGACCAGTGGTCAGACAACCCTACTAGGCCACAAAGTTCAGGATTGACCATACATACTTTACAACAAATTAATACAAAATATATCAGTTACTACAAATACGATAAGTTCCTGTTGTTGATCATGCAATGAAAAAAAAACTCATACGCTGTACCCTATACAGTGTGATGACCGTACCATCTTCAAAGTCATTGTCTCTCTTGAAATCAGTATATCCCTTGCTGAGAACGTGTGTGGTGTTGCTGGGCACCGCCTTCATTTTCCAAAGCATTCCGTCTGCCCGCTGCACAGTCACCCACACCCTCTGCAGTTTAGGAAAAATCTCCCTAGCATGGGCAGCTTTGAATTGTTGTTACAACATCCCACCAAATCATTTTCAGTCAAAGTAGAACTAGATATGATCGTTAAGTATAAATTCAGCATATTATAGTAAACGGATTTCGTATAGTAAAGGCATACTAAACACCAGATGTATACCATGCACGTAAAGTTGTCATACGAAGTAACAATGACAGAGGAAGATCATAGATTCATCTTACCGCATTATGAGCTTGAATTGTGCATGGATAACAGAGATAGTTTTCATAGTTGGGCACCACAGGCACAGGGCCGGCTTCAACTGGGTCCTGATGTTGCACAGGCACATCCCCGGCTTCAACTGGGTCCTGATGTTGCACAGCCACAAGCCCGGCTTCCACTGGATCATCATGTTGGACAGGCACATCACCTTCCACAGCCACATGCCAGTCTCCGACTGCATTCCACGCCTCCGCGTCACCGACGACAACATCACCACCCTGCTCCATAAGTAATGTTGGCATCACCATACTGCCTCCAATCGTATGGAATACCCTAACGGAGATGTCCGACAAGCCCTTATACGTGAAGACGCAGAATCGCCGGTCTTTCAGCTGATTGGCCTCCGAAAGTAATCAACCGCTCCTCCACTACTGTTTGATGGGGAAGATGTGTTCCCAGATATATATTCAAACGACCTGCCTTCCTCCTCGTTGTGAAATAACTTAACACTATCACTGTTTGATGTTTCTCCATCCTCAGCATCGTCTTCAGAGGTTTCAAAGGTGGCACTAGTGGGAACCCTGCTCGTCCCACCGTCACTGCTATTATAACCATCTAAAGCATTATTACTTCCCGATTTATGACTTACTTTAGACTTCCTAGTCAGACCTCCTACCACATAAGTGCGGCGATCGTGCCTTGAACCTCCACATTTTGTACACTTCCTTTTCTTTGTTGATTTCTTCCCACCGACAGCTTTACATTTCGTCCCTTTACTCCTGCAAGGAATGGGGTCCTTAATCACGTTAGGATGGAGACTATTAGAAATATCAATACAGGACTCAAGGTCGCTAAATATAATGTTCTTTGGTTGTGGTAGGTCACCCGCCTCAATGGTAAGCCGCCTCAGCACTTCCTTCATCCCGTCATACCCCAACTCACTATGTGAAGCAATGTGGCAGATCTTAGAACATGTCGACATCAGTTCACCATACCTCGCTATCTGCAGGCAGTTCCCTTGACCGTTACTACTGCTGTGCAGTTGCGCATCGCCTACTTTTGTCCACCTCTTATTAACTAAACAAGGAGGTAATTTTGTCAAATTCAATCCTTTAATAACCGAAAACATATGACAGCACGGGATTCCGTCAGACTCAAACAACTTGCAAGAACAAGAGAAAATTGTGTTGTCTCCGTCAACCAAGTACCTAACCTGCCAAGTACGGTCAGGTTTCTCGTACTGTGTGATAGTCACAACACTTTCACCGGTCCCCGAATCTTTAACAGGTGGGGATTTATTGAACTTTGACTCGTACAAAATCTGATCCCTTATTAACAAAAACACATCATGCGTAAACAATTCCCCAATGTTCTCCTCCACCATACGCATATGAGATTTATAAACCGGAGAAAACTGCTCGGATCTATAATCATCTAACATAACCTTGTTCTTTTTTAGAGCTACAATTTTCTCTAGTCGGGGAAACAACTCGTATAGCCTCATGCAACTACCAAGCCACACCTTCAGATTTCTATGCGTGCCCTCACACCTTTGGGTGCTGCATATTCCACCAAAAAACTGATCTCTAAAAAAAGCCTCTGCCCACATTTCTTTCTTCTTATGCATCCCATTCACCCATAAATTGTTTTCCAACTTGTTCATCGAAACAAAGTACTCCCAAGAAGCTTCCCATTCTTCACGGGTCAGCCCTGCAAATATTAAATGAAAGAAATCTCTGTGTGTGTCTGGCTCCCTCAAGTGTAACATAACATTCCTCCCAACGTGCCATGCGTAAAGACGGTGTTTGGCCTCAGGCATTACATTTACCAACAATATTTTCATTGATATTTCACTGTCCATCACAACAGAAACAAGTTTCTTATTTTTCATAGATGTTGGAAAGGCTGTTAAAAAAAAAACTCAAAATCAAATATGTTTACAATTGTATGTTTCCTCTGTTTCATCTACCAACAGTGCACAACCAAATATGACTGTCGCTCTATGGTTGTTGGTTCCAATAAAAACTGCCAGAGGCCTATCATATATGTTGGTTTTGTACATACTGTCAAATATGAGAACATCGCGCCAAAACATATTAGCCAACCTGCCTTTCTCGTCTACGCTGAATACACAGTAGAAGTTAGGGTCCCTTACAGCTTTCAAATTCATCCAAGTAACCGACACCTGTGCATCCGCATCCATCATAATTTCCCCATGCTCCCGCTGAACTTTGTTGTACAAGTCCCTTTCAGTAAATCCAACAACCTCATGACCTCCAGCTTGGTGAACAAGAAACTCAAAAGCACGGGCTGTCCCAACAGATACACTCCTCAAAGACTTAACCTGAGCAATGTCGTGATCCTTTACACCCCGATTCGACCTCATGAACTGCTTGTGTTTGCGTAAAGTCAATTCATGGTTGTGTTCGGTCATAAATGACGAGATGTAAAATGACAACTCATCCCTCTCTCTATTAAAAATGACTTTTGCCGAACACAAGCATCTTGACACCCGACAAGTCTTTGTAGATGGCCTTTTCATTTTCTTCATGGCACAAAAACCAGTATCACTATCATTCAAACGTTCTTTGCACTTCCCTTGTCTCGAGCACACCATTTCTCTTCTGATAATCGTTGTGTGAGAACTGTTCCAGTCCTGCCGGTGCTTCCTCATGCTAAAGCTTTTTCCAACTGAATAGTATAAATAGAACCTTTCTGCTTCATTCAAATTGCCAGACCTGACGTTTTTCAAATCATCAATGGTCAGGTCTTTATACGATTTCCCGTTGAACATTGTGCATTCCAATTCATCACAACCACCATCTGTGCTGCTTTCTTCCATCTCTTCTTCTGAATCTACATCAGACTTTCCATTCACACTATTGTCCCCACGATTTCTACCCTCCCTTCCATTAGAGTTGTCGTTCTTTATCGAATACAGTATAGTTGACTCCATCACAAACCTGCGCACAAAAACTTATAACCATTCATTTTCGGTCCGACGTACAGGAAATTGAGCATTAACATATCTATAAAAGTACCCACACTACATAGACGTGGCTAATCCAAACTACCTGCTAGGTGTTTATGACCCATTCGTACAACCCCCAAACTGAGTATAATTAACTCCAATTTCATAATTCACAGACACTTACTGAAGTAAGATTGAACTAAGAGTTCAATTTCATACCTTACGACTGGTGAAATTGGACCTGTACTAGCTCCTATAACACAACCAAGTCGCCACAACTGGGTAAATACCCAACCACTAGTCGACCTCTTCAACGATCTCCCACCACAAGTCTTTGTCCCTAACCGCGTCGACTCATCTGGATGGTTGCGATGCAGGACCAGGCCATTCGATTATTCCCGATCAACTATGCAACCAAAATCTCAAATCCATCAATTTATAAGATCACAACTCATCAAAATTAAGGACATAGAAGAGAGAACGAGGACCCACTTGTAGCCCATGTCGTTTTGCAAGAATTAGAGGCTCTACAGTAACCATGCTGCCGATCGAGACAGCGGACCTCGGTTGGCCATTAAAGAACGATTAGAGGGATATATGAGCATGAAAATACGAGAATGGAAGATGAGAGAGGAGATGGGAGCAGAGAGGGATATGAGAGCAGAGAGACGAAGAGAGAGGCAGAGAGGGATATGAGAGCAGAAGAGACGAAGAGAGGGATATGAGAGGAGAGATGGGACATGGGAGCAGAGAGAGATATGAGAGCAGAAGAGAGGAACTCTTACCTAACCGCGCGTCCTTTCTACCTTTCCTTGCAAACTGCCACGTCACGTTTTTTTGACTCAAGCACATGCTTGAGTCAAGCAGGGAATAAGCTCTCGTTTAGTTGTACCGGAGAGGGATCTCCACAACTATCAGTAGCTAGGTAATGAGAACCAGGGCTGTAGTATTTTCTTGTTGGCTAAATGAATGGAGCAGCCACTTCAGTATGATTAACCAAGTAATCATATCATACTTGTTTTATGGTATGTTGTCTGTTTAGCACCAACGACGGAACATTATTGTTTATCTATTTATCAAATTTCTACACAGTTCTCGAATGCTATGACCAAAAAACAATTGAAAATCAAAGAAATGTAACTCATTTCCTTATAAAGAAAATAAATTGGAGGTGAAGAAGAGGTTAAATGTACCTATGTCTATATTCATGCAAGCTGAAATGTCGTATGCTGAAAACAACGAATATATGTTCGAGACCAAAAATTTTCACTCGAAACTGTAGATTATTACACACGATACCTTAACTATGAGAACAGAACCAGAATTGCAATGTATAATGACTACTTTTAGTTAAGAATATACAAATGTAGGCATTCTATTTTGAATTACTAAGGATATATTCCTGAAGGCAGTGTCATATATAGAGGTATCAATCTTTTTCTATAGTTGATGTGAGAATGTGTCAATTATTTTAGCATAAAAGATTAGGACATATATGGGGTTTTCTTTGATTAATACTGCTTAATTTCTTACTAAAGTCTCAAGTTATCACAATAAGATGCCCATCTATAGCTGGTTAATATGGTTATACTGGCTATATTGTCACGGGATGGCTTCTTCGCTCCTCTTACCACCGTGCGGCCTTAGAATTGTTGCCTCCTCGAACAACCTAAGTCAGCCTTGCCCTACTTCGCAGCGGAATAAGGAACCCACACAAGAGAGAAAATGCTAGACACTTGGAAATTCAGGAGAAAGGAAACTTGTATTAGCTAGTGTGTGCTTTACAAGGCTTTCAAGACTCAAATGCTTGATGATCAACTCTCACTATCTACCTCCTATTTATAGCCTAGCTTCCCCTCAATGGATGGCTAGGATCTATTTGATCTAATGGCTACAATCTACTCTTCTAGAGATATCTACAATGAAGGTTCTAGAGAAGAACACTCTTCAAGGTTCTAGAGAATTCTCCAAGCTCTTGGAGTCCTCTAGGCTTTTCCACCATGCTCTAGGTTCCTTCTCTTGGGCTTGGGCCTTGTAGGGCCTTGGGTCATGGGCTCAGCCTCACTTATAGGCCAGACCATGACATTCTCCCCCACTTAAGTCGGCGGCGTCCTCGTCGCCGTTGCGAGTTGCTTGTGCTCGAATTCCTCGATCTTGTCCTTGAATTGCCACAAGGACTCCTCTTTCTCCCAACTTGCCTCGGACAATGGCAGCCCCTTCCACTTGACAAAGTATTCGGTGTACCTTGGTATCCTCTTCTTTCGCACCTCGCGTTTGGCCTCAATACTCTCCACTTCTTTGTCAAAGGAAGTCGTTACGTATGCGGGAGCTCGCTGGGACTTGCTTCTTTCCGGCGCCTCGGCATCTTCATGGTGAGGCTTCAATTGGCTCACGTGAAACACCGGGTGCATCTTGGTGTTGGAAGGTAATTCCACGTGGTAGGCAGCCTTCCCGACCTTCCGCAGAATTTCAAAAGGGCCTTCATATTTCCTCAGTAAACTTTTATGAAATTTCATGTTTCCCTGGTGCCGAGTAGGATTTACCCTGACGAGCACCTTAGAGCCAGGTCGGTAGTCCACGTCCCGTCGATGTCGGTCGGCATACTTCTTCATCTTCTTTGCTGCCTTCTCTAGCTGCGACCGAGCGAGCTCATTAGCTTGCTGCCATTCTTTGGCCGTCTTGTACGCGGCTGGGTTGCTCCCCGTGTAGCCCGACACTAGCGTGCTCGGAGTCAAGGGCTGCTGTCCAGTTGCCAGCTCGAAAGGACTTGCCCCCGTCGACTCACTACGCTGCAAGTTATACGAGAATTGAGCTATGTCAAGCAACTTTGCCCAATCTCGTTGGTTTGCACTCACGTAATGCCTTAAGTATAACTCCAACAAGGCATTGATGCGCTATGTCTGCCCGTCGGTCTGCGGGTGAAAAGCCGTGGAGAAGTTCAGCTTTGCCCCGAGTAGCTTGAAGAGCTCCGTCCAAAATCTCCCAGTGAATCGAGCATCTCGATCGCTGACAATGCTCTTCGGCACTCCCCAATACTTCACCACGTGCTTCATGAATAAGCTCGATGCCGCCTCCGCAGGACACTCGACAGGGGCAGGAATGAATGTCGCATACTTAGTGAACCGATCTACCACCACAAAGATAGATCCACAACCATCGGACTTGGGTAGATTGGTGATGAAATCCATGCTTAGACTCTCCCATGGTCTAGCTGGGGTGGGAAGGGGTACCAGCAGCCCTCCCGGATGTTTTTGCTCCACCTTGTCTTGCTGGCACACGAGACACGTCTTCACATATGAGTCCACGTCGTCTCGCAGTTGCGGCCAGTAATAAGTGTCACTTAGCAATGCCAATGTGCGATGCGTGCCTGGGTGTCCAGCCCATTTTGAATCGTGGCACTCGCTTAACAATTCTCTCCGCAGATTGTCCCATTTTGGCACATAGAGCCGCGTCCCCATCGTGTACAGCAACCCGTCCTCCAGCCAAAACCGCCTCGTCTTCCCACTCTTGACAAGCTCCACCAGGTTTATGGCTTGGGGGTCGTGGACCAGTCCCTCCTTGATCCTCCCCATTAGGGTGTTCCTCGGTGTAATTACGATAGGCGCTAGCTCGGCCCTCCGGCTTAGGGCATCTGCGACCACGTTTTCCTTTCCTTGCTTGTACTCCAGCTTGAAGTCGAACTCGGCAAGGAACTCTTGCCACCTAGCTTGCTTTGGTGTGAGCTTTTGCTGCGTTTGAAAGTAGCTAGTAGCAACGTTGTCGGTCCGAACGATGAAGTGGGATCCGAGTAGGTAGTGCCTCCAAGTGCGCAAGCAATGCACCACTGCCGTCATCTCTTTCTCGTGTACGGAGTAGCGCCTCTCGGTGTCATTGAGCTTGCGACTCTCGTATGCTACCGGATGTCCCTCTTGCATAAGTACACCACCAATGGCAAAGTCTGACGCATCGGCGTGCACCTCGAATGGTTTACTAAGGTCTGGCAGCCTTAGTACTGGTTCCTCCATCAGTGCCTTCTTCAACTCCTCGAAGGCGTGCTGGCACTTGTCCGTCCACTGCCAAGCCTTGTCCTTCTTCAAGAGATCCGTCAGTGGTGCCGCGGTAGCGGAGTACCCCTTGATGAATCTCCGATAATAGTTAACCAATCCAAGGAAAGACCGAAGTGTGGGCACCTTGGTTGGCGGCTCCCAATCTTGAATGGCTTTCACCTTGCCCTCTTCCATCAAAAGCTTCCCGTCCTTGATCTTGTGGCCTAGGAAGTCCACCTCTTCTTTGGCAAAGGAGCATTTCTCCTTCTTCACATAGAGCTCGTGCTTCCTGAGGGTCTCGAACACTATGCGCAAGTGCTCAATGTGCTCCTCCAAAGTTTTGCTATAGACCACAATGTCATCGATATAAACAACCACAAACTTGTCGAGGTAAGGATGGAATACCTTGTTCATCAACGTGCAGAATGTGGCTGGGGCATTGGTCAGTCCGACTGGCATGACTAAGAACTCGAACGATCCGTATCGCGTCACGCATGCGGTCTTCAGTTCATCTCCGGGTGCGACCCTAACCTGGTAGTACCCCGAGCGAAGGTCCAGCTTGGTGAAGTACTTCGCTCCTCCCAATTGGTCAACCAAATCAGAGATCAGAGGGATCGGATACTTGTTCTTGACCGGGATCTTGTTGAGCGCCCGGTAGTCTATGCACATCCTTAATGCGCCATCCTTCTTCTTTTGGAACAGGACTGGGGCTCCATACGGACTCTTTGACGGTTGGATATAGCCAGCGTCGAGCAACTCCTTCAGTTGCTTGTGAAGCTCCTCTAACTCCGGCGGCGCCATTCTATAAGGCGACTTTGAAGGGGGCTTTGCTCCGGCCTCCAGCTCGATGGCATGATCCACCTCTCTCCGCGGTGGCAGCTTCTTTGGCAACTCCTTGGGCATGACATCTCCAAACTCCCTAAGGACTGCCTCTATCTTGCTGGGCAGCGGCTCGGACTTCTCTCCAGCCTCCTCGTCCATCTTCAAGGTGGCTAGGAAAGTAGGCTCGCCCTTCTTCCATGCTTTCGCAAACTGTATGGCCGACATATTGCGTGTCTTCTCCTTTGCTTGCCTCTCTACGGGCACCAGACACGGCATCTCCCCATCAGCTGCTATGCAGAAAGTGTTGTAGAACGGAATGGGAAAAGCTCGGACTTTGTCCATGAACTCTAGGCCGATCACGACGCCATAGTCGTCCATCTTGACCACAGTGAAGTCGACCTTTCCCCTCCAAGCACCGATGTGCACCTCCACATCGCGTGCAACCCCCGCAATGGGTATGGCAGGCGTGTTCACCGTCTTCACGCTGCCAGGTTCCTTTGCGACTCGGAGACCAAGCTTCTTTGCCTCTTCCGACGTCATGAAGTTGTGTGTGTACCCGCAGTCTACCAAGGCGCGAATCACCGTGTCCCCCATCTTGACATCGATGAACAGCGATCCTCCTTCCGCTTTACGCCTTGCCTGCGGCAGGCTTGCCTTCGCGGCATTCAGCAACCGGATGCACCCCATCCTTGCTGACCCATCGTCTTCCTCGATCCTGGGCTCCTGCAAGCTCATGGCCTTGAGAGCTCTCTTTTGCAGATAGTCGCGCATCATATGAGGGTCGTCGCACAGGTAGCACTTCCTCTCCCAAGTCTTGCCTGTGGGCTTGTCTTGCCGCTCAGTTCTCCACGCATTTGACCTGCTGGACTCGGGCTTGTATCTAGGCTTGTCCCTTGGTTTGTCTCCCCCACTTTTCTCGTGGCTCGCACTCCTCCCTTTGAACTTGGAGTCGCCTTGGTGGCTGGCTTTGAACTCGATGAGAGACTCGGCTGCCGTGATGGCCTGCGTCAAGGTCTGCACTTGCCTCCTTTGTAACTCGAGTTTGGCCCAGCTTTGTAGTCCACTCATGAAGTACATGAGCTTGTCTTCCTCCGGCATTTTGGGCACTTCGAATAGCAAACTCACAAAGGTGTTGACGTAGTCTTTGACACTACTTGTTTGCTTGAGCCACCTAAGCTTCTCCTTTGCTTCGTACTTGGCATTTTGGGGATAGAAATGCAGCATGATATCATCTTTAAACTCTTTCCAAGTGGTGAGGGTGAACGTACCTTCCTCAATCTCATTGCTTCTTCGACGCCACCACATGAGGGCATTGTCGGACAGAAACATTGTAGCCATAGAGATCTTGTGCTCGTCGTCGTCGACTTTGAGATATTTGAAGTACCTCTCCATGTTCCACAAGAAGGTGTCAAGCTCTTTCGCCTCCCTCTTTCCAGTAAAGGGCTTGGGTTTGAAGGAGTCCATCGCCTTCGGGTCCTTGGGCCCTTGCGACTTGTTGAGAGCAGCCTCTTTGCATAGCGCCCAATCTCCCTTAACTTCCTTGACTTCCTCTTGGAGTGCTATCAGCCCCGCTGTGACATGGTCGAGTCTCTCTTGGACCTCCCTTCGGATAGTGTCTGCCATCATGTTGAGAGCGCCGTGCATACTCTCTCGCAACTCCTCCATCATGGCTGTGAGATCGTCCCTCCTCACGACATCTTCCTCAAGTCGAGTATCAAACTCGACCACGGCAGTCTCCATCTTGCCCAGCCGTGCATCCAAGGCAGCTATCTGGTCCTTGGTATTCTTCTTGCCACCAGCAGTAGTAGTCGGCTCCACGGAAACTGTTTCTCCGGACATCTTCCTTTGTGTGTGGTTTGTGCACAAGCAGCTTCGTATCGGACACTGTATCGGATACGGGCTTCAGGTATCGGGCGTTGGCTCTGATACCAACTGTCACGGGATGGCTTCTTCACTCCTCTTACCACCGTGCGGCCTTAGAATTGTTGCCTCCTCGAACAACCTAAGTCAGCCTTGCCCTACTTCGCAGCGGAATAAGGAACCCACACAAGAGAGAAAATGCTAGACACTTGGAAATTCGGGAGAAAGAAAACTTGTATTAGCTAGTGTGTGCTTTACAAGGCTTTCAAGACTCAAATGCTTGATGATCAACTCTCACTATCTACCTCCTATTTATAGCCTAGCTTCCCCTCAATGGATGGCTAGGATCTATTTGATCTAATGGCTACAATCTACTCTTCTAGAGATATCTACAATGAAGGTTCTAGAGAAGAACACTCTTCAAGATTCTAGAGAATTCTCCAAGCTCTTGGAGTCCTCTAGGCTTTTCCACCATGCTCTAGGTTCCTTCTCTTGGGCTTGGGCCTTGTAGGGCCTTGGGTCATGGGCTCAGCCTCACTTATAGGCCAGACCATGACAATATGGTTGTGATTCCTCAAAGGTGACCGAACCCATAGTGTTTATTATGAGAGTTATATCAACCAAGTATGAATGTATAAAGTTAACTAAAACTACTTGGTAGATAATACTTCCTCCGATTTTTTATATATGTCGTTTTACGTTTTGAGTTTTATTTCAATATATAAGTCGTTTTAGCTTATATTTCCCAATTTATCCCTAAGCCACAATAAATGACATGGATAAAAGAATTTCATTGTGGGAATTTGTATAAATTCTTATGCTATTTGTCTTTCAAACTAGTTCTAATTACTATTCCTTCATTAAAGATATTTTAGCATCTCCCGCTCAAATTGTTGATGCTTCCCTCCTTTTTTTTCCCTCCACTACCACCAACCTTCTCTATTAAAGGAAATTATACATGTTGACCATTCAATTCAAAATTATACATGAAATTTTTCTCCCAGCAATGTTCATTAGATTTGGAGTAGGTTTTTGAATTTTCAAGTTTGATTACTGCAAGGGAGCTTCTATTCATATCTCCAAAATTGGTAGTTAGACCTCTTTCTTTTTCTATGTCATAGTTGACTTTACCAACTAATGTCAAATTACTAAAAAGTACGTAATATTTATAAACCCTAAAATATACAATAAAACAAAAATATATTGATTTTGTTGTGATTTCAACTATATATGGAAATTCTCACCGAAAATTCTAAAAAACTAATTAAGAAAATCAAATTTCCTTCATTCTAAAACCTAATCAAGGAATTGAAGTTGTTCAGAAGAATCAGATCTTGGACAATAAGAACCAGATCTTAAGAGGTAATTGAGTTATCAATTAAGATGGGTTTAGGAGTTCATCTTCTCTAATCCAGCTAAAGTTATGCTTTGGATATTACTAAGATTGTTCCATAGAGGGGTACATGTGTTTGTGTGTGTATATATCAGGATATGTTGATGACTAAATGTGAAGAACGTGAACAAGTTGTGGAGTTAATTGATTCATCATCATTTTAGGAAGTATAGTCGGAAGAGTTTACAATATGAGATAATATTAGAATAATATATTTTCTCTTTTTAGTTATTATGTTTTGATTAAAAATAGGCAAAATAACAAAAATGCACATGAACTTGGCTAAAATTGTCAATTTACACCCCGAACTTGTAATTGCGAAATTTTACCTCCTCAACTTGTCAAAAACTGTCGATTTGCACCACTTCCATCAAATCTAACAGTTTATATCCAATTAAGAGTCATATGCCTAGCACATGAGGGGTATTTTCGTTATTTTATATTTATTTTATTTAAAAAAAAATAAATTACACAAATAATTTATTTTTTGTACAATTATGTCTATTTAATCAAAATATTCTTTTCTTCTTCTTTTCTTTTTTCATGTTTTTTCTTCAAAATAACGCATACCTTACGTGATATAATTTGTCAATAAGAAAAATTATGTGGATAACTAAAATTGAATTGTCGAACCACTATTTTAATTAATAAGAAACATGATATAATTTGTCTAAGATTAAAGAACTCAAATATCTCAACAAAAGTAGTATTTAGGTCACAAATACAATAATATAATTGTGGAAAATATTGTACAAAAATAAATTTCTTGTGTATTTTTATTAACAAAATGAAATAAATATAAAATAACGAAAATACCCCTCATGTGCAAAACATGTGACTCTTAATTGGATAGAAACCGTTAAATTTGACGGATGAGGTGGAAATCGGTAATTTTTGACAAGTTGAGGAGGTAAAATTTCGCAATAACAAGTTTAGGATGTAAATTGACAATTTGAGCCAAGTTTAGGGTGCATTTTGGCTATTACGCCTTAAAAATATCATGTACCATATATTTTAAGAAATAAATAAAGATGTATTAATGTCATTTTGGAGGATTGAATTATTTGAATTTATTGAGTTTATTGAACGAAGGGTATTGTGGGTAAAAAGAAGATGTGTAAATACCAAATAGATAATCTGTAAAAGTAAACAAGAGGTCTATTAAGTGGGGATGTCTAAATACCGAATTTGGAGGTATGAATAGAAGCTCACTTGCTGCAATAATTATAAAGAATGTGAAAGAGTTTGGTGAAGTGAAGAGTAGTAATAAGGCACAGGGAAAAGAGAAAAGTGATGGGTAGATTAAATGTAATTAAGAGCAATTAAATTTTAAATAAAGGTTAAATTGTCATTAGAATTAATGTTTCTTAATCTCTATGCAAACTCCTAAAATGACCTATATAAAAAATCGGAGGACATGGAAAAGTTAACTTGTTAGTTGTCTGAGAGTCGAATTTTAGACCTGTCATGTTTATAAAAAAGAAACTTATGTTACTATAGATCAATATCAATAGCTACATGCAAATTACAATTAGTGAACCTTTCACATCTTTCCTTAGTTCTTAATTTTTAGATACAAAAAGCAAAAATGTTTGCAGTATGGTTGAGACACAATTTTATTCCATGATATTGCTTTCAAAGGAGGCAGGAAATAATTAATGGGTAGTGATAGGGGGTCTTAATAAGGCCTAAGAATTTTGGCCTTAATCCTAGGTGGCGTACCACCTCATCAAGACACATCATGAATATCAAAAACATTGTTATGTCATATTAGGGTTAAAATACAATCTTGTCCTTTCAAATCCAATAGCTCTAGATTATTTTGTTATTTTTCAAAAATAAAAATAATTTTAAGAAAAGAAAAATATTTTTCAAGCCATTTTTTTTATTACACTCGTTTTTAAATTTAAACATCAAATATAATTTTTTAAATTATAATTATTCAAAAATATAAATTAAGTGAATATACATATATATATATATACACACACACATATATACATACATACAAACATATACTATTTCAAAAAAAAAAAAAAAATTCAACACACTATATCAATGTCCAAATAAAAACTTCATATATATATATATAAAATTCATCTAAAAAATTCGATAGAAATTTATTTTATCTACTTTTATTTTTCTAAAATTCGATAGATATGTATATATGTGTGTGTGTGTATATATATATATATATATATATATATATATATATATATATATATATATATAATTCGATACAAATTTATTTTATCTTCTTTTATTTTTCTAAAATTCGATAGATATGTATATATATATATATATATATATATATATAATTCTAAATCTAAATTTTGATTAAAAGTCAAAAAAAAATTTAACATTGAATTTGATTCACAAAGATAGAATGTTTTAATGTCAAATATTGTAATTGTGTCAAGAAAAAAATTTCATGTAGTCAACCCAAAAAAGGTAACAAAATCATCTAAAATAAAACATAATTTGGTTGTAATTGTTGCCCAATTTACAATTACTATTAATTAGGTAGTTATGAGTAAATTATATTTCTGTTATAAGAAGGTTATTTCCGTAACTTCCTGGATGTGTCTTGACCTAATTAGACTAGTATAGTTGATTCTGTATTAGATAAGGAATCCCTGATTTATCGGGATACTCATTGTAATGCCTATATAAAGGCCTCTCTATCAATCAATAAACATACAAGTTCTCCCTATTATAATTTCTTCTTGAACACGTTATCAGCACGCAACCTCCCTGAGCCCTAGAAAAACCCTAATAACTTTTTCCTCCTCCTCCATCCCTTTCGTCGGCCGCACCTCCCTCCTCGGGACCCGTGCGATTTTTTTTTCTCGGTCTCTCCTAGGCCGCAGCCCTTGCCCGGCCGCCTGCAAACCGGCCCGCGCGCTCTCCAATTTAATCGCTCACCAGCCCGCGCGCTCGCAAGCCAATTCGTTCGCCAGCCTACTTGCTCGCCAAGCCCGCTCGCCAGCCTGCTCGCTCGCCCGCCAACTCGCCCATTCTCTTCGTTCACCCACCTGCTCGCTCGGCCGCCATCTCGCCCATTCGCGTGGCCGCCTACACGTTCGCTCGCCATCAACTTTTCAAGATAGCTCCTCCAGATTACTCGAGTAGGAAGAGGCTCGAGAACCAAACAAGAATCGAAGAACAAGCTTTACGCTCTCGTTCCTTTAATCAAAAGGTAAACTTTTTATAAAAGTTCCTGCTTTTGAACTATAGATATATTATATCGGGCGCTATTAGCCTTTCTTCTACTCCGATTCCGGCCATTCTTATATCGCCGATGAGACCTAGAATGGGGATTTAATCACCCCTACGGTCGCAGTTTTAAGTGATGGTCCTGGGGGAATCACGTTGAAAGGGAAATTAAAAGAAAAAAAAAAGATGCTTATGTGGATGTCTGAGTACGCCACTGTTTGAAGGTGCGGTATGAAACCGCCAGTTTATGCATCAAAAGAAAAAAAAAAATTCGCATCGAAACTAATTTTCATGTGACCGAATATATCCCTTCTAATTCTAATTTATACTTGATAGTATCTGCTTAAAGCGATACTAATCCGACGTATTATTCTCTTGTAGATGTCGTCGTCGTCACCGTCACGCCCTGATTTTGAGATCTTGGATCTTCAAGGCAAAGACTACCATCGATGGGTTTCCGATGTTGAAATTGCTTTCCAAAGCAAAGGCTTTCCAGCACTTCTGACTGATGCATCCGCCACCACCCCTTTTGGGGACCATGCCAAGGCTCAGGCCCTCATGTATTTGAGGCGCCATATCCACCCGACTCTGAAGCGACAATATTTGTCGGTAAAAGATCCCAAAATTTTATGGGACACGCTCCAGCAGCGATTTAACAATGTCCATGACATGCTTCTTCCAGAGCTCACCCTTAAATGGGAACAAATCCGTTTCTCGGATTATGACAAAGTAGACAAATACAATCAGGATATGATTAGTCTACAGGCAGATCTTGGCACGGTTGGCGTCATCAAAACCGATAAAGATCTTCTGGGACATTTAACACATTCCCCATGGCCTACGATGTCCTCGGACATCAGTATAAGATCTCAGTTGATGAAGGCAGAATCAGATCATTCGCTGACCTTATGACAATATTGGCTAAAAAAGAACGTCATTCTGAGATTATGCTCAATAGTAGCCAGAGACCTGTTGGTACAAAGCCAATTCCAACACCACAGGCTCATTATGGGAAGGCTTCAAAGCAGAAAAATAAAGGCCGCCATACCCCGTACAATCAGGTACGTGGAAGAAATCAGATTTTTTTTTTTTTAAATTTAATACTTACTTAGGCGACGAAAAATTCAATTTCGTGGCCTAAGCTAGTTACTTAGTCGACAAAACAGAATGTTTTCGTGGCCTAAGCTAGATACTAAGTCGACGAAACAAATAGTTTCGGGGTCTAAGCTAGTTACTTAGGCCACGAAACATAATAATTTCGTCGCCTAAGATCTCTTAGGCGACGAAATTATTATATTTCGTGGCCTAAGCAACTAGCTTAGACCACGAAACAAATAATTTCGTCGACTTAGTCTCCATCTTAGGCGACGAAAAATGTTGAGTTTCGTGGTCTTAGTAATTATCTTAGGCCACGAAACATTTGTTTCGTCGTTTAAGTTCGAATTTAGCCGACGAAAAAATTCGTTCTCTTAGAGTTTTTTTTCGTCACCATTTTTCTTAGACGACGAAATTTTTTCGTCGCCTCCTTACTTAGACCACAAACTTTAGACGACGAAACTTAGGCGACAAAATGTTCGTCACCTAAGATCTTAGACGACGAAAATCCTTCTTAGGTGACGAAAAATTTTCGTCGCCTAAGATATTCAATGTTGTAGTGTTAGACGACGAAAATAATTATTCGTCGCCTAAGAATAGTCTTAGGCGACGAAATTTCTAGCTTAGAGGACGAAATTTTTTTCGTCTCCTAAGAACTCTTAGGCGAGGAAACTATTTATATTTCGTCGCGTAAGATATTTTTCCTGGTAGTGGTATAATATTTTCTTTCTATTTGGCGAATTTAATTTAAATTTTGACTTTTTGATTAACCTAATTTATAGATGGTAATATGGATTAATGGTGAATATTTGCATATCCTCTTAATACAAAGCAGTAATTAAGATGATTAAAAAAAGCAATCATTACGAAATAAAATTTATTCATAATGATCTAATTAATAGTCATTGTAAATTGGGCAACAGTTATACCAAATCATGTTTTCTTCTAGATGATTTTGTTACCTTTTTTTGGGTTGACTACATGAAATTTATTTCTTGACACAATTGCGATATTTAATATTAATACATTCCATCTTTGTGAATCAAATTCAATGTTAAATTTTTTTGACTCTTAATCAAAATTTAGATATAGAATTATATTTATATATATATATCGAATTTTTTGGATGAATTTAAAGGATACATTTTGGGCTGGAATGTCTATTATTAAGGACAGGACCCGCCTCGGATTTTACCCTAAAATCCGGATAAGATCCTGCGGAGACCACCTTAAGAGAGATTTTACCGAAATTTTGGCATGACCTCTCTTAAAATGGACAACCCAAACCTGCTAAACAACACAAAAACACTTCAACTATACCCATCCTGACTCCAGGAGCCACCTGCTCCCCCGTAATCAACCACTTCCACAATTTTTTTTACAAAAACTAAATTCAATCAAATTCAAATCCATCAAGCAATCTAATAACGAAGTGGAGATGCAAGTATAAAGGAAAATAGAATTTATAAACCAAACAAAATAAATTGCTGTGCTCCCATACCGCAGCCTCCCACCCACTGGGAACAAGTACAAACATAATTCTCAATTTAACTCAAGTGATGTATTCATAAAAAGATCAAGATTTACTAATAAGTCATATAAATAAAAGAAATATTTAGTTTTACTTTCAAAACAGTATACTTTTTAAAATCGAAGAATAATGTTTCACGACCAATCATATTGGTCATATAGAAATCAAACTCCACTGTGTCGGGAATTTATTAAAATAACAGAAAGTCTCCCAAGAGAAAATATTTCCGAAACTCAAATAATATACAATCATGACCGATTATTGGTCATATAATTAAATAGGAGAAACATAATTACCACCATTTAATAGTAGCCTCCTAGGCTAAGGGTCAGAGCCTCTAAGACTCTCTATAGCGTCCCACGCTAAAACCTCTACACCACACTCCACCACCGAGTGCGAATCTGACCTATATGGTCAAATCGTCATCTCGCGTGGGATGAGGTTAATAAGCTAGCTAGCATCAATGTATACCTGGTCTTCAAGACCATATAGCGTCCCATGCTAAGCCTCTACACAACGCTCCGTCGACCACCGAGCGTGAATTTGACCTATATGGTCAAGTCGTCACCTCGCGTGGGATGAGGCTTTATGCTAGCTAGCATCAATATATATCTGGACCCTGATATGGTGAAAATCCGAAAACAAAACCGAAAATACGCCCCCTTATATATAAAATCCGTACGGTCCCCGACCACACATCTGAGGCTTATAAATATGATAGTTACAATAATAGCCTCGAAAGATATCCATATATAACCGACATGTCCCACATGTCATAAAATAATAGTGAAATTAATATTTAACATCGACATGTCCCACATGTCGGGAAATCATCATAAATAAAGAAATCACAAAATCATCGGAAATATCATTTCCGGCTAAAATACGTGCTACTAAAATAGTAGTAAAATATATAACCTCAAAACCATATTTCTCTTTAAATATTAAATGACCAAAGATCATAATCATAATTCGATAATCAAGAAATCATAAAATATCTGAAAATCCATATTGATACCAGGATTTAATAAACCTTATTTTCCGTATCAAAAATCACATTTCCAAAGCATAGAAAATTTCAATATCAAATCAAAAGACCATGGAACGTATTTCAATTATAAATGTCAAGATAATCACTTAAAACATAATTGCATGCACATTTATTTAAATAAAAGTCCACTCACTCTATACGTATTTTCATACAAATCATTTTGTATGGAACGATAAATATACTAAAATTAAACTCGTATACACTATTACTACAGTGAGGTTTACTCACCTTAATTTACCAGAAGTGGTAAATAACCAATTAGAGTCGCTTCGGACCGCTAGAGGATCTTGTCGGATCGAATCGCTGCAATTCCGGAATCGGGTCAACTCCGGTCAGCGGTCAACGCCGGTCAAAGGCCCAGTCAACGGCCTGGTCAAAGGTCCAGTCAACGACCTGGTCAACGGTTCGGGTCGGTCAACGTGGGCCGGGTCGGGTCTGGGCTGGGCCGGATCGGGTCTGGATGCTGGAAACGGGTCGGGTTGACCCGATTGGGGTCGATTTTTCTCGGATTCGATCCGCTCGCCTCGGCCTGAAGTGGCCGTCGTCACCACGCCAGAACGGACCGCCAGGGGAAACCCTGCCGAACGGTGGGTGGCGCACCCGCGGGCGTCGCCTACAGCGCTGCCGCCCACGGTGGCAGTTCTTCTAGTCTCCGCCGCTCCCTCCTCCGGGCTCCTCTGATGTCGATCCTTGGCTCAAAAGGAAGAGGAGGCCGAGACGCGTCGATTGCTGGGTGGCGCGCGAGCTGGGGTGGCCGGACGACGGAGATCGGCGCGGCGGCGATCCGGGTCGGGATGAACAGTAAAAATGCTACAGTAAATGTGCACAGTAATTGGTAAATGCCCGATATGGAAAGTTACCATTTTCCGAAAAATTTCCCTTTATATAGTAACTTTCTGAAATAGTAACATAACTTCTACAGGTCATAACTTCTTCTTACAACCTCCGTTTCATGCGTGCCACGTGTCTACAAACTCGTATCGTTGCGCTCTACAACTTTCGTGAAGGGAACTTTTCAAATTTCTCAACGGATCACAAAGTCAACTTTCCCCCCTTAAAACTAAAAACATTTTTCAAATTTAACTTTCAAATATACTTCCGACATCATGGGATTCTCCCTAATTCTTTCATTTGATCAAGGGAGCTTCAGTAACATTAGTATAGTTATGCATTTTCACATGTTTTTCCAAATATGACTTTGAGCAATGATTTAGTAACTAAATCTTGCCACATCGTCCTCAGATCCAACTTGATTTACTTTGATCTTTGAGGATAAGGTTGTTCATGAACCGAACACATTGATTCATATTGAACATCAGGTTCACTCGTGGTATGACCTTCATATAACAAAACAGTCATAACTTTGTCTAGAGTATGGATGAACCATTAAGAGATTTGAAATTGATCTGAGACAACAGATTTTCTTATTTCACCTTTAATGAGTTTTTCTTTACGCATAGTTAGCTATGACGTGGATAATTTCTTTATCATGTCACATTCTATGTAGAGATTGAATAAGCCCAAATCTTTCATATCTTTAAGTATTTGAAAGAACCAGTTGCGTTGCGTGGGCGCAGAGCTAAACATAGCTTTACAAATTCTCATCGAATGAGAGGTCGAGTCCTACATATTGTGTTTAAGTACAATCATACGTGATTGCACTTGTATAGTAATTTCATTTCCCAACACTTCTTCATCATCTTCCTTTAGATGATAAATGGATCTATTATTAGAGTAAATACTTCGACTGATCATGGGAATATATGTAGGCCTCACTTTATTCTTTAGAGTGCCTAAGCCGATTGATGGATGATCACCATCATTACAGTCCTTGAGTTCCGTTTCAAGACGGTGTATTCCCAAAATCTTTTTCATTCTCAACTTAGGATTTACAATACACTGAGTTTCTCTTATTTCATTTAGAGTTCATATATATATCCATAATGAAAACGCAAGGGCATAATTCATTAATTTCTTTCCAATCAAGTAGTCACTTTAGTGAACGTTTCAATTTCTTTTGCAAACGTACTCATGTGATCTAGAGTCACTTGATTTGGGTGGATCAAGTCCGTTTAGGATCCTCATGTATATCTCTTAATTTAGATCCCCATAGAGATATATGTTTTGATCACTTTTCGTAAGCTGCATGTTCAGTTTTTCGGAAACTACCAAACTGACAAGGTAGTGGAGTGCAATGACATCCATTACGAGAGATTGTCTCATCGTAGTCCATTACGAGAGAATATCTCCTCGTAGTCGATTCCAGTGCGTTTTTGAGAGACCTTGCGCCATAAGGTGAGTCTGCATACTCTTATTCTCATTACGCATTCTAACAAAGATATATTTGATAGAGTTTACATTTGCGGTGTCGGCGTCACCTGCCCAAATACCTATCTCTTTGTTTATATTGGATCGCTTCTTTCCATTAGGCCAGTTTACTAAGTTGACATTTTTCAACGAAGTATGGTTCGATAGTAGACTCATTATTCCACGTCCTCATGTACACTAGTGTAATGTGTTTGTAGAGATCTCTATACTTTAAGGATTGGTTCTAACATTTGAGGCGTCCCCCAATTATAACCACAATCCATAAATATTCTCATGAGACGGATTTGAGTATCACTGATCAATAGATCAGGTTGTGCCAAACTTGTTTTCTTCCTTTACACAAGTATGTATCGAACCTAAGGTGGCCTCCCCCTCTTCCTTGGAGAGCCACGGCCTGTGACACCATTTATGCCACTTATGGCGTCACCATGCCACCATCCATGGTGGCAGTGCAATACCCAATTCCTCTTGGGTGGTACCATGTCCTTTTGATAAAACACAATCCTTGCAGGTATATTTGCAGCAGGTTTATATGATCTCGTCACTTTAATGTATAAGACATCTGCACACTTTACTTTGTGTGATTTTGGGGATCGAGATGAGACACAGTGGGGACAAACCACGACAATTCCTGTCGTTCCACTTGAACATGCTTGTTCTTATCTCCCCCTAACGACGGGAAGACTGTCTCATCCAAGTGACACACCGCAAATCTAGCGGTGAGGAGATCGTCTGTCAAGGTTTCGACATAGCGGACTATAGCTGGAAGTTCATATCCAGCATAAATATTTATTCATCTCAAGTAACCCATCATTGTACGCTGTGGCGGCGCAATTTTGGCACATAAAACATTTAACGGAGCTCAAGGATTGTAGATCCGTGTCAATCCAAAAGAGCTGAAGGATTACAAGTTCGTTTGAAATCCTTTAAAATCCTCACACATAGTCACTAGCTATGGTGTAAATTGGTTCAATGATGTGGTCATAGATGAATAAGTAACGCTGCATGCAAAAATTGCATAACCCAAAACGGAAGTATTGGTGTGCTTTACCAATATTAAGACTATTACTGTAGTCGTTTTCCGTGAGACCAATTGGGTTTTTATATAGGAATATGATGTCCATTACAAATCCCATATAATAAGCCATAAAATCATCACACCTACGGAAATTAACCCGGCCTAGGTGCTTTGACTTTCTAGCTTAAGCAGCCAAAAAATTTTAATTGTGGATGGTGTCATGACACGTGACCAGCGTGTCGACACAACAACCAACACCATAAAATATCTAAGGTGTCCGCAAGTTGGTTGAATCAATCCACTGAATCCTCTTTGAATTCAATATAAGCATATAATGAGAATACATGTGTCCTTTGCATATGATGGTGTCAATCATAATTTTACGAGTAGGCTTTTAATGATATACTTTTATTCATAAAATCACGATGGATATCAGAAGCAGAATAGGGTATAAGTGCATGTACTTTGTGCATCAATCATAATGCCACCTTAGTGGGGCGGTGGAATCTAGGGTTTGAACGTACGTCTTCAACCCTACATGGATTGTACCGAAATAATATTTGAGGATAAAATGTTCTTTGATCGTCCTCAGTTTCGTGTGTGAACCATATTCTTCTGGTGTTCTCTTCTATTCATCCAAAATATGGGTGTCCATAGTAATTTCTTTAATGTATGGATCACCATATCAAAGCCAATCTATGTCAAAATTCCAAAATATCATTTTCTTATGATTTTGGATTCAATTAGCGGTTACATATAACCCACTAAGTTGACATATAAACTTCTCTAATACTTGTTTACATCCGCAGTAATTAGAGGTAATGCAAAGGAGCTTAGATGAAATTCTCATCTATGTCTTATCTACATCAACATCGTGGCACAAATTTCTTTAAAATGTGGAAATAAATTCAATTTTCTCTTATCGCATAAATTGTCAATTTGACATATGCTCAATATATACATCAAAACGTAACTCAAGTTCTTTAGAGTAAGTCGATGGGGATTGTAATAAAAAGGTATTGTAATCCCAGTTAGACAAGTGCATTATAAATCCCAAAGGAACATATATTTAGATCCTTATCACTTGCATTATAGTACTACAGTTCTTCAGTACTATTGTGCTATTTTTGTGATATATTAATACTATTGTCCTTCAGTACTATTATTCTAGGGATTACATGGTGCGTTTCTTTACACACGGTTCTTTGTGTCATGCCTATATTATGATATGTTACTTTACTTTATGCAATACTTTGCAAAGTTATATGCAGAAAATTGAATCATGTATACCATGAATAAAATTTGAATAATCTCAATTCTTTGAGAGAAAATTCAAAAATTAACGTGCCAACGATTACATTTAGTCTTGTCCAATTTAGAGATAGAAACATTAAGACCAAAAGTCTAATTTTAGGCGAAATAGCCTTTATAAGGATATCTTGTAAATTTAAAAGTAGACTAATCAAAGTCTATCTTGGATTGAGCCAGATTCTTTTTGCTCTTTTAATAGCTGCAATGATGAGATGTGTCATTTGACATATTCTTCCCATATGTTATGTCTTCAGTTGTAAATTCATTTTCGATGTTCTTGTTGGATATTGAAGATACTTTTTCAAAAAAATCCACGTACTCGTATGATTCTTCATACTTATTGTAAGTCGTAGCTAATTCTTTGCTAGCGTATAATGTACGTATCAATAGTTCATTGAATTACAACAATGACAGAGTGCTTCACTGCACATGACATGTCCCCTATGTCATATTTTAAATGTTACATTGTTTCCACTTACTTTTGGATGATTATATGAATTTTACGTCCATGGTAATTACCCTTAGTTTTAGGGTCGTTGCATTATTTTGCCCAATTTGTTCAAGAATATATATATATTTTTCTAAGACCTTACATCGTCATTGCCTTTTGATTTAGGGTTGTTTTATTTTGCAAAATGTGTTCCCGGAAATTTCTTTTTCTCATACATTACATTGTCATTGCCCTTTGGTTTAGGGTTGTTGCATTACTTTGCATAATTTGTTCCAGGGAAATTTCTTTTTCTTAGACCTTACATTGTCATTCAAGATATTGAAATTATTTATTTAGCTATTTACATAAAGCAATTTGCATAAATATACCATACTCAAGCCTTAGTCGGCTTAATAAGGGAATTTGGTACTCAAATTCTTCAGAGTCCAATATGTCAAAACTAAACTATGATGGTTAAACCATCTATAAAATAAGGGAAGGGGAAAATGAATTAGTTTTGCGGTCTAAATAACATTCACGACAACTAAAATAAACCAAGATACATTATAGTAAATCTGATGCTTTGTGAAATTACTTTATCACATAAAATTTTGATTTTTCCATATTCATTGCATGTAAAGCTAATGAAATTTCATTATTGTTGCTTTTTATATAATCAAGAAGATATCCTTGATGAAAATTTTTCAAGAAATTAAAATTGGATTTCAAGACTGAAATTTATAATGGTCATATTTTTCATGCTTCGTGAAAATACTTTTTCACAGTAGTAGGTTTGTCCATTTTTCTTTATATTACAATGCTCATGAAATTGCATTATCATGACAATGCTCAAACTAAATAACATGTTAAATAAAACAATTATTTAACACTAATAAAATGAGCATATAATGTTTCAAGTTTCATATTTATATAAAATACTAATGCGATCAAATTGAATAAAGCATTATTTCATATAAATAACTGAAACAAAATATAATGAAAACAGAGCGTCAATGTAAATATTACTTGTAAGTTTGCCAAATAAACTGCATATGAATCGATTGCTCGATCTCCGACTCCAAATTTGTCGTCGCATATTCATCGCCGCATCATTAAATTGATATGTCACATAAAAAAATATTCATATGATTAGTCACTTTAGTCATACATTTACCATATCAATTAAATAATTTAATATTTACCATTAAATTCATAAAACAGTAAATAGTTACAGTAAATAAGAATTACTATGCGGTAATTTTAAAATTACCTTCAAATTTTATCCCAAAAAGAAAATTATGTTTTTTTTTCGTGGGTCGGGTCAGCAGATCCGGGTCAGGCCCAACAAGACCGGGTCGGGTCAATCTTCTGCCGATGAAGCTTTGTCGGTAGAACTTCTGGGAGGCACCCTTTCCCGACGAGTTGTCGTCGGTAGAAGAGGGATTGAATCTTGGCTGTGTTGGCAATCGGATCGGGGCTGCTGGAGCGGCGTCGATGGATCGAAGGGTAGGGCTGATGTCGAGATCGGAGTCGTCGCGAGGAGGGTGCCCAGATGAGGTCGAAGGAGGGTGGGGGGGGGGTCCGATCGTCGTCCGATCTGGGTCCGATAAAGGCGAGGCCAGTGACGAGGCGAGCGGAGGAGCAAGAGGCGTTAAGGAGGTCCGATCTGCAGCGCGTGTCGGAGCAGGGCGGAGCCGGCGTCGGGTTTGGGCTAGGCGGAGGCGGCTCTGCTAGCGAGATCGGGAGGCTTGCCGGAGTGGGACGAGGCCGATCGGAGGGAGCCGGTTGGAGCGACGGGGAGAGGAGGGCACAAGCCATCGGAGGAGGGTGCCCAGATCAAATTTCTGGGTGCCTTGAGTATCTTCCTTCTTTGCCGACGAAAAAGTTGCCGGCAGACGGGTTTTTTCTGGGATTTTTCTCCTTTGCCGGCGGGAAAAAAAATAGGGTTTTTGGTTTTTTCAAGAACAAAAACCTAGGTTTTTTTTTCTTTTTTTTTCTTCTCTGGCTAAAGCAAAGTGCTGATAACGTGTTGTAGCAGAATCAGAATTGGTCTACTCATTTCATTGATAATCCCCTTTATATAGGGTGAGTATTACAACGGTAATAGGAAATACATTAATGACAATAATGACTACATAATGACTACATAATTATCTATCGTCAGTTACATTGACGAAGGCACATAATACGTTTTCCCTTCAACAATATATACATATATATCGAATTTTAGAATAATAAAACTAGATAAAATAAATTTGTATCAAATTTTTTAGATGAATTTTATATATATATATATATAAAGTTTATTTGGACATTGATATAGTGTGTTGATTTTTTTTTTTGAAATAGTATATGTGTGTATGTATGTATATGTGTGTGTGTGTATATATATATATATATATATATATAATTTATATGTATATATATATATAATTTATATGTATATGTATATATGAAATAGTATATATATATATATATATGTATATTCACTTAAATTTATATTTTTGAATAATTATAATTTAAAAAATTATAAATCATTATATTTGGTGTTTAAATTTTAAAACGAGTGTAATAAAAAAAATAGCTTGAAAAATATTTTTCTTTTCTTAAAATTATTTTCATTTTTGAAAAATGACAATAATCTAGAGCCATTGGATTTGAAAGAACAAGATTGTATTTTAACCCTAATATGACATAACAATATTTTTGATATTGATGATGTGTCTTGATGAGGTGGCGATTAAGGCCAAAATTCTTAGGCCTTATTAAGACCCCCTATCACTGCCCTTAATTTAGTAAGAAATTAAGATGGACAGGTTTTGGAAAAACTGCGTACCTGCAGGCATAAAAGCGTTAAAAGGATTAATTAGTTGATATGAAGAAGTTGGAAGATGTGGTTGATCTGCTGCAGAAGCTGAAGTGTAATAACTCATCTGATGAACAGCAGGGCCTTGATCATAGGGAATGCCCCTGAATACATGCATGGGCACCAATAGTCACACTTGTCTGATAAGCATACTGATCTAGATCCACCATATCGTCCATGGAGCTCACTCGAACACCCAGAAATTTTGCCATGGTATTCACTTCAGCAGGAAAATTAGCTTCTTCATGATCTCGATTCAGCCCTGCACTCAAGTAAAAACCTAATTAATAAATCATGCATATCCAATCAAGAACTTATATACCTGTGTAAATATATAGTAAAAGACTGGAAACGAATTGATCTAAGATCCCAACATCTAAATATAGAAGGTAGCTATTCTAGATCTATAGTAATTTCCATGGTCAGTGATTGCCAGAAGATCATATGCACTCAAAGATTAGGATTTAAGTACAGTCACATTCCTCAGCAGAGAAATTCATTATCCTCTCTCTCGCTTAGCTGTTTTGTGTGAAAATACAAACAGACATACCTCATATTCTGAATGACCTAAACTGATCTGTACATAGTGATAACTAGTACCTGCAGATGATGAAGAGGGGTTGTGTTGTCTTGGCCTGTTATTAGGATTGATGAAGATGTGTCCTTGATGAATAGCAAGGCGCTGTTGCTGGTGGCAATCATCATCATTACAGTGCTGCTGCTCATGACGTAGGCTTCTTTTGTAGAGAGGAACCCAAGTCGATTTGACGTTTGGCACTGAAGCCCTTTGTTCTTACAACAAGTCCTGCATCTCTTGTACACACACTCCTTCTTTGCTTTATTCCCACAGTCTTCGCACCTTAACCTTGATCCCATTGTTAAACCCCGTCCTCCTCCTCCTTGCCTCAGCCTCATTGATCCTTCATCGATCACTGAGATCTTATTACAACTATGTACTCAATCGGAAAGTTGATGATCTTATTACTTTCCTTCTTAATTTGTGATGGAATTAAGCAAGAGGAATCGAAGAAGACTGGCGGTTCGGGGCCGGAGAAGATCCCTTTAATTTCTATAGGTTGGTGTGCCTGCTGCTTTTTCAGATGCCTAGCGAGCTCTTATTAGATGCTAAACATGAGATTAAGTAGAGAGTGATACTGTGCTTCTTCATCATACTCAAAACATTATAAACAAAGATATTAATCAAGGATAGCGTGGATCCAGTATGTAGCAGTAGAAATAATAAATCAATTACAGTAGTATGTTATGCCAATAATCAACTTAATTAACTCGAATCCTCCATGGATTCTGGCTAGGCTCCTTAGTATGTTTCAAGTACTATCAAAGTCACACCTTTCACGTCACTGTCTCGACAGACTTACTCAGCATTGGAATAAAAGCAATTATTAGAAAGACATTAACAAAGGTACCATGCCTGCATGGTGTGTTCTCTAAAGATAACGTTGTTTGCTAAATGATTCAAAAAGGATAACTGTGTTTCGGATGACTGTATTTGTCTTCTGGGATATATATATATATATATATATATATATATATATATATATATATATATATATATATATATATCCAACCAGTCCTTATGGCCAGTAAGTCCTTACAAAAGAAAATCGAGAATGCCTTACCTCCATCCAACAATCATTTTACATAAAGATTAAGAATAATTACCGATGAAATGATATTAGGTATATTTATGTATCTCATTGTTAAATCCAGTCATAGTGTCAAACAGTTATTTGTTCGATTACAAAATCCAGTCTAACAGTTAAAAGCGTGAAGAAGCATTAACAGTAGTATCACCAATAAGGAGATGTCAATCAGTTTAAACAGTATTTCTGAAAAATGATAGATAGCCAACGTGCAAAGTATCTAAATTCTTACTCAGACATCAGCTTTTTAGGTTGATACAATAATATTCGTCCTTGCACCCCGGAAATTCGCATTGATTTGTACTTGACTCTTTTATATACCCTCCTCACTCTTAAACAACTTAGGGTTTTCACTCTTGATTAACTGCCACTATGCTTTGGAATTTGTATAGTTTTGGGTTTGAATGCTTCGAACAGTTTGAATACAGTCTGTATGCTAGAATTATTTGTTATTCTTTTAAAAAATCTAATGATTCTAGCACGTTATTTTGGAAAAATGACCAAATGTCCAAAATTAAGTTAATTTTTTACCGGTCCAATGTTTGCTGCCAAAATAAAGGATTCTTATATTATTAGAGGTTATTGTGGTGCAGTAATTTATTATTACAGGTTATAGGGGTCACTAATGTTCCGGTGCCATTCTTAAAAAAGTCCGACGAGAATCTGGTGACTCATTAAAATATATATATATATATATATATATATATATATATGACGACCGTATTCCGGCAAAAGTTCGGCGGTCAGTGATCGGAGTTCCGGGGCCGATGACCGGAGTTCGGTGATTATGCATGTGATTGTAAAGTTTAGGGGCAAAATAGTCATAATTTGTTAGGTCTTAGAGAAGATGCGTTCAATTGGGCAATAAATGTGGTTATCTTGTGTTCAATTGGGCAATATTTTAGAGTGATCATTGGTTTGGGCAACGAGACTCCCAAATTTGTATGAAATGGTCATTATTGTACACATTATCACTTAATTTGAGTCCAGAGTTTTTTTTTTTTTTTTTTTTGTTAACTAGAAGAAATTTTTTAATTTCATAGCCAAATAGGAACATATATACTGCGGCCTGTTGTAGAATAATCAGAATTGGTCTACTCATTTCATTGATAATCCCCTTTATATAGGGTGAGTATTACAACGGTAATAGTAAATACATTAATGACAATAATAACTACCTAATTACCTCTCGTCAGTCACATTGACGAAGGCACATAATGTGTTTTTCCTTTAACACTCCCCCTTGTGCCGAGTCAGAGGTAAAATGGTGCATGTGGTGTTGCCTCATTAAAAACCTTGCCAAGTAACAAAAACTCAATGGGAGAAAATAAAACTTTGATCGAAGGAGAAAAAGAGCACAACGCACCTATTACATTTAAAAACAACATGTGTGTGCTAGACTCCCCCTGATGTCTGCACCTCCCCCTGATTTTTACATTAATCATGGGATTCATCTTGATTCTTTCATTTGATCAAGGAAGCTTCAGTAACATTAACATAGTTATGCATTTTCACATGTTTTTCCAAATATGACTTTGAACAATGATTTAATAAGTAAATCTTGTCACATCGTTCTCAGATCCAACTTGATTTACTTTGATCTTGAGGATAAGGTTCTTCATGAACCAAACACCTAGGTTCATATTGAACATCAGGTTCACTCATGGTATGACATTCATATAACAAAACAGTTATAACTTTGTCTAGAGTGTGGATGAACCGTTAAGAGGTTTGAAATTGATCTGTAACAACAGATTTTCTTATTTCACCTTTAATGCGTTTTTCTTAACGCATAGTTAGTTATGACGTGGATAGTTTCTTTATCATGTCACATTCTATATAGAGATTGAATAAGCCCAAATCTTTCATATCTTTAATGAAAGAACGATTTGCGTTGCGTAGGCGCAGAGCTAAACATAGCTTTACAAATTTACATCGAATGAGAGGTCGAGTCTTACATATTATGTTTAAGTACAATCATGCGTCATTGCACTTGTATAGGAATTTCATTTCCCAACACTTCTTCGTCATCTTCCTTTAGATGAAAAACGGATCTGTTGTTAGAGTAAAGACTTCGACTGATCATGAGAGTATATGTAGGCCTCACTTTATTCTTTAGAGTGCCTAAGCCGATTGATGTATGGTCACCATCATTACAGTCCTTGAGTTTCATTTCAAGACTGTGTATTCCTAAGATCTTTTCATTCTTGACTTAGGATTTACAATACATAGAGTATCTCTTAATTCATTGAGAGTCTGTGTATATCCATAATGAGCACGCAAGGGCATAATTCACCAATCTCTTCCCAATCAAGTAGTCACTTTAGTGAACGTTTCAATTTCTTTTGCAAACGCACTTATGTGATCTAGTGCAACTTGATTTGGGTGGATGAAGTCCGTTTAGGATCCTCATGTATATCTCTTAATTTAGATCCCCATAGAGATATATGTATTGACCACTTTCATAAGCTGCATGTTCAGTTTTTCGGAAACTACCAAACTGACAAGGTAGTGGAGTGCAATGACATCCATTACGAGAAATTGTCTCATCGTAGTCCATTACGAGAGAATATCTCCTCGTAGTCGATTCCAGTGCGTTTTTGAGAGACCTTGCGCCATAAGGTGAGTCTGCATACTCTTATTCTCATTACACATTCTAACAAAGATATATTTGATAGGTTTATATTTGCGGTGTCGGCGTCACCTGCCCAAATACCTATCTCTTTGTTTATACTGAATTGTTTCTTTCCATTAGGCCAGTTTACGACGTTGACATTTTCAACGAAGTATGGTTCGATAGTAGACTCATTATTCCACGTCCTCATGTACACTAGTGTAATGTGTTTGTAGAGATCTCTATACTTTAAGGATTGGTTCTAACATTTGAGGCGTCCCCCAATGATAACCACAATCCATAAATATTCTCATGAGATGGATTTGAGTATCACTGATCAATAGATCAGGTTGTGCCAAACTTGTTTTCTTCCTTTACACAAGTATGTATCGAACCTAAGGTGGCCTCCCCCTCTTCCTTGGAGAGCCACGGCCTGTGACACCATTTATGCCACTTATGGCGTCACCATGCCACCATCCATGGTGGCAGTACAATACCCAATTCCTCTTGGGTGGTACCATGTCCTTTTGATAAAACACAATCCTTGCAGGTATATTTGCAGCAGGTTTATGTGATCTCGTCACTTTAATGTATAAGACATCTGCACACTTTACTTTGTATTATTTTGGGGATCGAGATGAGACACAGTGGGGACAAACCACGACAATTCCTGTCGTTCCACTTGAACATGCTTGTTCTTATCTCTCCCTAACGACGAGAAGACTGTCTCATCCAAGTGACACTCCGCAAATCTAGCGGTGAAGAGATTGCCTGTCAAGGTTTTGACATAGCGGACTATAGCTGGAAGTTCATATCCAGCATAAATATTTATTCATCTCAAGTAACCCATCATTGTGCGCTGTGGCGGCGCAATTTTGGCACATAAAAACATTTAACCGAGCTCAAGGATTGTAGATCCGTGTCAATCTAAAAGAGCTCAAGGATTACAAGTTCGTTTGAAATCCTTTAAAATCATCACGCACAGTCACTAGCTGTGGTGTAAATTAGTTCAATGATGATGGCCATAGATGAATAAGTATCGCTGCATACAAAATTGCATAATCGAAAACGGAAGTATTAGTGTGCTTTACCAATATCAAGACTATTACTGTAGTCGTTTTCCGTGAGACCAATTGGGTTTTTATATAGGAATATGATGCCCATTACAGATCCCATATAATAAGCTATAATATCATTACACCTACGGAAATTAACCCGGCCTAGGTGCTTTGACTTTCTAGCATAAGCAGCATAAATTTTAATTGTGGATGGTGTCATAATACGTGACCAGCGTGTCGACACTAGAACCAACACCATAAAATATCTAAGGTGTCCACAAGTTGGTTGAATCAGTCCACTAAATCATCTTTGGATTCAATATAAGCACATAATGAGAACACATGTTTCCTTTGCATATGATGGTGTCAATCATAATTTTACGAGTAGACTTTGAATGATGTACTTTTATTCATAAAATCACGATGGATGTCAGAAGCATAATAGGGTATAAGTGCATATACTTGTGCATCAAATATATTATAATACCACCTTAGGGGAGCGGTGGAATTTAGAGATTAAACACACGTCTTCAACCCTACATGGATTATGTCGAAACAATATTTGAGGATAAAATGTTCTTTTCCTCGGTTTCGTGTGTGAACCATATTCTTCTGGTATTTGCTTCTATTCATCCAAAGTATGGGTGTCCATAGTAATTTCTTTAATGTACGGATCACCATATCAAAGCCAATCTATGTCAAAATTCTAAAAGATCATTTTCTTATGACTTTGGATTCAATTAGCGGTTACATATAACCCACTAAGTTGACATATAAATTTCTCTAATACTCGTTTACATCCGCAGTCATTAGAGGTAATGCAAAGGAGCTCAGATGAAATTCTCATCTATATCTTATTACATGAACATCGTGACAGAAATTTCTTTAAAATGTGGAACAAATTCAATTTTCTTTTATCGCATAAATTGTCAATTTGACATATGCTCAATATATACATCGAAACATACGTAACTCAAGTTCTTTAGAGTAAATCGATGGAGATTGTAATAAAAAGGTATTGTAATCCCAGTTAGGCAAGTGCATTATGAATCCAAAGGAACAAATATTTAGATCCTTATCACTTTCATTATAGTACTACAGTTCTTCAGTACTATTGTGCTATTTTTGTGATATATTAGTACTACTGTCCTTCAGTACTATTATTTTAGGGAGTACATGGTGCATTTCTTTGCACACAGTTCGTTGTGTCATGCCTATATTATGTCTTTGCACACAGTTCTTTGTGTCATGCCTATATTATGTCTTGGCACACAGTTCTTTGTGTCATACCTATATTATGATATGTTGTTTTACTTTATGCAATACTTTACAAAGTTAGATGTAGAAAATTGAATCATGTATATTATGAATAAAATTTAAATAATCTCAATTCCTTTAGAGAAAATTCAAAAAAAAAAAAAAAAATTAACATGCCAATGATTACATTTAGTCTTGTCCAATTTAGAGAGAGAAAGTTTAAGACCAAAAGTCTAATTTAGGACCAAAAGTCGTATTTAGGCGTAATAGCCTTTATAAGGATATCTTAAAATTTTTAAAGTAGACTAATCAAAGTCTATCTTGGATTGAGCCAGATCATTTTTGCTCTTTTAATAGCTGCAATGATGAGATTTGTCATTTAACATATTCTTCCCAGATGTTATGTTTTTTAGTTGTAAACTCATTTTCAATGTTATTGTTGGATATTGAAGATACTTTTCCAAAATCCGCGTACTCATATGTTTCTTCATATTTATTGAAAGTCGTAGCTAATTCTTTGCTAGCTTATAATGTACGTATCAATAGTTCATTGAATTACAACAATGGCAGAGTGCTTAACTGCACATGACATGTCCCCTATGTCATCTTTTAAATGTTACATTGTTTCCACTTGCTTTTGGATGATTATAGAAATCTGTACGTCCATGGTAATTGCCCTTTATTTTAAGATTGTTACATTACTTTGCACAATTTGTTCCAAGAAATAATTTTTTCTCAGACTTTACATCATCATTACCCTTTGTTTTTTCAAACCTTACATCGTCATTGCCCTTTGTTTTAGGGTTGTTGCATTACTTTGCATAATTTGTTTCAGGAAATTTATTTTTCTCAGACCTTACATTGTCATTGAAGATATTATAATTATTTCTTAGCTATTTACATAAAGCAGTTTGCATAAATATACCATGCTCAAGCCTTAGTTGGCTCAATAGGGGAATTTGGTACTCAAGTTCTTCAGAGTCCAATGTGTCAAAGTCAAACTGTGATGGTTAAACCATCTGTAAAATATAGGAAGAATAAAATGTATTAGCTTCGCGGTCTAAATGACATTAACGACAACTAATATAAACCAAGATACATTATGGTAATAAATCCGATGCTTTGTGAAATTACGTTATCACTGTAAAATTTTGGTTTCTCCGTTTTCATTGCATGTGAAGCTAATGAAATTCCATAATCGTTGCTTTTTACACAATTCATAAGATATCCATCTTGAAAATTTTTCAAGAAATAAAAATTGGATTTCAAGACCGAAATTTGTAATGGTCATATTTTTCTTGCTTGGTGAATATGCTTTATCACAATAGTTGGTTTGTCCATTTTATATTGTATTGCTCATGAGATTTGCATTATCATGGCAATGCTCAAATTAAATAACATGTTAAATAAAAACAATTATTTAACATAATAAAATAGACATATAATGATGCTCAAATTTCATAAGTATATGTCATGGCAATGCTCAAATAACATGTTAAATAAAAGTAATTATTTAACATAATAAAATAGACATATAATGATGCTCAAATTTCATAAATATATGTCATGATATAATAAGATAAGTTTGAGCATTATATCATTAACGATTTAATGAAAATGATGACTTTAATTAGATCTTACTTGTTAGTTTGCCAAATAAACTGCATATTAAGCGATTGCTCGATCTCCGATTTCATATTATCGTCGCATATTTATTTTCGCATCGTAATTGATATGTCACATAAAAACAAAAAATGTTCATATGATTAGTCACTTTAATCATATATATTTCACATTTACCATATAAATTGCATAATTTCATATTTACCATTAAATTTGTAAAACAGTAAAACCAATAAAAAGATTACTGTGGAAACTGTTTTAACTCAGGTAAAAAAAAAAATTTAACTGAAGATGCGTATTTACCATTTTGCCCCTCACACTGAATCGGATTTGACCACTATTGGGTCGGGTTGGTTGGACGTCGGATCAGGCCCAGGGAGCAGGGCCGGGTCAGGTTAGTTGGCCGACTGTCTTGAGGCCGATCGGAGTGTTTCGGCTTCGTCCGTTCGAGGCAGCAGGTGTCCCAGCAGTGGTGGCGGCGACTGGGTCGAGGCAGTCGAGGCGGTTGGGTCCGATCGGGAGTGGCCGAGCTGCAATCGGGTCGGGCTGAATTTCCGATCTAGAGGTGGATCGTGATCGACGATGGGTGTCCAGATCGGATTGGAGGTTGTCCGATCGGAGGAGCAGGAGCAGTGGGTGGTCCGATCAGAGGAGGAGGGGGGACGATTGGGTCGAGCAGTGGTGGTCCGATTGGGATCGAGGCGAGGCCTGGGTCGTTGGAATCGGAGCGTGGGAGGAGCAGCCGATCGGAGGACAAACTGATCTGATCCGGAGTCGTCGTCGGGGGGGGGGGGGGGGGGGGGGGGGGGGGTGGGGGCAGCGCTAGGCTAGTGTCGTCGGCGCGGGGTTCGGGGAAACTTGCCGGAGTATGCTCTAGGCAGGCCTAGCGGCGGCGGTGGCGGCGAAGGAAGGGCTGCTGCTGCTGCTAGGGTTTTTTTGATATTTTTTTTTTTTTTTTTTAGCGAAAATCTCAGCGAGTAAAGCTACGTGCTGATAACGTGTTGTAGAATAATCAGAATTGGTCTACTCATTTCATTGATAATCCCCTTTATATAGGGTGAGTATTACAACGGTAATAGTAAATACATTAATGACAATAATAACTACCTAATTACCTCTCGTCAGTTACATTGACGAAGGCACATAATGTGTTTTTCCTTTAACACGGCCTATATTTTCTCTCCCTCTCTCTGTGCGCTCTCACTCACACTAGGGTTAGGGTTTCAAAAATTGTTTGGTTGTGCGGAGAGTTCCCTCTTCCTCATGGCTGTTTCTTTGGTTTCAATGACTGCAAGGCTAGCTTCTAAGCTTTCCTTAGAGATGAGAGTTCCCTCTTCCCCATGTCGATCATAACGATCTGAGATGCCGGATACCGGTTTTGTCGCACACGGGCAAGCTCATGGAGTTACAAATTTGCAAGCACTTTTAGTCTTACAATACGAATGGATTATACAACTACTTCCAACTACTCCGCCACAATTACAATCATGTTAATTCCATCTACATGGGCGTTTACTACTCTAGACAAATATCTATACAAATGGAATAAGGACGCTTATAACTTTGTGTGTCAATAGGAAGGTAAACATTTGAACAAACAAAAGACATCTGAAATTGTTGTAATTGGGCACCTTCATCAAAATACAGTTAAAGAGAATAGCTACATAACCTCACCATTTCAAATTGATTATAGGGGGAGTTCTATTTGCACCTCCAAAAGTGTTGTACGTGTATACCTCTACTACTTAATATACCTCCATTTCACTTTTTAACTTCTAAGAAAACCTAAGTGTACCTCTTCTTTTTTACTATAATGCCCCTACACATATTTATATATATACCAAATTTGTTTCGTAGACTCGACACGACCAAACTCTCTCTTTCTCTCTTTCTCTCCAAGAATGGTGTTAACAGTAGCCATAGAGAGGCTACTCAGGCCCCCAGACCCGCAACCAGGACTTCTGGACCAGGCCCAGGGCCCGGGGCCAAAGCATGAACACCTGCACCCGCGCAGGTCTTAGCTGTGACCTCGGCCCGGGAACCGGGGATGGCAGCTCTCCAAACAGGGACCGAAACAGTATAGTAACATGTGCAGAAGAGGGCCAGTCTCACATCGAAGGGTGAGGCCAGTCCTCACACCCGACAACCTATATATGAGTCCCAACTACCCTCATTAATAGGTAACCAATACTTCAACTACTCATTCTCGCTTAAGTTATCAGTTTATCCCAACTATACTAACTTAGACATCGGAGCGAAATAGACCGGCCCCTCCCGATATTCCCTTAGTTAGCAGGGTTTGCAGGCAGAATCACACCAAGATCCACCAGTATCTGTGAGTCTACGGATTCAGACAGAAACAATTGGCGCCGTCTGTGGGAAGAGTACGAAAACTTTGTGTTGTCGTATGAGCGGGAAAGGAATCGATCAGTCTACGGGTCGCCAAAAAAAATAAAACATGTCTAGAAGCACAGGATAAAAGAGGGAAGGAAATCCAGAGGACCGATGAGTTCTGGAGCCGATGCTAGTCCAAATCCCGGGGGTGGGACAGGGGCATCCCGTTGGAGGTTGCAGTCAGACTGATGCCGCTAGTCGAGATCCAGGCAACGCCCCGGACTCCGACCCGGGTTGCATGGCAGGAGAGATAGAATGGATGAAAGCGAAAGTCGCGCGGTTGCGAGAAGGAGGCAATCAGGATCGAATGAACGCGGAAGCTCGGTACCAGAAGATGGAAGCGGTGAACGCCACGCTGTTGGCAGCCTTGGAAAAAGGGCAACTGCAGAATGCCGCACTGGCGAAAGCACTGGAAGCAGCGAGGGAAGGCATCAAGTCCCCACACATGGAGGTGGGATAACCCACCGGGAGGAGAAAGATCGTGCATGTACCGATAGCGCTCTTCCGGAAATCATGAAGAACTCTGGAACCCCCCCGCTCCCGCACTGAACCAATACTTCATCTGATGGGGAGGCCGGTTCAACTGCTGAGGCGCTCCAGACGCTGTCCACCTTGGTATCAGACATGAGGGCCGTATGGAAGCCAGCGAGAGGAAGGCAGCAAAACCGCTCACGAGCGCGCGCTTCCACCAGCGGGCCGGACCATTCTCCCACCAGATATTGGAATCTGGCGCAGCCGACACACGAAGATCGCTGAGGCTAGTGTACACTGGGGCAGGGTGCCCGTTTCAGCACCTGGACAACTTATGATCGCAGACAGACGCCAAGGGCTATTTCGACGCCACCAGCTGCAACATATTCCAAGAGACGCTCTCAAGGGAGGCGTTATGATGGTTCTGCGAGTTGCCGGCGAACTCGATAGAGTCATTCGAACGGCTGGCAGATAAATTTGTTAGCCGGTTCATCCTTAGGGCCAAGGGGTTCAAACGTCGACGGTCCTCTTTGACTGCATGCAGGCAGGCGACGAGGGACTGCGGGAGTTCATTAACCGGTGGCAGACCGCCACGGCAGGGGTAAGAAACCTCGATAAAGGAATTGCCGAGACAACATTCAAGCAGGGGCTGAGACCCGGGGAATTCTCCTACGCCGTGCGGATAGAGAGGCTGCGGGGGTACGACGAGTTGATGAACATGGCCGTCAGACATGCCCATGCAAAGCACGATACCTACGGGAGTCGGCTGCCTAAGAGAAGACAAGATGACCCGTTACCAACTCAGCAGGAGAGTAAGACCTGGCAGCGAGGCTGAGGACCGAGGCGCGCGCCCGCTACAGAAGCCAAGAACTGGGGCAGTCGACGACCCCGTAGGGTCAACATCAGGATCTCGTCAGAAGACGACAGGACCGTACCTTACCGACCGGACCAGCGCGAGCGACCGCTAGCTATTTTGCCAGCGGAGCGGCCTGTGCGACCGCTAGCTATTTTGCCAGCGGAGCAGCCCGAGCGACCGCTAGCCATTATGCTAGCGGAGCGGCGCGAAAAGTCGACCACACTGACTACCTCCTACGAGAGGATTTTTAATGAAAACAGGGATGCCATCCCCCTGCCGGCGGCAAGGAGGCATCCAAAGGGAGAGCTTACCCGGGGGCAGTCTGGCAAATATTGCTCCTACCATGATGAGACATCCCACCGAACTAATGACTGCCACGCCCTAAGAGCGGCGGTGGACGGGCAAATCCGGGCGGGGAAGCTACAGCAGTATAGACATGAAGCCTAGAGTGTGGGAACTATACGAACTTGAATCCCTGGGCGGATCGAGGTGAACAGAAGCATAAATGTAATCCACGGCGGGGCGCACATTGACCGTCTCACCGGGAATTCAAAGAAAAGGTGCCTCAGGTCGATCAGGGGCAATGAGGTGTATGCCTTCGGAAGTGGGAGCGGCTAAGCCGCTAAGACCGGGTGGAGATCGGTCACGTTCTAAGAGGAGGAAGAGCCGGAGGATCTGATTCAATCGCACAACGATCCCTTCCTCATCACCGTCCAAATAGACCACTGGATGATCAGCCGGATGCTGATCGACACCAGGGCATCAGTCAATGTAATGTTTCAGGACGCTTACAAGGGACTGAACCGAGGGAGGGACAAGTTGTCCCAGGATAATAAGCCGTTAATAAGCTTCTCTGGGGAAGTAGTCCAGTCGTTGGGTACTGATTATCTACCGCTGATATTCGGCCAGGGAGACAGAACAAGAAATGAGCACCTCGAGTTCATTATAGTGGACTGTCTGTCCTCGTACAACGGCATAATCGGCAGGCCGGGGTTGTGGAGGCTGAAGACATTCATAGCCGGCCACATGTTGATGCTAAAAATGCCGTCTCCCACCGGGTTCATCACCATTCGCAGAGACCAGCAGGTCGCCCGAAGGTACTACGCCGAGGTCGTTACCTACGGTAGAAGGCAATCCGAGGTCTTTGCGGCAGCCCAGCAGGCACTGCCACCGGATCTCAGCATCGACCCCCGGGACGACACCGATTCCGACGAAGAAAAGCCAAAGCACCTCGGCGGTGGAGAAAACTGAAGAAATTTCCATCTCAAAGCTCCACCCGGGGCAAACAGTGGTAATAGGAACAAAAATATCACCGGATGTCAGGAAGGATCTCATCATTTTCCTCCAAAAGAATAGTTAGGTGTTCGCGTGGTCCTATGAGGACATGTCGGGCATATCCCCACAGATAGCAACACACGAATTAAACATCCTGCCCAGTCGTATCCCGGTGCGGCAGAAGAGGAGACTCTTCAACCCGGCAAAGTACGCAGCGATCAGGGAGGAGGTGCAAAAATTGAGGGGAATATATTTCATTCGTGAGGTCCAGTAACCCCGATGGATCGCCAACGTAGTTATGGTTCCAAAAAAGGAAACCGACCAGTGGCGCATGTGCGTAGACTTCACAAACCTCAATCGGGCATGTCCGAAGGACAGCTTCCCACTCCATCTAATAGACCAACTGGTAGACTCAACCTCCGGGTTTAAGCTACTAAGCTTCATGGATGCTTACGCCAGGTACAACCAGATACGAATGAGTCCGACCGATGAAGAGCACATTTGATTCACTACCGACCGAGGCCTATACTGCTACCGACCGGGTTGAAGAACGCCGGCGCCACGTACCAACGGGTAGTTAACCGCATGTTGGAACAAGAGATGAGCAAAACGGTGGAAGTCTACGTGGATGACATGTTGGTCAAAAGTTTAACTGCCGCCGCCCACGTACGAGACTTGGCAGTAGTGATCGGTAAGATGCTAAAATATGGAATGCGTCTGAACCCAAAGAAGTGTATATTTGGGATTTCGGAAGGATTGTTCCTAGGTCATGTCATTAGCCAGTGGGGGATCGAAGCCAACCCACTCAAGGTACAGGCGATCCTAGAAATGGAGACCCCGGAGGAACGGAACCAGGTCTAGACCCTCACCTGGCTGCTAGCTGCGTTAGCCAGATTCATCTCCCGCCTCACTGACAAATGCACCCCGTTCTACAAACTGCTCAAAGACCAACAGTTCAAAAAGATCCATTGGGCCACGGAGCACGAGGCGACATTCCAATCCATCAAGGCATATTTGTTAGCGGTTCCGCTCTTATCCAAGCCAGTACCAGGAGAAATGTTGTACCTCTACATAACTGCGTCGGATACGGCTGTAAGTGCAGCTCTCATCAGGAAGGAAGATACGCTGGAGCTCCCGGTGTATTACATGGGCAAAGGATTCACCGGGGCTGAAAGCCGATACCCGAACATCGAAAAGCTAGCCCTGGCACTGATCGTTACTGCCAGGAAGCTCCGGCACTACTTCCAAGCCCACTCCATCACCTTGTACACCAATCACCCTTTAAGACAGATACTACAAAAACCCGAAACTAGCGGCAGGCTGGTCCGCTGGGCGGTGAAATTAGGTAAGTTTGATATAACGTATACCCCCCGGACAGCCATCAAAGGACAGGCTGCTGTAGATTTCATATGCGAACTCACGCCTATGATAAAGGCAGAACATCCGGATAGGATTGCCCAGCGGGTGGAAGCTTTATGTCGATGGCTCTGTCACAAGTAAACGGAGCGGTGCTGGCATCATATTAACTGCCCCAGATGGCCAGTCGTATGAATACGCTCTGCGGTTTATGTTCAACACCTCCAAAAATGCAGCTGAGTACGAAGCGCTAATAGCTCGCTTGCAGTTAGCCAAAGAAATGGGGATCCCATCTATGGAAGTATACAGTGATTCAAACTTAGTAGTCAACCAAGTAAAAAGGTTGTTTGAGGCGAAGGAGCCGCAAATGGCCTCATACCAGGCATTGGCCAAGGCCATGATGGAACCATTCAAGGGAGCAACCATTCGGCACATCTCCCGGGAGGAGAATATGTATGCGGATGCTCTGGCCAGGCTGGCTACCGGAAACTATCCATCAGAGTACCGTAGCGCCAGAATTGAAACCCTAGAGAAGCCAAGCATCAGCAAAACTATCTCCGAGATTTTCACCGTAGAGGAGTTACCTCCTAGTTGGATGGACCTGATCCGAAAATATCTCACCGACAAGGTCAGCCCGGAGGACAAAGTAGAGGCCAGGAGGCTGCACCTACGGTGCGCCAGATACAACCTACTGGGCGGCAAGTTGTATCGAAGAGGACACAGTTTTCCCCACTTAAGGTGTGTCACAAAAGAGGCCGGTCAGGCCATCATGCGCGAAATTCATGAAGGAGTCTGCGGTAACCATTCCGGTGCCCGATCCTTGTCACATAAAGCGCTCCGAGAGGGCTATTTTTGGCCAAACATGGCGGCTACTTCAAGAAAAATATCAGGCGGCTGTCACAAGTGGCATATGTACGCCACCGTACCACATGCCCCAGCGATTGCCCTCTCGATCCTTTTGGCACCATGGCCGTTTGCACAGTGGGGACTGGATATAATCGGGCCATTCCCGATGACTATAGGCCGGATCAAATACGATATCGTAGCCGTTGACTACGAGACCAAGTGGGTAGAGGCAGAGCCCATAATTAAGATAACAAAGGAAAGAGTGAAGAAGTTCTTGTGGAAAAACATTTATTGCCGGTTCAGTGTCCCGCAGACTATTGTCACGGACAACGGGACACAATTCAATAATACTGATCTCATCAAGTACGTGGCCTCTTTAAGAACCCGGATGGTTTTCGCATCAGTAGCCCACCCGCAAACCAACGGCCAGGTTGAGGCGGTTAACAAGATCATCAAAACACTCCTCAAAAAGAAGTTAGAAGACAAAAAAGGCTTGTGGGGTGAGGAGCTATCGGCGGTCCTGTGGGCAATCTGCACAACGACAACAGAGGCAACGGCAGAAATCCTGTTCTGCATGGCATTCAGAGCCGAAGCGGTACTGCCTATTGAGATCAAGATACCCACCGGTAGGGTAGAGAATTATGAAGATGAAAGAAATACCGAGGGCATACGGCTTAACCTAGATCTCATCGAGGAGCTGCGCGACCAAGCGCACCTACGAAATCAGACGTATAAGCAGCGAGTGGCCCGCTACTACGACAGTAAGGTCCGGGAGAGAAAGTTACAAGTGGGCGATTGGGTGATTGGGTGATGAAGAAAGTACAAAGAAAGGGGCTGGCCTTGGAGCCAACATGGGAAGTGCCCTACCAAATCACAGCGGCCATAGGACCATTGACCTTCCACATCATAGACGCCGATGGAGTCTATTTCACCCGACCGTGGAACATCCAGCACCTCCGGTACTACCCTAAGTGAATCATACCTGAGTGGTTTAACCGGACCGTATTGTTTTCCTTCCAGTGCTCTTAAATTCAATAAAAGACACTATTCCAACGCACTTGGTACGGCAACCCAATTACTATCAGGCACAACACCATGGGTGATTACTGGTTTCCTCCAATACAATCAGTACGAAAAAATGTGTTATGTAAACAAAAGGGGGGGAGACAAATTATTCGGCCCCATGGGCACCAGCGGTTCTTGAGCCACCGGCCTTGAGAGACCGATCTTGTTCGAACCAATCTGCCTCCATCACATCTGCCTCCATCCTCTTGGTGTCGAGCCACCCCTTCTCTCTCCACTCCATATAGGCCTCGTTTATGCCTTTCTCCCGGGCGGGATCCAGCATATCATCAAATTCAACCGATTCCATGAAATCACTGACAGCCTTGTCAGCGATGGTCTCCAGTTCAGATTCGGTTAACTTCTCCACCCCCTGCCAGACCGACGCCATTTGACCTCGCAACTCCAAATTCCTCACCTCCAGGTCCGTCACCCGACCTGAGGAATTAGCAAGCTTGGCCTCTAAACCAGCGGACCGCTGGACCGCATCAGTCAGTTTCGACTCTAGTTCCCTGATTTTCTCATCCTGGGCGGCCACTCGGGCCTTTTACCGCTCACTGTGCTCCTTGGCCCGGGCCCTCTCCTTCACCAGCTCCGCCTCTAGCATGGCTCGGTGCCTCGTAAGATCCGCCACTTGCTTCTTTAAGGCCGGACCTTTCTCACTCACTTCGGCAGCATAGAGACTGTGCACCGTCTAAAGAGGGCCGCAAAAGAAGCGTTCAATTCCAAAAAAAAAATAAAAAAAATTTGACAGGGCCGCAACGAGAAAGGAATACTCACTCGTACAGCCATTTCCATGGCCTTCTTCCAACGCTCACCGGACGGTACACCGCTGGGCAGCCCGCCGTCAAGCCCCAAGGCTTTGACATTGCCTAACAATGACCGCACGAACCCCCATCCCCAACACCTCCGGCTTGATACTCTCTTGCGGACGCCGTTTGGGGGACTTGCGGGGAACTTGAGGCCCCATCGGTTGAATCAGCAGTACTGGGCCCAGATACCAGTGCCCTCTTGGCGGTGTCTCCACGAACGGTACCGCCACGAAAGGGAACAAGGTTCGTCACCGCCGACCAATCAAAGTCACGCTTCCCCACCTCCCACACACTAGCGCCCTCAGCAGAAGATGCCCCCCGTAAGGCCTCTCAAATACGCAGCGGGGCGAGTAGCTCCACGTCCGTAACCGATGTACTCGCCCCACTAGCCCCACCTATGGGCCAGGGCGCCCACCGTACTTCTCGTCCGGAATGTCCATCCTTACCGACTCGTCATGCACGGTTTTCTCACCAGTATCGGGATCTACAACCGTCTTCGACGCGGTTTCCCCCATCTCCATCAACTTCTAGGCTACAAGCTCATCGTTCGCATCGATGGTCTGATCCACGGTAGAGCCACCCGTGGAACAACAGCTGAAAGCCATTAATCCAAACGGTTAACGCGAAGAAGTGGGCCGACGCTAGCCCTAGAAAAAACATAAACAAAACCAAAACAAGACAAAAGTACGACGGGGCACATACCAGGTTTCTTCCCCAACCCGCATATCTCCAGGACGTTCCACTGGATAAAGTTGTATGAGCTCCGGCTCATTTCGTCCCAACAACCAAAAATATGAGCTATCCGCCTCCTCTCCACATCGGTCAGACTATACGACTGATCACCAATAGCTTGGTAAGTCCTCGGGACGCGGTAAAACCTCGAGTTACGTTGTCATTTCCCCCCAACCATCACCACCTGATTCCTCCACCCGTGTGCAGTCCAGGATGGCAGGTGAGTGATGGCCGGATTACAATCCCGCGCACCAAATGTCACGCAACCGCTGAAGTGAGCTTTTCTGCAGTAAAAAATCTTGTACAGTGCCCTGAATTCATTAACCGTGGGCCACCCCATATTGCAAATATTGTACAAGCATCCCAGGCTGAGCAGTTGCCTCCATTGATTGCGAGGAAGCTGGGCGAGGGAATTGTTTATCATGCTCAATATGTACTGAACGAACTGAGGCAATGGCAGAGAGAGGCCGTGACGCAACTTGTCCTCAAACACGGCAACCCAACCTTCCTCCGGGTTGTAGGCCAGTTCCCCAGGATAGAGCGCCCGGAGTCTTATTGACCGATCGATACTCCACCTGGCCCGGAAGTCTTCTATCTCACCAGGGGTCATGTTGCGGCGAGGCTCATCGCAATAAATTACCATCCCACTGTCTGAGATCACGTGCTGACTTGCTCGTCCCCTCACCTTATCAGCGGCTCCCAGCGCGCGCGTCCCCTCAGTCTTGTTTCCTGGCCTCGTTCCACCCCCCCCGACCGACTCCCCGCCGGCGGGATTTACAGGGTTAGTTGACTCTCTAGATTCCATGTCTAGCCCAGGAACGAAATTTGTTGCAAGGGTTGAGATCGTCTTTTGCGGATATATTCTCTGGACAGGTCCTCGGCTCATGGACACAATGGGCAGAGCAGATGGAAGATTGAAAGATCTTATAGGCGGCACAACCTGATACGCCCCAAACCCTATTTAACTTATTGGTAATTTTGATTTACTTTTAAGCTCATGGGAGTTGTTTTTCTATAGTTGGTTGAGCGGAAATATTTTGTTTTCGAGAAAGAGATTTCGTTAAAACGAGGTTGTGGATACGTAGAATGTTTATTGTGGGATTTAAATTAAAAAGTTGTGGTGAAAAACTCGTAACTTTCTGATATTTCTATCGGATATAAATAGAAAGAGGGAAGTTTCCCAATTTGGAAATTTTCCTTTCTTTCTTTTCTTCTTTTACTTTTCTCTTTCCTTTCCTTCCTTTTCTTTCTTCTCCTCTCTTCCTCCCCGATACCTCCTCTGCCCGCCACCCTCTCCTGTAGTTTTCGCGTCCGGCCACCAATCCGGGTGATACTGGTGTCAGACGACTCGTCTCCTCTCTCTCTCTCTGTTGGTGGTAGCGGCGTGGCGCAAAGCGCCGCCGCTCGGTCGGTTTTGAGCCAAGAACAGAGGAAGGTAGCGAGGCCGAAACTCCCCCCTCCAGCCACCAATTGGCTCGAGTTCAAGGGGGAAAAGAAGGGTCTTCATCCGTCTAATCTTTCTACCAAAGAAATTGAGCCAAATTGTAGCAGGTAAGGAGGATTAAGAAATTGAAATTTCTAGGGTTTTGGTCCGATTTTGGAGATTAGTGATTTGGTTGTTTTTGGATGCAATTTGAGGTTGTTTTGGGTTCAGAGTGTGGATTAGGTTCATTTAGGTTGGAAATTTCAGTTTAATTGGTGAAAATTGGAGAAGTTTAGGTGAGGAAGGGTAGTGGCCGCCGCGTTGGCCGCAACGTGCGGCGGTTTCGAGACTTTTGGGTGGCGGAGATAAGGGAATTGTGATCCTAAGGTGTTGGTGGTCGAATTGGGTTGAGTTGGGGTGAAATTGTAGATGGTTTGGATCACTGTGGCGAGGCTGTGGCTGCAGTGGCAGCGGCGCCGCTGCTGCCGACGGCCAGAGGTGGTTCACGGTAAAAAGTAAAAGTAAAATGGTAAGTGGTAAATAGTAATTGGTAAACAGTAACTCAGTAACAGTAAAACAGTAAAAGTGAAACAGTAAAAATAAAAAGGGTAAATAGTAATTCAGAAGTTACTATTTGACTGATTTTAACCACTTTTAAATAGTGGTCAAAGCTGATTTTAGGTGATTAAATGGAATTGTCGACGGTTATACCATTAAAGAATTAAATGGTCGAGAATGAGATTTATTGAATAAGTTCAGGCAATACTTATTCGGGAAGTATTGTGTTTGGTTATTTTGGGAGTTTCGTTTGAGTGAGGACGCCTTCAAATTTAGTTTATATTTGAATTTCGAGCTTGAGTTTTTCTAAATATTTTTCGTTACAGACCGACGAGAAGCTTGACTTGAGGAGGACTCGGCTCGGCGACAAGTTTAATTACCGTGAGTGGACTTTTGTTTTAAATTTGATGAATGCATGAATATTTGATTTTATGGGGGTTTATATATATGTGGTAATTATTTTGGAAACGTTTTGGATTATCGAAGAGCAATAAATTTATTTGAAATGATGATTTCTTATTATCGATTTTCAAATGGTTTATAAATTAAATAAATTAACTTGGCATCATGGAGATTATATGCACATTGATATTTAATCGGTGGATTATATGAGTTGAACTATTTTGGATATTATGATATATTGGACATGTTGGTCTATTTATTATTATTATTTTAATTTTATGAGGCCATGATTAGATTTCATTATAAGCCTCAGAAGTGCGGTCGGGGACCGTACTATTTCATGATTTAATAGGGGAAATGTACTTTGATTTGTTTTCGGATTTTCACCATACAAGGGTCCATATATGTTTATTGCTAGCTAGCTTATTAACCTCATCCCACGCGAGGTGACGACTTGACCATATAGGTCAGATTCACGCTCGGTGGTCGACGTAGGGTTGTATAGAGGTTTAGCGTGGGACGCTATAGAGAGTCTGGGAGACTCTGACCCTTAGCCTTGGAGGCTCGTTATTATATGGTGGTTAACATTCCCCTATTTTTCTTCGATTATACTCATTGGTCAATGGGATTGGCCTAGTTGTTTATTTATATTTTATACTTGGCATTCGGGAATTCTTGAGATTTCTATTATTTTATAAATTCCCGAACCAGCGGGGCTGGGTGTTCTTTATATTAAGAATATTAGAATTAAATGTTTTATTTAAAGCATGCATCATGGTTTTATTTATGAAAAGTGAGGAAAGTAATAAATTACTTTTCATTTTAATGATATGTAGATTTATATTGATTTTGTCCACTCACGCTAATGTTTTGAATTACTTTCCCTGGGCCCTTCGTTTTAAACTGCCCAGTGTGCAGAGCTGTTCGGCACTAGTAGGAGGCAAGATCTAAAGTTCTCTTCCGCTGTCAGAAACCGTAGGTTACTAGACTAACCTACTTGTAAAATAGTTTTCCCTTATGTAGTCGCTCTGATACTTTGATTATTGTAGTAAACTTAAAATGTTCACTTTTGAATTGTAGCTTGAAGTCGTTAATAATATACCGGTTTATTTCTTTTGTATTATTCTTTTTGAAGTTGAGTTCTATTGTTGGTATTGGAAGTGTTTGATTGTTTCTTCCATGTTTGGGTCGTCCATTTTAAGAGAGGTTATGCCAAATTTTCGGTAGAACCTCCCTTGAAATGGTCCCCGCAGGATTTACTCTGGGTAACAATGTGTTGTCCGGGGCGGGTCACAACCAACCCCTGAATCCCCCCCCCCCCCCCCCCCCCCCCCCCAAAAAAAAGCGATTAGGGTATTCCAAAGGGCAAGGCAATTACAGCCGCAGATCTTCGCCAAAGAGGTCAGTCCACATAACTCACCATGGACACCTCGACAATCCCCCAGCCGTCAGATGACAAGATTGAGGGACTACATCATTTAAAACATCATAGTGCTACAACAGCCACCTGTCTTACATGCAGAGCCCGACGACTCCTATCCTACATTTTATCTCGCCGCCAAGCGAATGACTAAAGCCAAGTGACAACGGCTCGGTATTCCCCGGAAGAACTCTTCCTCTAGCACAGAAGACTTCTTCCCGCAGACTAGAAATCCTGCAGGATTATTATTGTTACCCTTGAAATATTCCAACAAGTACGGGGCATTCTAACATATACTCCAACGGTACGGGCCATTCCACCGGTTGAATTACAGCCAAAACAAAAAACGGCTTGGTATCCCACCGGGAGAAGTCTTCCTCTAGCACAGGAAACATCTTCCCGCAGGCTAAAAACCCTACAACAATATTATGTACAGGCTACGATATTCCAACCGTAGTGCCTGCTCTAGTTCAACGGTTTCCTAGTCCTCAGTCCATCCAGATTCGACTATTGGATGCGGTATCGGACCGGCCATGATGGCACTTGCTTATCGCTCTCCTATGGAATAACAAGTTCAGCGAACTGAGACATTCCTACGGACAGCTGTGTATGACCTAAACGGATCCAATATACCACCGGGCTTTATAAACCCGGGAGACTTGATCCTCTAACACAGGACAACTCTTCCCGCAAGCTAAAAATCATGCATACATCCCACCTGTAGGAACAAATGCAGCGACGTGGGGACGGCTACCAAGGAATACTCCGGGCCACGCCACCCAATGGGAGACTTGATCCTCTCAAATAGGACAACTCTTCCCGCAGGTTAAAAACCTTGCACATACCTCACACCTGTACGGACAACGGGTATGAAACGATCGGAGATGTCTCCGGTACCAACACGGGACTGCTTCACCCCGGGAGACTTGATCCTCTCATACAGGACAACTCTTCCCGCAGGCTAAAAACCATGCACATCCTACATGCCTGCAAGAACAAGGGGCTGTGTGACACGTGGGGACGGCTGCCCAGGATCACTCCCGGCCACGCCACCTACCAGGAACTCCTATAAACGCAGGGCACGTTCCCCGCAAGTACTGGGTGACCTCTGCAAAACTGTTCAAGGCACTCACCGGCTACTATGACTCGGCCATCCAATTCGCTCTGTTCACCGGGTTTTCCCAGAACATAGCACGACGGATTTCAACGTCACATCATCCCATTCGCTATGTTCACCGGGTTTTCCCCGGAACATAGCATGTCTAATTTCAACGCCACATTATCATCTCACGTACTACATCTTGCACTCGTATGCAATTGTCAGCATCAACATCATAACCATGCACTCATCACATTAAGCATCATCATAACAGGTTTCTTCGAACGCCCGGCCAAGCCAGTCCTCACACCCGGCAGCCTATATATGAGTCCCAACTACCCTCATTAATAGGTAACCAATACTTCAACTACTCATTCCCGCTTAAGTTATCAGTTTATCCCAACTATACTAACTTAGGCATCGGAGCGGAATAGACCGGCCCCACCAGGTATTCCCTTAGTTAGCAGGGTTTGTAGGCAGGAATCACACCAAGATCCACCAGTATCTGTGAGTTTGCGGATTCAGACAGAAACCAATCTTAAACGCGGACTTGGGGGGCTAGGGTACCGGTGGGTAAGTGCCCCTGCGGGCCTATAAAGCAAGACATATTTAAGTCCCCATTCAGATGGCACTTGACCGGGAACTTGGCGGACTTGTTGACAGTAGCCATAAAGAGGCTACCCAGGCACCAGACCCACAGCCAGGACTTCTGGACCCGTCCCAGGGCCCGGGATCAAAGCATGAACACCTGCACCCACGCCCGGGTAGGTCTTACCTGTGACCTCGGCCCGGGAACCGGGGATGGCAGCTCCCCAAACATGGACCGAAACAGTACAGTAATATGTGCAGAAGGGGGCCAGTCCCACATCGAAGGGTGAGGCCAGTCCTCACACCAGGCAGCCTATATATGAGTCTCAACTACCCTCATTAATAGGTAACCAAAACTTCAACTACTCATTCCCGCTTAAGTTATCAATTTATCCCAACTATACTAACTTAGGCATCGGAGCGGAATAGACCGGCTCCGCCTGGTATTCCCTTAGTTAGCAAGGTTTGCAGGCAGGAATTACACTAAGATCCACCAGTATCTGTGAGTTTACAGATTCAGACAGAAACCAATCTTAAACGCGGACTTGGGGGGCTAGGGTACCGGTGGGTAAGTGCCCCTGCGGACCTATAAATCAAGACATATTTAAGTCCCCATTCAAGATGGCACTTGACCGGGAACTTGGCGGACTTGTTGACAGTAGCCATAAAGAGGCTACCCAGGCCCCAGACCCGCAGCCAGGACTTCTGGACCCGTCCCAGGGCCCGGGGCCAAAGCACGATCACCTGCACCCACGCCCGGGTAGGTCTTACCTGTGACCTCGGCCCGGGAACCGGGGATGGCAGCTCCCCAAACAAGGACCGAAACAGTACAGTAATATGTGCAGAAGGGGGCCAGTCCCACATCGAAGGGTGAGGCCAGTCCTCACACCCGGCAGCCTATATATGAGTCCCAACTACTCTCATTAATAGGTAACCAATACTTCAACTACTCATTCCCGCTTAAGTTATCAGTTTATCCCAACTATACTAACTTAGGCATCGGAGCGGAATAGACCGGCCCCGCCCGGTATTCCCTTAGTTAGCAGGGTTTGCAGGCAGGAATCACACTAAGATCCACCAGTATCTGTGAGTTTATGGATTCAGACAGAAACCAATCTTAAACGCGGACTTGGGGGGCTAGGGTACCGGTGGGTAAGTGCCCCTGCGGGCCTATAAAGCAAGACATATTTAAGTCCCCATTCAAGATGGCACTTGACCGGGAACTTGGCGGACTTGTTGAGAGTAGCCATAAAGAGGCTACCCAGGCCCCAGACCCGCAGCCAGGACTTCTGGACCCGTCCCAAGGCCCGGGGCCAAAGCATGAACACTTGCACCCACGCCCGGGTAGGTCTTACCTGTGACCTCGGCCCGGGTACCGGGGATGGCAGCTCCCCAAACAAGGACCGAAACAATACAGTAATATGTGCAGAAGGGGGCAGTCCCACATCGAAGGGTGAGGCCAGTCCTCACACCCGGCAGCCTATATATGAGTCCCAACTACCCTCATTAATAGGTAACCAATACTTCAACTACTCATTCCCGCTTAAGTTATCAGTTTATCCCGACTATACTAACTTAGGCATCGGAGCGGAATAGACCGGCCCCGCCCGGTATTCCCTTATTTAGCAGGGTTTGCAGGCAGGAATCACACCAAGATCCACCAGTATCTGTGAGTTTACGGATTCAGACAGAAACAAATGGCTACCAGATTCATCACCAATCTCTCTCTTTCGATCTGCATGTGGCGTGATTCTTTCTCCTCTCATTAGCTATACATGCCTATTTAACTAGTTTCAATGATTCTGGATTATTTATACTCTGATGTTATAACTAGTTATATATATTCTAATGTTCTACCACAATATATTTATTCTCAGATTGAAGTGTGAGATATTAATTTTTCAATACGTGGCCGTACGTGAGGGAGGTAGAAAGAGCAAAAAAGTTAATTTTTTTTATGTATCTATTTATCCTTATCTGTCATTTCATATGTGTTAATAAAATCAAAATAAAATATAAAAAAAAAACTAGCGGAGGTATACACAACACTTTTAGAGGTGCAAATAGAACACCCCTTGATGATATTCATCCTAGACCAAATTGATTATACAAGTACTTCCCTCTACTCCGCCATAATTACAATCAAATACCAATTACATGAGCGTTTATAGTTCCGGCCGGACAAACATATATACGAATGGAAATACATTTATAACTTTTTGTGCGTCAGTATGAGGATAAACATTTTTAATTCAATTAAAGGGGCCATGCCAGTAGGGGTTTTCATAAACAACACAGACACATATGTCGACCAAGATCCTTAAAATAAGTTACGATGCTAAACAATGTGCATACTGTGAGATCAAATTTTGATTCAAATTAGGCCTGCATAGTAACTCTGTTACAGTAAATTTTGGTTCCACTAATGAAAATATTGTCATGAACTTTTGGACACCAATTAAAATTTACATGTAACTAAACAAATTTTACATATAAACCTTATAAATATAATCTGCATATAGAATTTGCATAGCTCTAAGAACCCTCTTTTTGGGAAAAGGATACATGTATTTTTTTGGATGGAGAATAACGTCCTCCCTTAATTTTAACTAGGATTAGATACAAAATGAAAGTAAATGATCTTGCAATTGTTACATGGAAAATCAAAGGTCAAATTAAGAAATAAAATGTAGTTTCAGTTACCTTGATATACCCCTACCCTTTTAGCAACATCATCTTCCTTGATAGTTGAATCCACAAATCTCTGGGCACAGAAAACTCTATGAATTACTACCCTATCAAGACTGAGTGATGATCTTTTCTTCTTTGTAACCAAAAACCAAAGAGCCTCTCACAGACACTCTCAAGTGCAGAGTGATCTAGATTTTGAAATCCAATGCTAGAATCAAGCAGTTGCAGCTATGCACAATTTGTCATCCCATATCCAAGATTCAAGACACTGATTTATTGCTACTAAATGTAGAAGATTCTTAATCGTTAAATAGATTTCGCTGTAATTTTTTTTTTTTTTTTAAGGGCTAACTCCTCGTCTTTAGCCGGAAATTTATTGAAAAGCCAAAAGAATACAACACAAGCAGGACATTCTCCTTGTTTGGACTAAAAACACTAAAGTGATACCAAACATTTTCCACAGAAATAATACACATACTAATAAAATCTGTAAATTGCTGCTGAGGACAAATTTCTCCCATATATCCGGTCAATGAAAGCAGGCAGACCATCCCACCATTTATACTCAACATTACGGGCACCACAGTTAGCCAACATGTCCGCCACCACATTCTCTTCCCTATAAATATGAGAAACCCTACAATGCATCTAGCGAGCAGCGTAGAGGCAGTTACTCCAAGCAACTCGCAATCGCCATGGCACAAACTTAAGATTCCTGAAATGTTTGTCTTTATAATTTTTGTTACGACTTGGCATTGATTCTTACTATATCAACTTGCTATACCAAATACTATGCAAGAATACCACTATATTTAATAGTTAATATTTTTTTCATATCAACCCTTTCGTTACACGTCACTCTAGCAAATTTATACTTTTTTTTTACCCCGTAAGGAGATCCCCTTGATTAGAACAATTGCTCAGTAACACTTATAAGTGAGGAGGGTATCAAATGTATAATATTGAAATCATCACATTGTAGTGGTAGTAGTAGCAAGTAGTAACACGATAGAGTAGCTCAAGATATTCTTGATAGGAGCATAATTATGCAACGATATACACGTTAATTCCCATATTTATTAGGGCTGTCAATGGGTCGTGTCGTGTCGGGTTCGTGTCGGGTCAAGATTTTTCGCGTGTCACAAAACACAAACCCAAACCCAACCCATTTAATAATCGTATCGAAAATTTAAACCTAAACCCAACCTATTTATTAACGGGTTACCCGTTTCCAACCCGTTTAACCCATTTAATAAATAGGTCGTGCCGTGTTGAACAAATGACCCATTAACATTGTGACCCATTTAACTAATGACTTGATTAAATTCACAACAAACTACACAAGACCACAATTATCTGTAATTCATATATAAATCCATTCATAAAATTAAAAACTCTCATAAGTTTAAAATTAAAAAATTCATCCATCGTATAAAAAAAAATATACATAATCCATAAACTGAGTTTGAAATTTAAGTTTGAATGTAAAGCATCAGATGCTAACTTGCAAACACTGCTTCACTTTATTCAGCATAAAAGAAACAAGTAATCACCACCTATAACAAAGCAAGATCATGGAAACGAGAACAAACATGAATACAATAATCTTATTAGGGTTTGAACATGCTATCTAATAATCATGGAAACGAGAACATATATATATATATATATATATATATATATATATGTTTGTTCATATGTATAAACCCTAAATTCCTTACGATAGCATATATATAATAATCATATATCTCATCCCAGTTTTGAACTGGAAGATCTAGAACAAGAGTTGATCAAAATCAAGTATCAGATAAACATATCTCATATATAAAAGTACCATTGGCTTGACGATAATACCTTCTCGAGAAAATGTGAAGTTTTGATGCTGATGTGCGGTGGAACTTAGGGTTTTTGTGTTGATACAAGGCTTAAACAAGAGAATTTATTGTGTTAACGGTAACCCTAATTGTAAGAAAAGACTTAATCGACCCTTATAAACACGTAATGTATGGGTCATGTATGCATGTTATATATAATATAACCCGACTCATTTAATAAACGTGTTAAGCGGGTTAATTTCGAGTTGGCGGGTTGACCCGCGGTTGACCCATTTAATAAATGGGTTATGGCGGGTTGACCCGCCGCTGACCCGCTTTATTTCGTGCGGGTTTCGAGTCGTGTTATCGGGTCGTGTCGGAATTGACAGGCCTAATATTTACCTTGTTAGTTTATCTTATTTTCCATTTAATTTAGTTCTTTTTATGTTTATTAGGTTTTCCGAAGTAATTGAAGAAGTAAAAGTAAAAGAAAGGAGATTTGTGCAATTTATGGAGAATCATGGACTTTTGACGAACCATGAAGAGGCTAATCGTTATCTACTGCGTTAGAAGTGAGAGTTTTCAGCAATTACAATGACTCAAGGCTTACTTTGAAAAGAAGTATGACAAAGAAATCTTAATTCAATCAGATTATTATAAGGGATGCTTTCCATTGAAGCCAAGGAGTGAGAGTCCGAAAAAGAATGTTTTGAAGAATGAAAAGGAGGTTAAAAACCATTCGATCTAAACGTTCAAGAGATTTCATATGGACTTGGATTGAGATTTCAGCCATGAATCATAGTGTCCCTTGTTTGAATTACCGGGCAACACAAAGAAACCACTGTACTCACACATCGAGCATATCAACATTTTACTCTGTAAAATATTATGAAAAGAAAAAAAAGAGATGCAAATATGAGCACAAGTGAAGAGGCAACTAATAGTCAAATAATGAATAACTTCTATTCAATGAAAAATAATGAACTTAAGCATGCAAATTCTTCTATTTATGCGTGGTAACAATGTTGAAGTGAAGATTTGTATTTTATGAGACCGATTTTTAAAAGAGTATAAAATGAACTATGCTCTTATGTGTTACAAATTACGCATCAAACTTCTTTAATTTTTTTTTTTTATAAACTGTTGTAGGAAGGTTATTTCCGTAACTTCCTGGATGTGTCTTGTTGACAGTAGCCGCAGAGAGGCTACAGCAGGCCCACAGACCCGCAGCAAGTGCACCAGGGCCCGGCCCAAGGGTCGGAACCGGATCACCAGCACCCGGCCTCGGGGCCTAGCACTCTATCCTGCCTCCAGGGACCCTGGGGGCCGGGGCGCCAGCCTGCCTAAGAGGGCACCAGAAGGTACAAACAGAAGGGAGCCAGTCCCACATCGAAGGGTAAGGCCAGCCCTTACCCCCAACCACCTATATAAGGGCCCCAACTACCCTCTTTATTAGGTAACTTATCTCTCTCCCTGCTTACATACGTGCCTTGGTTATATATATTCCAACTATACTAACTTAGGCATCGGAGAGGAGAAGGCCGGCCCGCCCGGTATTCCCCTTAGTGAGCAGGATTGCAAGAGATCAAGTTGGATTCATCAAGTATCTACTAGACCCCCGGGTTTAGGCAGAAACAATTGGCGCCGTCTGTGGGAAGCTTGAACGAAAAACCGTGTAAGCAACACCGTTGGGAAAGAGCTCGGAAATGAGTCAAGAGAAAGGTACCACCGAGGAGGGACGCCTTGCAGTAGTGCAGACGCTCACCTTCACCCCAGCCGTCACGCGGGAGCCGCGCGGCGACCGGGGCAATGGTCAGGAAGTAGGGAGCTGTGGGGGACCATCCGGTGTACCGAATCCCCACCACGACAGCTCGCGCGGGAAAGGCCCGGCAGAGGAGGAAGACAGTCCGGAGCGACGGGGCTTCTCCTTGACGTTCTCAGACGATTCAAGCGATCGATCTGAGAGCCCAGACCGGGACCCCACGTACAGCCCCGGCCATAGCAGTATGGCGGGAGAACTACGGGCAATGGCCGCAGAGGTCAGCCGTCTAAGAGAGGAGAGCGACAGGGACAGAACTAAGTCCAACGCTCGGTACGAGGAAATGGAGGCGGTGAATACTGCCCTGGTAGCCACCCTGGAGAGGGGACAGCAGCGCAGTGACGCCATGACCGAGGCACAGGCGACACTCCCGCCGATCCAACCTCAACACATCGAAGCAGGGCAATCCTCAGGCGGCCGGCCCGGTGACCCCGTACGAAAGAAGTCGCCAGCAGGCGCAGGCCCGCCAAAGAGCGCGACAACCTCTCGCCGGCCCGGCGCTTCATCAGTGGATGAAGCTGAGACTCCGACCGCACGAGCGCTGCAGATGCTAGCCAACACCGTGTCAGACTTAAAGGCCCAAATGGAGGCCAACGAGAGAATAGCCGCGCGGCCGATGGAGGGCGCCCGGTTTAATGAGGGCATGGGTCCCTTTTCGCACCGGGTCATAGAGTCGGGAAGATCTGGCAACCAGAAGTCCCTCAAGCTCACCTACTCAGGGTCCGGCTGCCCGTACCAGCATCTGGACAGCTTCCGGTCCCAAACCTGCGCCAAGGGATACTCTGATGCAGTCTGCTGCAACATCTTCCAGGAGACTTTGTCTGGAGAAGCGCTCAGCTGGTTCTACGAGCTTCCAGCAAACTCAATCGAGGCGTTCGAGCAGTTAGCCGACCAGTTTGTAGGCCGCTTCATTCTCCGAGTCGAGGGAGCCCGGACATCGACCATCCTCTTCAATTGCAGACAAGCCCCCGAAGAGGAGCTGAGAACCTTTGTCAACCGCTGGCAGACGGCTACGGCCGGAGTCCGGAACCTGGACAAAGGCATCGCCGAAATGGCGTTCAAACAAGGGCTTTGAGCGGGCAAGTTTTCCTACGCCGTCCGGGTAGAGCTCGCGCAGGGGTACGACGAATTGATGGCTATGGCCATCCGGCATGCCCAGGCCGATCATGAGACCTACGGGCACCACCTACTGAAGAGGAGGCGGGATGTGCAGCAGGAAGACCATCCCCGGGAAGAGAACCCTCCGACCAGCCAGGAAGCCAAACCCAGTCAGCGGACTGAGAACCGCACCGCTCGGCCCAGCCGGAACGCCAACAGCAGAAACTGGCCACAACGGCAGCAGAGACCCTATTTTGATAAACCCCAGAACGAGCACAAGCCGGCGCCGTACCGCCAAGAGCGCCCCCTAGCAATCATGCCGGCACCACCACTTGCCGGTCAGGAAGTCTTCACCACTCTCACCACTTCCTATGAGGACATCCTACTTGAGAACGGGAGCGTCATTCCCCCGCCGCCCAAGAGAAAGTACCCGAAGGGGAAGCTTACAACGGCGCAGACGGGCAAGTACTGCTCTTACCATGATGAGGCTACTCATCGAACGAACCAGTGCTGCGCTCTCAAGACAGCGGTGCAGGTTTTGATTGATAACGGCCAGCTCCAGCGGTACGTAGGGGAAAGAAGAACAGACCCCGACCGGGAACGTGACCAGTCCTGGTAAACCCGCTAGCTCCGAGCGGTTAGCTTGGCATAGTTCGCGGTTCAACCGTTGTAAAAACATATATATGCAAACTACTTTTGAGAAAATTTCACCGGCTCTGCCAGTCCCAGTATATTCATATTCAAGCAAGTATACAAGCAGTAACCGATCCGGAAAGATTACAAGGAAAAGGGCAAGAAAAATCCTAAGGAGCCGCGACTCCGCCTTCAGCAGGCAATCCGCCAGCCTCTCCTGCGGTACCCTCGTCGTCGACCTCAGTTCCGGTATTGACTCTGGCTCGGGGAGACTCGGCACCGTTTGTAAAAGAATCCAAGTCCGAGCGAATCGTTTCGTCCGGCTGCCCCTCCACCGCCTCCTGATGGATGTCCGACTGCTCATGGATATCTCCTTCAGCAGCAGTCAGCATCAGGGAAGTGTCTAACCAACCCTTCCCCGCCCATTTCGTGTACGCATCCGAGATGCCCTCTTCCCTGGCCTTCACCAGAAACTCCAGGAACTGATCACTCTCGCGGTATTTGAGAACAACCCGCTCGTAGAGTTCCGGGTCATCTTCCCCGGTCGGAGCAGCAGAAGTGGCGCGAAGAGCGGCAGCTCCCACTTGGAGCTCGTCCACTTGGCCTCCAGTTCGGCCCTCTCCTTCTCCAGGCTTCGGTTCTGCTCCTCCAGCTTCTTGGCCCTCTCCTGCGATCTGGCCTTCTCCCGGTCCGAGCGAGACTTCTCCACCTCCAGGCGTTGTCGGGCCTCCGATAGAGCAGCTATCTGTCTCTTAAGCTCCGACAGCTCCTCGCTCGCATCCGGTTCGTACAAACTGTACAGCAACTACGCAGCAACAAAGGCAATTAGTCAGGCAGCAAAAGAAAACAAGCCACAGGTAGTATAGTGGTACCATGCAGTGCTTACCCGGAGGACGGATTCCTTGCATTTTGGGCGATTCCCACCCGCCAGGGCTCCCGCAACCCCAGGTCTGTCCAGGCCAAGGCCGGCCAAGTCCGCCACCACTTGCCGGGCGATGGCACTATCCGGGCTTCCCCTCGGTGCCTCCGCAGGCGCGGGACTACTCTGCCGGGCAGCAGCAGCAGTCTTCTCCCCAGCAGCGTTAGCTTGTGCACCGCTGGTTATCCTGAACCGTTTGGCCAGGTTCTCCCGTGCCGATTCACCGGTAAGCGTCACCAGCGCGGAGGAGGGAATGTTCCCGGCTTTCTGTTTCTCTCCCCGGCCTTCCGGAGAAGAAGATTGTGCGCTTACACGGGCGGGACGAGCCACGTGCGGCACAGACACCGGCAGGTTGGGGATCCTGTTCATCCCACCGGGAATCCTCACTGCCCCCCCCCCCCCCCCCCCCCAGTACTCTTGCCCTTTCCAGGCGCCAGAAGGCCTGCGGCATGATGGGTCTTCACCCGCTTCAGGACATAGGCGTCGTCATCAACGTCCATGGCCCTCGGCTCCGCATGGGTCGTGAGCCGGCCGGACTCCTCTTCTACCGATGTCCGCGAGACGATCTCGCCTTTCTCCTTCAGCTTGTTCAGGAGGTCTTCCCCGTCCATCGAGAGAGTGGTTTCGGGCTTGATAGTCGCCCGGGAAGACGCACCTGCAAGGAAAGCAAACAGTTAGTATTTTGCAAAAACTAGCGCAAGGTATCACCGCTCAAGGGCTTCCTACGCACCGGGACCCCGCCCGAGTTGGCAGTACTCCAGCACTTCTCGTCGGATGAAGTTGAAAGAACTCCATTCCAGGTCGTCCCAGCATCCGAGTAGGGTCGAGATCCTCTCATGCTCCAGATCGGATAGCTCGAACGACTGGTCGCCAATGGGTTGGAAGGCGCCAGGAACCCAGTACATTTTGCTCCTCACCTGCCACCTCCCGCCCACCATCACCACCTTCTTTCTCTAGCTATTGTCTACCCATGAAGGCATATGGGTGACGATCGGTGGAGGTTTCCGGGTATTGAAGGACAGGCAACCCCAAGTCCGCCGCAGAGCAGTTCCGTCAGCGACAGAGATCCCTCCCCCCCCCCCCCCCCCCCCCCCCCCCCTCCGCCGCAAAACAACAAGGCCAAAAACAAGAACAACACAGGGGCAAAGAAATCAACAAACTTACCGATTAGTATGCTCAACCGAGGAAAATCCACCCTGCAAAAGCAGCGAGCAATGGTAGGAAGAGAGTAGGGAGCGCTCAAGAAAACGGATCTCGTGGGGCAAAACGGCTCAAGGTGGTCGCCGGATTCTTCTCTTTCTCTTAGTTTCTCCAACGCAAGAAGCAACAGCAGAAAGGAGAGCAGAAGAGGCCTTTTTATAGAGGGAACTGGTGCCCTAGGCAATGGAAATCTCGCCAAACACGCAAACAGGACAACTCAAACGCCTGCGAATCCAGGCCCTTCATCTCAAGACCGCCCCCCGCTGGCACGTGTCCCAGCATTGGTAAACTGCCCATGCCATCATAACTGACGGAACTGATGGACTTCCTCCTTAAATGCATGTCAGCCACTTGTCCCACACACTGGCGACAGGAAGGTAGGAGCGGGAACCAAGGAGTCAGGCCCTCCCACTTCCCCAGATTCCACGGTTGCACGCCACCTTTGCTGCAAGATTAACCGGTCATGATTTCTCAACCGGCTGCATGGCTTCTTCACTGCATATCTTGAAGACCTCTCACCGGTTATGATCATCCAACCGCTTGGAGAGCACCCATCCGGGTATGAGCAATAGGGGACCCGTCTCGATATGGCAGAACGCCCGGTCGAGTTCCGCCCGGTCCGTAGCAGTTCGCGGTTAGGTATCATTCAACCGGTTGCACACCACCATGCTGGAGACCTCGTCTCGATATGGCAGAACGCCCGATCAAGATCCGCCCACTGGTTACGACGCATCCAACCGGCTCGAGAGCATATTCCGGGAATAGGCTCCACCCGGTACCATGGCATTTCACTGGGGGACTCGTCTCGATATGGCAGGTCGCCCGGTCGAGTCCCGCCCAGTACCATGGCTGACCCCGGTCATGAGAACATTCGACCGGCTTGGGCTTTATACACCCGGGTGAGTTTACATCTAACCCATGTACGCTTGTCCAGCAGGATAAAAACCCTGCATCGCACCAGCTGCGGCAAAAGGGGGCTGCACGGCAAGCCTTGTCACCTCAACGCCACCCCCCTACCGGGAACAGTATCCACCCGGCCCCATGGCATTTCACTGGGGGACTCGTCTCGATATGGCAGGACGCCCGGTCGAGTTCCGCCCAGTACCATGGCTGACTCCGGTCGAGAACATTCGACCGGCGGGCTTATACACCCGGGCTAGTTTGCATCTAACCCATGCACGCTTGTCCAGCAGGATAAAAACCCTGCATCGCATTGAAAGGCGATCAACATGGGGCTACACGGCGAGCCTTGTCACCTCAATGTCACCCCCCCCCCCTTACCTCAACGCTTATTCAACACAAGCTGAGAAGAACTAGCAAGTGTTCACCGGTGCTTCAAACAGCCCGCAACACCGGGGTAATCTCCCTGCAGCCTAGCAATGGGGAACTCGTCTCGATATGGCATGTCGCCCGGTCGAGTTCCCATACTCCTGGACTCGTCTCGATATGGCAGAACGCCCGGTCGAGCTCCAGTACTGAAGTTCACCTGGGACCCGTCTCGATATGGCAGAACGCCCGGTCGAGGTCCCATGAACTTCACCCCGTCCGCTTTGGCAGATCGCCCGGTAGAGGCTCAGTGAACTCCGCTTTGGCAGATCGCCCGGTAGAGGCTCAGTGAACTCTGTTTCGGCAGGTCGCCCGGTAGAGGGTCAGTGAACTCCGCTCCGTTTCGATTTGGCAGATCGCCCAGTTGTGACCCAGTGAAGCTCCGCCTTGTACCGATAGGGCAGAGTGCCCGGCCGCCAAAATTCCGTGCACATTTCTTGCATGGCGGATTTCAACGCCTCATTATCATCCCATGCACAAATCTCTCGCATGGCGGATTTCAACGCCTCACTATATCATTCCATGCATACATCTATTGCATGGCATCATGGCATCATCTCATACACTCTCCGGGGCCCACCCGGCTCCATACTCATAACACTGATGGAGGTGTTATCCAAGCATAAAATACCTGCAAAACAACTTCATACACATAATACCCTTCTTGTGTCGAGTGTAGTATTGACAAGTAGGGATCGTTCTATCCGGGGAAATCAAGGGCTTTCAATCACACAAAGTATTGTATAAAAGGGGGTTGTCGAAATTTTTATCTATTATTTACTGATTTTTACTAAATTTATAAATCCTAAATTATATATTTACATGTGATCAACATCTTCCACACAATCACCAAACACAAATCTCATTATACATGCAACAAAATTAAAACAAGTAATAGGGGCAGCAGCAAATAACGAATTCAAAATCAACTAAGCTCCAATTTAATCAGGGCCAACGCAGCTTATCCTAATTATTCAAGACATCATAAGTATTTAGAACCCACAACGCGTGTAATCCTAAACATGGTACTAATCGGTTTAATAACACAACGCGTAGAAATTAAACACAAATAGCACATAAGCACATATTGTCGAATTGGAACATGTTAGCAAGTATGGCGTCACTCATCTCACATCGACATGTAAATTGTCATAATTACTCTAGCCCTTAGATAAATACATATTAAAATCCACAACGCGTGAGATCCAACATATATTAAATCGGCATATGAATTCAACACCTAGATAACACTCATGGCCTTTCGAATGTATCTAGACATCTCCTTCGGTTGCACACGAATTATGAAAATAAACCTAATTAAATCAAGAACATAAATAAAAGTTACTGCCCATAACACATATTTTAATCACATCACATGCATAAATCAACAATCATATACAAAATTCCCAAACATTTATAACAAAGATCCGAAGATCCCATATATAATTATCAATACCAAAAATAAATCCAGAAATTAAAACATATTTCATAGACAAAAGTATGTTTAAATACAAAGAATCAAAAACCAAATAAATACAATCCATGTTACAACCTTATGAAGATTCGGCAAGGATTGGTGAAGGATGAATTTTGGTGAATGATGAAGGTGGAATTCGGCAAAGGATTCTTGGTACAATTTTTGAAATTAAATGGGCAGAGGTTCGGCAAGGTTTTTGAGGGGAAGAGAAGATGATTTTCTGTGCAAAAGCCTTGGTATTTATAGAGGAAGTAACCTAGAGAAGCCAGCCACAAACCAAAACCGAATTGGTTTAGGTTTCCTTGATTTTCTGAATTCGGCAGAATGACCTCCGTGCATTGATTACGTCATAACTCTCTCTAGAAAATAGTTATTGAGGTGATTCCAGTTGGGTTGGAAACTAGACTCCCGTAGCTTTCTATCCATATAAGGCTTGAATTCTAATTCATTGTCAGCTGTCCGGGAGAGTCCGTGGAAGTTGAGAGACGTGCACAGGAATTTTCCCGAAATTAATCAGGATTTGTTGCGATTTTCTTCCTCTATTTTCTGCCGAAAATTCCCAAGATAATGGCTGAATAATTGAGCAATATCTCTTTAGGTTTTCCCTGAATTAATTCAGCCAAAAATCTTGCACAAAGGATGGAATTCAGTCCACATTCGTAAGCCAAATCCATGTAGAACTCGGCTTGCTTCTTCTTTTCCATTCCGAAATTAATCTTTTCTTTTCTTTTTTAATTCAGCCAAATTCTTCATGGATCAATGCTTGATGGACTGAATAATGGACTAGGCTCATAACTCATTTGGACAATTTATCCAAGAGCTAGCCGTAGCTTTCCCTAGTTGAGCCAGGAAAGCATCCTTTGTATCTTCTTTTCCTGCTTGCATCAGGGAAACTTCTTTTCTTTTGTTCTTCGACTTCTTCCTTGAAAGGATGACTCTCTAATGCTCCAATATGTTCAGTAGCTCATCACTTACAACCTTGGACACGAAATTGTTGTAGAAAAATAGAAATCCTTCAAAACGGGCAGCAGGTTCTTCCTCTCGGCAGATCTGACCTTCTTGCATTCAAACCGGCATAACTCTCTACTTAGGAGAGCTTTTTCTGCGATTCCAGTTGCATATGAAACTAGACACACATGGCTTTCATCCATAAAAATTTCACCTTCAAATTCCTTGTCAATCGTCGGGAATAAATTCAGAAAGTTGGATGTCGGACACTGAAATCTTCTGGAATTCTTGGATTTGCATCCGATAAGAACTTGAAGTTCTTGGCATTTTGTTCCACTCCGATTTTAATGATTCTTTCCTTTGTTCAATCCTTAGTATGTCGACTGCAAATGAGAAGAGAAAAATCTATCAAAAGCAAAGTTTATGTTTTACAGATTCAATAAAACATCTCAGAGACTTTGTGAATAGGCTTTTGACAATTTCTGCATTTTTATTCTATTTTCCACATGTTTTCACTTTAATTCCACCAAAACTCTTGACTCTATAACATGACTCTATATTACAACAATAAGGGTTAAGCATTGCATAAATGGGGGTAAAAACATATTAAGAACGTCGCATTTTATGCTCCTATCAAACACCACAAACATTTAAGCACATTACTGCTTATATTATAAGTGTACTTTTCAACTATTGCTTCCCATCGGTAACTGGTACTCACCTCGGTCACGCCCAATCTATAACGCGGACTTGGGGGACTGGGCACCGGTAGTTGGTAGCCCTGCGGGTCTGCTGGACAAGAGCAAGACAGATTTAAGTCCCCATTCAAGATTGCACTTGACCGGGAACTTGGGGGACTTGTTGACAGTAGCCGCAGAGAGGCTACAGTAGGCCCACAGACCCGCAGCAATTGCACCAGGGCCCGGCCCAAGGGTCGGAACCGGATCACCAGCACCCGGCCTCGGGGCCTAGCACTCTATCCTGCCTCCAGGGACCCTGGGGGCCGGGGGCGCCAGCCTGCCTAAGAGGGCACCAGAAGGTACAAACAGAAGGGAGCCAGTCCCACATCGAAGGGTAAGGCCAGCCCTTACCCCCAACCACCTATATAAGGGCCCCAACTACCCTCTTTATTAGGTAACTTATCTCTCTCCCTGCTTACATACGTGCCTTGGTTATATATATTCCAACTATACTAACGTAGGCATCGGAGAGGAGAAGGCCGGCCCGCCCGGTATTCCCCTTAGTGAGCAGGATTGCAGGAGATCAAGTTAGATTCATCAAGTATCTACTAGACCCCCGGGTTTAGGCAGAAACATGTCTTAACCTAATTAGACTAGTATAGTTGATTCTGTAATAGATAAGGAATCCCTGATTTATCGGGATACTTGATGTAATGCCTATATAAAGGCCTCTCTATCAATCAATAAACATATAGTTCTCCCTATTATCTTTTCTCCTTGAACACGTTATCAGCACGTGACCTCCCTGAACTCTAGAAAAACCCTAATAATTTTTTCCTCCTCCTCCATCCCTTTCGTCGGCCGCACCTCCTTCCTCGGGACCCGTGCCCCCCCCCCCCCCTTCTCCCCCTTCTCGGTCTCTCCTAGGCCGCAGCCCTTGCCCGACCGCCTGCAAGCCTGCTCGCCCACCAGCCTGCTCGCTCGCCAAGCCCGCTTGCCAGCCTGCTCACTCGCCAAGCCCGCTCGCCCGCCAGCCTGCTCGCCAGCCAGCCTGCTCGCCAGCCAGCCTGCTCGCTCACCAAGTCCGCTCGCTCACCCGCACGTTCATCGCCATCAATTTTTCAAGATAGCTCCTCCAAATTACTCGCGTAGGATGAGGCTCGAGAACCAAACAAGAGTCGAAGAACAAGCCTTACGCTCTTGTTCCTTTGATCAAAAGGTAAATTTTTTATAAAAGTTCCTGCTTTTGAACTATAGATATATTATATCGGGCACTATTAGCCTTTCTTCTACTCCGATTCCGGCCATTCTTAAATTACCGATGAGACCTAGAATGGGGAATTCATCACCCCTACGGTCGCAGTTTTAAGTGATGGTCCTGGGGGAATCACGTTGAAAGGGAATTAAAAGAAAAAGAGATGCTTATGTGGATGTCTGAGTACGCCACTGTTTGAAGGTGTGATATGATGTCGACGGTATATGCATCAAAAGAAAAAAAAATAATGCTTTTGCATCGAAAAAAAAAAATTACTTATGTGACCGAATATACCCCTTCTAATTCCAATATATACTTGATAGTATCTGTTTAAAGTGATATTAATCCGACGTTCTATTCTCTTGTAGATGTCGTCGTCGTCACCGTCACACCCTGATTTTGAGATCTTGGATCTTCAAGGCAAAGACTACCATCGATGGGTTAAAATTGCTTTCCAAAGCAAAGGCTTTCTAACCCTTCTAACTGATGCAGCCGCCACCACCCCTTTTGGGGACCATGCCAAGGCTCAGACCCTCATGTATTTGAGGCGTCATATCCACCCGACGCTGAAGCGACAATATTTATCGGTAAAAGATCCCAAAATTTTATGGGACACGCTCCAGCAGTGATTTAACAATGTTCATGACATGCTTCTTCCAAAGCTCACCCTTAAATGGGAACAAATCCGTTTCTCAGATTATGACAAAGTAGACAAATACAATCAGGATATGATTAGTCTATAGGCGGATCTTGGCACGGTTGGCGTCATCAAAACCGATAAAGATCTTCTGGAGAAGACATTTAATACATTCCCCATGGCCTACGATGTCCTTGGACATCAATATAAAATCTCAGTTGATGAAGGAAGAATCAGGACATTCGCTGACCTTATGGCAATATTGTCTAAAAAAGAGCGTCATTCTGAGATTAGGTTCAATAGTAGCCAGAGACTTGTTGGTACAAAACCAATTCCAACACTACAGGCTCATTATAGGAAGGCTTCAAAGCAGAAAAATAAAGGCCGCAATGCCCCGTACAATTCGATACGTGGAAGACATCAGAATGCTGGAAACAAAGTGACACGACGCTCCAACACTTGGAGGCGAGAAGGTGGCGCAGCCGCACCACCTTCAGGGGGAGGCCGGACCGCGTCTAAGCCCAGTACCAAACCCTCCTAGACCTCATAGCAATGACCAGAATGCCCAATTTGCTCCGTGCTACAAGTGTGATTCCTCCAAACACTACCATCGCGATTGTCGAGCTAGTAAGGAGATGTTAAATGCCTACAAGAAGTACAAGAGGTTTCTGTCTGAAGAAAGCAATTATGCTAAGGACGAGATGATTGACGCAAATTATGCTCATCATGTGGATTCTCCAAAGGCGCAACCACAAACTCTTGATGTCCCAAATTTTGATTAGTCTATGTATTTGACTTTTCTAGTTTATCAAGTACTATAATGGCATTCGCCATGTTTTTATGACTCTTGTTAGTCTATTTATTTTGAAACTAGAAGTTGATGTATTCAAGTTGGCACTTAATAAAATTTCTCTGTTTTCCCATATTGTGAGAAATTTTATGTTTTTATGCAATCAGGTTCGTGTATTAACAACTCACGTGGTTCTTGTGGCGCCACCTTTGGGTCACATAGCTAGACTCTATATTTTGAACTTATAATCCCACCTACGCTCAATCCCTAAATAAAAAAAAAAGGAGGCGAACGGGCTGCCATCGGCCCATTAAGGTGAAGTAGGCTCGGCATCCGCCACACTCTGGTGCAACGACACCATGTGTCTTTGACATCCACAGCTTCGGCTGGTGTGCAGCCCGAGAGGTGTTTTAACACCAATCCTAAGAGGCTTGTCCTCGTTTTATTCCAGTTACCAAAGGTGTTCAACACCACAATATGCACAACCTCGGTTTCGTTTTGGTTTCTGATGATGATTGCTTGGTTATGTAACATTCAACCTTGCATTTTCCGACTTTAGTCGACATTATAATGTCCAAATGCCATGTGATACACTCAATGGGATTTATTCCCCTTTCTTTTTCTATCCTACGGCGTAGTGATTAGACTGTTCTCCCGAGAAACTAACCCAAGTTTTCTTCTCTTTGTAGATGTCTCGTGGAGAAGTTGAGTGTCTAGCTGATAGTGGAACTACCCACACTATTCTAAGGAATAGGCAGTTGTTTACGGATTTAATTTCGTATCGTTCATCTATGACAACATTGATAGTTACCTCGTCGGTTGTCAAAGGACGAGGAACCACTGAATTTATGTTACCAAATGGTACCGTTATCAATGTCATTGATGCTCTCTATGCGCCGAGAACAAATCGAACCCTGCTGAGTTTTAAGGATATCCGTGTCAACGGTTATCACTTGGATACCTATGATGAGAATGGTGAAGAATACTTATGCATTACTTCTCAAGAACGCGGCCGCCGCATTATCTTAGAGAAGATGCCATGCATTGAAGACAATGATTTATATCTCACTACAGCCCGTGTCTTCGAATCATATGATGTCACTGATAATTTTTGTGACACTAATGATTATAAGCTTTGGCATGCTCGACTAGGCCACCCTGGCCGTGATATGATGATCCGGATTTTCAAGAACTCCCATGGACATCCATTTTTCAAGTCGAAAAAGTGATTGGAAGAACCTCTTACCGCGACTCAACATCGTGATGTACGCAGGAGTCAAGCTTCTCGCAAGGTCGTGGCCTTAACGCCACACTCGCCACCGCCGCCCCCCCCCCCCCCCCCCCCCCCCCCCTCACAGGGTTTCGGGGCCGCGCACCTGGCAGATGAGGAAGCGGCCTTTATGCCGCACGTCGTACCGTCCCACCCTTCACAGGGACATGGGACGTCACCACATGTGTCCTCTTATGCCACAACGGCAATTTCCAATGCCCATCGCTCATTTTGTAAGGCTTGCTCGCTTGTTAAATTACATGCTCGTCCTTCATTCGCCAAAGCTTCAACTGATAATATATCATTCTTACTTCGAATCCAAGGTGATATTTGTGGACCAATCAAACCAGAATGCGGCCCATTTAAGTACTTTATGGTGTTGGTTGATGCGTCGACGCGTTGGTCACACGTCGCGTTGTTGTCCACAAGAAATGCTACATTCGCCAAGCTTTTAACTCAAATCATCAAGTTAAGGGCTCACCACCCTGACCAACCTATCAAATCTATTAGGATGGATAATGTTGGCGAGTTTACCTCCAAAGCATTCGATGATTATTGTATGTCCATTGGGATTGAAGTCGAACACCATGTTCCTCATGTTCATTCTCAAAATGCCCTTGCAGAAACCACCATTCAGCGACTCCAGCTAGTGGCTAGGGCATTGGTTATGGGAACCAATTTGCCAGTTTCTGCTTGGGGTTATGCAATACTGCATGCAGCGATGCTTATTCGTTTTCGACCCATTGCCAACAATGCGTTTAGTGCCTACTAGATGGTAACTGGTTTTGAACCTAATCTATCGCACTTACGTACTTTCGGTTGTGCAGTTTATGTGCCAATTACGCCTCCTTTGCGTATCAAAATGGGTCCACAACGACGTTTAGGCATCTATGTCAGCTATGATTCGCCAACGATAATCCGCTACTTAGAACCAACCACCGGTGATCTATTTACTGCGCGATTCGCAGAATGTCACTTTGAAGAGACACACTTCCCGCCGTTAGGGGGAGATAGGAATGCACTCATTCTGAATGAACGTCAGGAATTGACATGGTGTGCCCCCAATGATTTGTCTCTTCACGATCCTCGCACTGCTCAAAGTGAGCTTGAAGTGCAACGCATTATCGATCTTCAGAAAGTCACGAAATCGATGCCCGACGCTTTCACCGATATTACGAAAGTGACAAGATCACACGTACCTGTTGCAAACGTACCGGCAAGGTTGGAGGTCCCGAATTACAGGACCGGTTCGGCTGCCCTAAGACCTAGTACCGTCGGCATATCCTCAGGTGAGGGTGACGCCGGCGACGGCACCATCGTACGCCATGGCGTCGCTATTGTTGAATCGGATCGGAATGGTGCCCTGATGGACTTTGAAGGGGCAGCAGCTTCGGCCTCGGCTCCCACCAGAAAGAGGGGGAGACCGAAGAATTCTCGAGATAAAAACCCTCGAAAGAAGCGAGCGAAGGCACAAAATCCGCTCATCATCGACGATGCGAATCCATCGCATGAGATTGTCTCTGACTATAGTTATGTCCATGAGCCAACTGAATCTTTTCTGTGGGATGACACAGAACCAATGTTGACTCCAGAGAACAAAGAAATCTCACTCAGTTTGAATAACGCGTGTCTCTTAGTGGATAGAGCCTCCACACACGTCGATGATATATATGCTTATTCTGTCGCACAAGAGATCATCCATGACGACGAAGTTGAACCACGCTCAGTGATTGAATGTCAACAAAGAGCAGATTGGCCGAAGTGGAAAGAAGCAATACAGGCAGAACTTGACTCATTAGATAAAAGGCAAGTCTTTGGATCTGTTGAGTTGATCCCTAAAGGCGTTAAACCTGTCGGACATAAGTGGGTCTTTGTTCGTAAGCGCAGTGAGAAGCATGAGATCTTACGATATAAGGCAAGACTCGTGGCGCAAGGCTTCTCACAACGTCCTAGTATTGACTACGAGGAGACGTATTCTCCCGTAATGGACATCATTACTTTCTGCTACTTAATCAGTTTAGTAGTGTCCGAAAAACTGAGTATGCAACTGATAGATGTAGTTACATCGTATCTATATGGGGATCTAGATACTGATATCTACATGAGAGTTCCTGAAGGAATTCATGTGCCCGAATCAAATGACTCTAAACCACGGAGTGCTTATGCAGTTAAGCTGCAACGTTCACTGTATGGACTTAAACAATCCGGAAGGATGTGGTACAATCGCCTGCGTGAATACTTGATTCGGAGGGGTTACAAGAACGATGAGTTATGCCCATGCGTGTTCATTAGAAAGACCGACTCTGGATTTTCTATTGTAGCTGTCTATGTTGATGACATGAATGTCATTGGTACTTCAAGTGAGATTGAAGAGACAGTTTCATTCTTGAAATCTGAGTTCGAGATGAAGGATCTTGGGAAGACTAAGTTCTGTTTAGGACTTGAGTTAGAGCATAGAACCAAGGGTATTCTGGTTCACCAGTCTGCTTATACGCAGAAGATGCTCAGGCGTTTCAACATGGACACATGTACGCCGTTGTCTACTCCCATGGTCATTCGTAGTCTGGACATAAACAAGGATCCATTCCGTCCCAAAGAGGATGAAGAAGAGATTCTTGGTGCTGAGTACCCATACTTAAGTGCGATTGGGGCACTTTTATATTTGGCACAGTGCACTAGACCAGACATTGCTTTCGCTGTGAACATACTAGCTAGATTTAGCTCAGCGCCTACGCATCGTCATTGGAACGATATCAAGCATTTGTTTTGTTACTTGAAAGGTTTCATTGACTTGGGACTGTTCTATCCCTTCAGCACAAAGAGAGAAAATCCCACCAATCACCCTCCTCACACCAACGTTTTCGGCCGCCTCGGCAGTGCCATCGTACGCCGTGGTACTGTTGCTGGCACCGGCGGCATGGAGGATGATGATGGTGACCCGTCCAGCCATTCAAATGTGCCCTTCTCTGGACGTCTCTCTTACTCAAAAACTCCCAACAACGTGTTAGTTGGTTTTGCAGATGCTGGGTATCTCTCTGACCCGCATCGTGCTCATTCCCAAACTGGTTATGTTTTTACCATGGGAAATACAGCGATATCCTAGAGATCAACCAAGCAAACTTTGGTTGCTACTTCATCGAATCACGTAGAGATCATTGCCCTTCATGAAGCTGTTAGAGAATGTGTCTGGCTAAGGTCAGTTATTCGCCACATTCATGATTCGTGTGGACTAGTGTCTACCACTGATAAACCTACGTGTATCTATGAAGATAATGCTGCCTGCATTGAGCAGATGAAGTTGGGTTTTATCAAAGGTGATAACACTAAGCATATATCGCCCAAGTTCTTTTACAATGTGCAACAACAGAAATTCTTGAACATCCAAGTTAATCAAGTGAGTTCAGGCGTAAATGTTGCAGATTTGTTTACCAAGTCTTTGGAAAAATCTATGCATGTGAAACATGTGAAGGGCCTAGGCATGCGCCATATATCAGAGCTCTAAGTTTGTTAGACTTCAGGGGGAGTCTACATCACATGTTATTCACAAGTGTAGTGTTGGTGTGTTGTGCTCTTTTTCCTTCGTCCATGCATTTTATTTTTACCCAAGAGGTTTTTGTTTTGCTGGCAAGGTTTTAGTGAGGCAACATGGTAAGCACCATGAAGACATCAGGCGCTCGACACAAGGGGGAGTGTTGTAGGAAGGTTATTTCCGTAACTTCCTGGATGTGTCTTGACCTAATTAGACTATTATAGTTGATTCTGTAATAGATAAGGAATCTCTGATTTATCGGGATACTTGATGTATTGTCTATATAAAGGCCTCTCTATGAATCAATAAACATACAGTTCTCCCTATTATCTTTTCTCCTTGAACATAAACAACTTTTTTAACAATTATTAATAGAGATGTTATACTTGGTTACTGGTCACCAACCATTAAAATAAGTTTCCTAATTATATGCTCACATATTTCATACATGTCTGGGTACGTAAACACTGAACAAGGTATAAAAAAAATATTGTTAAATAGGCCTCATATTGTGAAGCCTATTTAGGACTATTGGTCTGGTCCTCTTAGCCTGGTGGAGTGCTACCACTTTATCCAGCAAAAGGTTGAAAGAACCGTTCACAGACTCGATAGATGCCTTCAACTCTTCCTTTAACTTCAGCTACTCCCCTTCACCTTGGACCTCTCCAGCACCAACTCTTTCAGTTGAACATCTTTTTTGTCTTCTTCGAGAGGCTTGAACCCAAGGTTCCCTGAGTCGTACTCGTATGTCTCAAATGGAACATTGGGATCAAAATGCACGCAAACCTCCAAATTCAAAAGCTCTTTCACCTCCTCTTTGGAGAAATACGACGGGATTTGGTCGCTTCTAAACATTTTTTTGCCTTCCTGGAAGGATTTCAAGGTGTCTTTACAAAACAGCTTCCTCATGATTTTACACGTCATATGAGCTGTAGTGAAGATGAAGAGGTGGCTTTAGCTGCGGCGGAAGAGGAGCTTCGAAACCCTACAATGAAGACGATGAGCTAAACCCTATGACTGCGGCGGAAGAAGAGCTAATTAAACATCAGACTTACATTGTTAAAAGATTTCATGTAGATTCTATATTCTTTATTTTTTTTAATGGTAATTTGGTATTTTTATATTTATTGCATCTTCTTATTGAAAACAATTTCATATTTTTGTTGGAATCATACTGAAAAGATGAACTACTCATTGTCATCTAATTTGCACAACCACTCCCCTTGTCTTTTAAGTTTTTCAATTTGTCGAGTCTCTCATTTTACTATTAACTACAGACTCTTTGTTCTTCATTTGTTTGTCAAATTTCATGATCTTAAAAGCTGAGTCGTTGAGTTGCCAAATGACTTAAATTCTCTGTTGGATTCTGAGTGTAGACAGAGGTGATCGAAGGTTTGATGTATGTTTTGGTGGACCGTCTGAAACTAAAACCTGTCAAGCTTTGGAAGAACAAAAGTTGAGACTCGAAAGCAATAGCTCAAAATACACTTGAAGATCACAACACTAAACGAGGAGGGTGAACAGTTTAAATCCAGATGAAGCTAAGATAATCTAAGCACTCTTCAGATGAGAATAAGTCGATCAAGCCGAGATAGTGTGTGGTAAAAGTGGAAATTGATCAAGAGAAATGAATCGATCAAGGCGCAACCATGTTTCACTACTTGGATGAGGGCCACGACGGAAATTAGAGGAACTCGATCAGGTTTCCTTCTCCTCCTTTTTCTACTTTTCCCATCAATGGATTTAGAGAAAACCTAGAGTGTTGACAAGATGAAAAGACTAACGCTTTGTTGTGGCATATGATTAGTGGTTTTCAATTTTATTTTTTTTTGAATCAGTTGACAAAAACTTATTAATGAAAAGAAAAGAGTTTACACATTACAATATTCCGCTGTAATAACAGCGCCAAGAAAAGAAGGGGTGGAAAAATAAAATTCATCCCTTTCTAAGGAACAAGCATAGACTGCCAGACAGTGAGCAGCCTTGTTACCCTGGCGATGAGTATGAGACACCATCCAATTCCCATCACTGCAAATCTGTGTCTTCAGATCATCATAAATTCTCCCCAATCTTGAGGTATTAGGAACAGTTATCATCTCCAGTTGACGCTTCACTTCCAATGCATCAGTTTCCAGAATTGCAGGAGCAAAACCCTGATTCTCTGCAAAGGTCACTACCTTACTACATGCCACCAGTTCGGCATGTTCTGCCGATACCAAAATTGATGCCGGTCCGGCACCTCTTGCCAACATGCAGCCTAAATGATCCCGAATAACAAAACTTCATCCCCCTTTACGACTAAGAGGAGAATAAGCACCATCCACATTAATCTTATAAAGTCCCAGAGATGGAGGTTTCTCCCCAAAATCTCTCCCCAAAATCTGCTTAGGCACTACCATGTTATGAATTCTGAAATGTCTAAGATGAACCGCAAGTTGAGAGCAAACATCCAAAACTGTCATCGACTTGTTATTCCATACTCTTTCATTTCTCTCCTTCCAAACGGAACATAGCATGAAGCAGTTCTCCAAAATGAGGTAAACTGAGTTCACTAGCACAATAGCCCAGCCAATCGATAACAGAATCATGCACACTACTCCAACGGTAGCAAACAGTACTAAGATTAGGATGAGATCGAATTACCTCTTTCATGAACGCACAATCTCTGCTCAAATGTAGAGTTGATTCCCCCATTATGCAACACAATACACAATGAGTACCTTCTACCATTACTCTCTTGGACAATAAGCTTCCCAGAGATGAAAGAGTATCTATGCACACTCTCCATCCATGCACTTTTGCCTTATTTAGAATATTAGTCTTCCACAATTTTTTCCAAAAAGTCTGACTAATTGTTGGATGAATATGATGGTAACTGGAAGAATTAGTAAAAACATACCGATAAGCTGTCTTCACTGAGAATTGTCCATCTGAAGCTAGCTTCCAACAAAGTCGATCTCTGCTAGGACCTGAGCTGAGAGGAATACTCAAAATCATAGAAGCATCTGTCTCCGAAAAACATCTTTAGACTTTGGCAATATCCCAGACACCATATGCTTATAGAAAATCACTAACTCTGGACACAGACTCAGTAGTAGGTATCACCATCTCTGGGATGCCCTTTGCTGAACCTGGTATCCAACTATCCTCAAAAGTCTGTATCTGCTGACCATCACCAACCTGCCAATAAATATTTTCTTTAATTGCCTCCCTTGCCCCTAAAATACTTCTCCAAGAAAAGGAAGGAGACATGTGTTCCTTAGTTTCCCAGAAAGAACAATCTGGATAGTATTTTGCCTTATAAATAGAGGCAATCAGAGAAGAGGGCTCAGAGATCACCCGCCAAGTTTGTTTCGAGAGTAAAGCCAAATTAAAATTTGACAGGCTGCGAAATCCCAAACCCCCAGATTCTTTCGGATTACAAAGAATATTCAATCTATTCCAATGAATTTTCTTCTTATCCAAGGTGCTCCCCCACCAGAATCTAGCACATAACTGCTCCAAATCCTCACATAAGTTCTTCGTAAGCCTGAAGACGCTCATTGCATAGCTTGGAAGAGCCTGAGCCACTACACTGATCAAAATATATTTCCCTCCCCCACTCAATAATTTACCTTGCCAAGCTTCAAGTTTGGATTCTAAGCGTGAGATGACCCGGCCTTAGGGTGGATTGTGTGGACCTGACTTGACCTGGCTAGGGAAGCTAGCAGGTAGGTAGGTCACAAATCCCACATCTCCCGAGGGAGAGTGGATGCGATGCTTATATGTGCAGGGTTAGCACAATATGTAGAGACGCGATTTGGGAGCATAGTGGCTTCGGAGGGGATGTGAACTCCGAAGTTAAGCTTGCTCGCCCAGTAGCAATCTCAGGATGGGTGACCTACTGGGAAGCTAGCAGGCAGGCAGCTCCTGAAGCAAAACCGTGCGGAGTGATTCCCAAAGCGGACAATATCTCTACGGCGCATGCCGGGCTGTTACAAAGTGTTCCTTAATATACTGAAACATCTCTGATTTCTTCCTTCCCACATACGTTGGTAAACTCAAATATTTCTCATGTGCCTCCACTGATGTAACATTCAACAAAGTGGACAGAAGTATTCTCATCTCGTCAGACACACTAGCACTAAAAACCATCGAGCTCTTGTCAAAATTCACCCTTTGACCAGAAGCTCTGCTGTAAACATCAAGCACCTCCTGTATTACCTTTCTAGTAGCAAGTGAAGCCTCACCGTAAAGCATACTGTCATCAGCAAATAAAAGATGGTTCACTGGCAGGGCACCCTCACAGATCGAAATACCTGGTAGCTCACCTGTCTGCATCCTTTGCCTCAGAAGAGCTGAGAAACCTTCTGCACCAAGTAGAAATAAGTAGGGTGACAACGGGTCTCCTTGGCGTAAGCCTCTAGCCGGCGTCAAGTAGCCTCGAGCTTTCCCCCTAATTAAAAATGAATAACGCACTGTAGATACACACACTGCATCACAATCTGAATCCAACGGGAACTGAAACCAAAACGACACATTACCCGCTCCAAAAAAGATCATTCCATACGATCATAAGCTTTACTCAAATCAAGTTTCAGAGCCATAAAGCCTCTCCCCAATCTCTTATTATGCACAAAATGTGCAATTTCATTAGCAACCAGAATATTATCCGTTATCAACCGTCCAGGCACAAAAGCACTTTGAAAAAGAGATATAATAGCTGGGAGGATTACCTTCAGACGATTCGCCAAAACCTTAAAGGAAATTTTATATATCACATTACACAGAGCAATAGGTCGAAGATATGCCATATTCTCCGGATGAGCCACTTTGGGGATTAACCAGATGTGAGTAAAGTTAATATGTTTAAGATTCTGTCCCGAGTCAAAAAAATTATGTACTGCAACCACTACTTCCCCACCAATTAACTCCAAATAATGTTGAAAAAAATAACGGAGGCATTCCATCAAGCCCTGGAGCTTTAGTCGGGTACATCTGAAAGACAGCTTGTTTGATCTCCTCACTGGTATACACACTACATAGTTGCTCATTCATCTCTTCCGACACACAAGGAGTAATCGCTGCTTGGGTTTGAGTAAGAGCTTTCGTGTCCACTTGCGAGGCTTCAAACATTTTTCCAAAGTAGTCCGTAATAATCTTTTCCATTCCTAGGATATCTTCGTGTCAAACACCATCAATGTCGAAAAGCCCCTTCAAAGAATTTTGACGTTTCGTCACCTTAGCTTGCTGGTGGAAATAGCTAGTATTCCGATCCCCTTCCTTGAGCCATTTCACTTTTGACCATTGCTTCCAGAAAATCTCCTCCTGGTTAAGCAATATCTGAAGGTTCCCAAACAAATCAACCTTCTCAGCCTGTCTCTCTGGAGTAATTGAGCAGCCCATAAGCTCCTCCAAACGATTACGGATGGCCATCATTTTAACTTGTCGACCTCTGAATACCTCTCTCTGCCACTTATCCAAATGAAGACGAACTTTCTGAATTTTTGTGACCACCTGATACATTGGAACTCCATGAATCTCTTCCTGCCATGTTTCTTTCACTACTTTATCACACTTTGCATGTTCCAGCCAAAAAGCCTCAAACTGAAACCTATGAACCTTTAGATGAGCCTGAATCGGAGCTGTACTTGCTCTCAATAATATCGGAACATGATCACTATCCGAAGGAGGAAGATGGAACAATTTGCAATGGAAGAAAATATCAAACCAGGACATTGTACATACTGCACAATCTAAACGCATGAGAGTTTCTGAATTCCCCCACGTCGCCATGACCCCGTGGTAGCCCAGGTCCAGCAACTCGCCATACCCGAGCGCATCCCTGAAACCCCTCATCTTCTGCTCCAGTCGCCTGGCACCGTCAATTTTTTCTCTATCATTCAATACCTCATTGAAGTCGCCGATTACAAGCCATGGGAGGGAGATCGCCTCTGTTAAATCATGAAGCAGTTGCCAGGATTTTTCTCGTTCTCCTGTTGTTGTATAATCATAGAAGCCTGTGAGACGCCATGAAGCTATTCTCGGGGCATTCACGATCTCGACATCAATATGGTGATCTGATTTTGAAATCGTACGGACCTGCACCTCCTCCGACCAGAGTAAACCAAGGCCACCCGAACGACCATTGCTCAAGACCATTTCCGAACGGGGAAAGCCAGTCGCTCGTTGCAGACAAAGGAAATCTTGTTCTGCATTGATTTTCCTCTCACACAGGAAGACCATCTGAGGTCGATTCTGTGCCAGAAGATCCTTCAAGGCTCGTGTAGTGTCGTCGCTACAGATACCTCGACAATTCCAGCTCAACAGATCTAAGTCCATAGAGCAATTTGGGAAATTTTGTCGCAAACCCTAGGCCGGACGTCGACTTTCACCGAAACCCTAGCAGAGAGGCGATAGTTTTTTGGTAGGTGATCTGGTTTTCAATTTTTCTTATTGTGATGGTTCCATCGCTTTTGAATATTTTTTCAACACTAAGGTTATCGTTTAATGTCTATGTTGGTATCTTTTCAACAACGTGATAGTATCTTTTAACGTGGAAAATTTTCATTTATGTAGATAAAAATTGACCGCTTCGCTCTTAATGGACAATACCTTACTGTAATATACTATGCAATAGATACTAGTTAGTAAAAATTGTTCCCAAAATATGACCCAATAATAACATTTACATCACATTTCACAATACTTTCTAGAATAGTTGTGCAACTCAACACCTAAGAAATCCGATCACGTACGAACCTAGTAGATGGAGAGATATCGCTCTAAGGAGTATGGGCAACATAATTCTTTATTGGAACAAAGTCTATATATTTATTGGAAAATTCATATTTGTGGGTTTGGTTAGTATATCCCTAATTAAAGCAAATGCACCCAAGTTGTTGGGATTGCAGCTTAAAGCTAATTCCTTGTCTGTTGTGGATGGATTCTCTGCTTCTGAAGGATTTGAGTTTTCCTTAGAAGTTAAGGTTTAGGAATTCTATTGTGTAGCTCAGAGTTGTGAGCCTATAAAAAAGACCTCAGAGGCATAGTTCGAGGTATGGTCGTCTAGACATGGTCGAGGCATGACAGTCAAGAAGTGGGACGAAGAGGCGCGGTCGAGGCGATCATCCGCAGTGTTGTCAAGGGTGTGTATATTGATACTATATTCTGGAGAATTCTAAGAGTATGATCCGGTGTGGATCAATTGAGAGTTCTAATATCTAGAGAGTTGCAAGCTTTAAGAGAATTGGTGATTTAGAGAGTTCTCTCTTGAGAATTTAGATTATGAGGGGCGAGGTTATTTTAGAGAGTCGAAGAACCGAATTGTTCTTCAGTTGTAATCTTCTTCTTGTTTTAGTGGATCCACCATCATCAACACCTGATAGCGCAGGTCAACTGTTTTGACCGAACCTCGTTAAATTCTTGTGTTTGCTTACTTAATTTGTTTTTGTTTATTGTCTTTAATCGGTTTCTGTCTTGGGTTAGGGAGTTCGGAAGACGACCCGAATTTTCTATCAATAGGCCTAAGGCAAGGTTTTGCCTCCCATTTTTACACTTTTGCCTTTGCCCCCAAATTTTTTCATGCACCCCAAGCCTCCCAATCATCTACTATTTAATCCAACGGTACTTGTGTAATGTTTTAATCCAATGGTTAAAACATCTACTTATATTAGAGTTGGTGCTATTCTATAGATTGCCAGAATTACTCGGTAAATGCAACACTGTCTTAGAATTGTTACTGCAACACTATCTACTATCAATGTAATAAGACCTTCCTGGTTGTTAGGGCATCTCCAACGAGGCCGCCCATACCCATTTTGAAACACCCTCCCCAAAAGTTGACTCTCCAACCATTAAGATTAGACTGGCATGCCAAGTATGGCATGAAGCTCTTACTATGGCGGCGGCCGCTCGTGCAAGTCGTGAAAATGCCCTCGATGAGGTAATCATCCTTCGTACTTAAATTTAGTAATATATATCGATATAATTTTGTAACAATTATATGATTTTTATGCTTGTATTTCTAAATTTGTTACTAATAAATTATTAATATGATGCATATGATCAATTACATTAAAGGCTATAGTGTTCCACCGAATACATTATTATAGTAATTAAGTTTATTAGTGTATGTACTTGTGTAAATGCATGTATATATTAAATGATAATATTATTATTATGTCTAACCTCTTTTACATAAACTTACTAATATTATCTCTTCTCTCTTCCTCTGCGCCGTGACAGAAAAGCCAAGTTTCTTGTCAGGCGACGGCCTTGGCCAGCGTGTACTGCTGCCGGGCTGGCTGCCGAACGGAAATTCATGAGCCCCAGCTTCGAAGATTGATGGTTTGACGGTCATTGGGGTCGTCTTCCACACCTGGTTGATATTTTTCTCGGCGACAAGGAGTCTGCTCCACAAGATGAAGGCATCATGATGATACCACATCATTTTTTTCTTCCAAATCTATGGGTGCTGGTTTGATTTTGACTTTGGTTGGGATTGCATCTTCATTCTTGGTTGCGGGGATGGCGGTTGGTGGAGCGGTGTTGATCGATTTTTTGCTGCGACGGCAGAATCATAGAGGAAGAGTACGTCCTTGGCTGGAAGGTGGAGAACGGACTGGTCTTAGGCTAGGCCCAATTGGCTTTGGGTCTTCTATCTTGTGGATCTGGTGGTGATATTGGGGTGTTGGGTGTTGACAGTAATCATAGAGAGACTACCCAGGCCCCCAGACCCGCAGCCAGGACTTCTGGACCCGGCCCAGGACCCGGGGCCAAAGCATGAACACTTGCACCCGTGCCCGGGTAGGTCTTACATGTGACCTCGGCCCGGGAACCGGGGATGGCAGCTCCCTAAACAGGGACCAAAACAGTACAGTAATATGTGCAGAAGGGGGTCAGCCCCACATTGAAGGGTGAGGCCAGTCCTCACACCCGGCAGCTTATATATGAGTCACAACTACCCTCATTAATAGGTAACCAATACTTCAACTACTCATTCCCGCTTAAGTTATCAGTTTATCCCAACTATACTGACTTAGGCATCGGAGCGGAATAGACCGGCCCCGCCTGGTATTCCCTTAGTTAGCAGGGTTTGCAGGTAGGAATCACACCAAGATCCACCAATATATGTGAGTCTACGGATTCAGACAGAAACAATTGGCGTCGTCTGTGGGAAGAGTATGAAAAGTTTGTGTTGTCACACGAGCGGGAACGGAATCGATCAGTCTACGGGTCGCCAAAAAAAAAATATGTTTGCAAGCACAGGAGAAAAGAGGGACGGAAATCCAGAGGACCGATGGGTTCTGGAGCCGGTCCTAGTCCAAATCCTGGAGGCGGGACAAGGGCGCCCCGCTGGAGGTTGCAGTCAGACCGCTACTGCAAGCCGAGATCAGAACGGAACCATGGTCGAATACGACAAGGCTGCATGCGGGAAGGACCCGGAAGAAGCCCACCAAGTCTTGAGCCTGGAACCCACACCGGCGCCCCCCGAGGCCCCAAACAGAGGGGAAGATCGGCTGCCCAGCAGCGACAGCCCGGACGATGTCTCCAGTCCAGGCCAGTATGACATGGCGGGAGAAATAGAAGAGATGCGAGCGGAAGTAAACCGCTTACGGGCAGAGAGCGATCGGGACAGGGCAGAGGCCACCACCAGTATCAAGACATGGAAGTGGTAAATGTCGCACTGGTGGCTGCCTTGGAAAGAGGCCAGCAGCGCAATGCCGCTCTAGCGAAATCATTCGCGTCGCCCACAAAAGAGCCTCCCCACCAAGAGGTGGGCCAATTATCGGGAGGAGAGAGGGACACCGGCGTGGCGGGAGACATGTTCCCGGCGGACGCGTTACCACCAAAGATCGTCCCAGCTCCTCGGAGGAATAACGGCTCATTCAAGAAAGATACTATCATCTCGACCGCACGGGCGCTACAGATACTATATGACTCGGTGTCAGAAATGAAGGCCCAAATGGAGGCCAACGAGAGAAAGGCTGCGAGACCACCAGAGAGCGCATGATTCAACGGGCGGGCCGGACCCTTCTCACTCCGGATTCTGGAATCCGAAAGAGCGGGCACCCAAAAGTCACTAAAGCTGACATACTCCGGGGCCGGCTGCCCATACCAACACCTGGACAGCTTTCGGTCCTGAACGTGTGCTCAAGGCTACTCCGACGCCGTTTGTTGCATCATATTCCAGGAGACCCTATCCGGGGAGGCAATTAGCTGGTTCTACAAATTGCCGGCGAATTCTATAGAGGCATTCGAACAACTGGCCGACAGGTTCGTGGGCCGGTTCATCTTACGGGTCGAGGGGGCCCGGACCTCGACGGTTCTCTTCAACTGCAGGCAGGCGGACGGCGAAGAGTTGCGAGCTTTCGTTAACCGTTGGCAAACGGCCACGGCCGGAGTCAGGGACTTGGACAAGGGGATTGCCAAGTCCGCCTTCAAGCAAGGTCTCCGACCCGGAAAATTCTCGTACGCCGTGCGGGTGGAGATCCCGCAGGGTTACGATGAACTAATGGCAATGGCCATTAGGCACGCCCAGGCGGAACACGAAACTTATGGGTCTCGCCAGCACAAGAGAAGGCAGGAGGAACCTGACTCCACCCGGCAGGAGGCAAGAAACTGGCAGCATGGCCATGACCGAGGAGCCGCATCCGACAGGAAGCCAAGAAGCTGGCCAAACCAGCAGCGCCGGAAGGATACCTTTGACACCCCCAAGCAAGGTGAAAAGCCCCCGTCCTACCAACAAACCCGCCGCCTCACAATCATGCCAGTAGGACGACAAGAGGTATTCTCTACTTTGACCTCCTCCTACGAGGACATCATGTATGATAATGGGAACAACATCCCCCATCCACCAAAAAGAAAGCACCCAAAGGAAAACCTGACCAGGACACAGATCGGTAAATACTACTCCTACCACGATGAAGCCACACACCACACGAACGATTGTCTTGCCTTGAAAACAACGATTGAGGGCCTAGTCCGCCGCGGCGACTTGCAGCGGTTTTAAGGGTAACCCGGACAGTGGGGACCGTACGGAATCGGGACGTCTATCCCGCGACACCAACGCTCATACGACCGGTCGAAATCTTAAACCCGTATAGAGGCTCAGCGGTCCAACAACTTGTCAGCCTGAGTAAGATGCAAGTTTTTTTCCTAAACACAACTATCTAAGCATTCCAACCAGTTCGGCAGGTGTAATTTCAGCAGTTGTCTATTCCAACTTTGTGTTCAACTAAGTACAAACAGCAAGCCATAGGTAGCCAAGTCAGGAAAATTGAAAAAGGCACAATACAAGCGCAGGAAAAATGTCCATTCATTGTAACTCAGGGCAGCGTGTACAAAAAAATATATATATAATAATAATAATAATAATAATAATAAAAATAAAGAGCTTAAAGCAAAAATGGAGGGCGAGAGTGTACAAAGTCTGGAGCCTGCTAGGGCACTTCCGCCTGCTCCCCCTCTTCAACAGGAGCTCCTTCAACAGCGGTTTCACTAGCGGTGTCTTCACCGGCCGGTTCAATGTCACCCTCCTGAACCTCTTCATCACCCGCCTGCGACGGCGGCAGTTTTGAGACGTCAAGGTAGCCCTTACTCTTTCAGTCGTCGTAAGCATCGGCTATCCCCGCCTCCCGGGCCCGTTCTAGCAGATCAAGAAGCTCGTCGCTTTCCTGATACTTTTTCACTACCCGCTAGTACAGCTCCGGGTCATTCTCATCGACCGCCCCGCCGGCAGATGTAGATACCGTCGCCACCTCCCGCTGTAGCTCCTCCACCTTCATCTCCAGCTCGGCCCTTCTTCTCCTCTTCAAGGGCCTCGACTTGGGCCTCCAGCTTGGCCGCCTGCTTCCTGGCCCTCTCCTCCAAGCAGGCCTTCTCCCGTTAGAGCTTGGATTTCTCCAACTCCAAGAGGTCCCGAGCGCTTGTCAATGCCACCACCTGCTTCTTCAGCTCCAGCAGGTCTTCACTTGCATCCGACTGATACAAGTGGTACAACAGCTACAGTTTAACAGGCACCGGTTAGAAAGCAATAGAGCATGAAATAATGAATGAATACTAGTGGCAAACTATCCTTACCTGGAGGGCCACCTCCTTGGTTTTCAGCCAGTTCTCCTCCGGTCGCCCTCCCGGAGCCACAATCTTCTCCAGCTCCATCCCATGCACATCCATGAGCAGCCTCCGGGCGAACGAGTCGTCCGGGCAGCTACGCTGCGGGCCCGGCCCCCCGCCGTAGGAGCCTTCTCCACCCCCGATGCTTTTGTGCCGGCAGCAGCAGAGCTAGAGGCCGCATGAACATCACCTAGGGCGGTAGTGGGGCCACCACGCGTCAGCTTCAGCCGCTTGGCCAAGCCCTCACCAACCGATCGACCGGTGTAAGTAACAATTGCGGAGACCGGCATCTCCCGGGACATCTTCCTCCTCTCACCCAAGTCAACCTGTAAAGGAGAAGATTGGGCGGCAGATAGTAGGGACCTGGTGACAATTGGCACCGGACCCAACCGCTGCAGAATCCTTGAAGCACCACCCGGGGGCTTTAACGGCCCACCAACAGTCTTCCCGGTCGAGAAGCCCCTTGGGGTCCCGAAGCGTGAGTCATTACGCGCATTAAGCCGTAATCCTCGTCCGCAACGTCCAGCGAAACCGATTTGTCATGTACAATCAACCCCCCGGTTACCCGGTCAACCGTTGATCGTGCAGCGGCTCCCCCCTTTTCTTTTAGCTTCTAGACTAGATCCTGGTTGTCCATTGACAGCGTCTCGTGAGCTTTAATTGCCGACCGGGATGATACACCTGCAGAATACAAGGCAAACATGTTAGTCAACACCAATACGCTCAACGGGATCAGAGATACATCCTACATTCCACCACCCACCAGGATTCCCCCCCAGATGACATAGTTCCAGCACCCAAATACCCGGGCGATCCTATCTCTCTCCAGCTCAAACAACCGATACGACTGATCGCTGATCGGCTGAAAGGCAGCAGACACCCGGTAAGTCCTACTCCTCTTCTGCCAGCCCCCCTGCCATTACCACATTCTTCCTCCAATTATTATTGAGCCAGGAGGGCAAGTGGGTTATCACCGGCTTAAAGTCCCGAGCAGAAAAGCTTACACACCCCCGGGCCTTACTCTTCTTCAAGTATGTCACCCGGTACAAGGCCCGAAATTCATTCACCGTTGGGCAACTCATATCACTCAGCAAGTAGAGACAGCCCAGGCTCAGTAGTTGCCTCCACTGGTTCTCGGGAAGCTGTGCCGGTGATATCCTGATGGCACTCAGCAGGTACTGTACAAAGTCTGGCAGCGGGAGCGATAGCCCATGCCGGAATTGGTCCTCATGAATGGCAACCCAACCATCCTGCGGGTTGCAAGCTGACTCTCCGGCATGTAGAGGTCGCACATCTACTTCTCCGGGAATGTTCCAATTCGCCCGAAAAGCGACTATCTCCCCGGGAGATAATGAGCCCTCCGGCTCATCACAGCTTATGGTTTTATCCCCGTCCACAAGTATGTGGAGAGAGGCCCCTCCTGGATGGGCAGTGCCCAAGGACACTCCATAGGGAGCATCCTCCTGTCCTAGAGACCCGGACGTCGATGCCTCACCGGTCGAACGGGCCCTGGCGTTCGGCCCTGAGGAAGAGGAGGCGAGCCAGTCCTCCATCCTTTCTTGATCGTCTTTCACCGGTCGTCTGGCGGCCGATCCGGCAATCTCACTAGAGCTCCCAGAATCCATGTAACCTAGAAAAAAAAAAAAAAAAAACCCCTTGCCCCACCGCAAGGCCGTCCGAAGCATATAGTGCCTCAGCACAGCCCACACCGGCCACTAGGCATCTCAGCCAAAAGTTTATGGTTCTCGCGGAGATCCGGTACTATAAGGGTCATATCCAAATGGCTAATCTAGATATCACCAACTGCCCATCGGATCCACCCACGAGCAAAAAGGGGGAGGAGAAACAATTTCAGAATCACAAAGGACTGGGACTCACCGATTAGTATGCACGATGACGGAAACGCAACAGCTGGAAAGCATCGAGCAATTGTGTTGAGCGAGGCTAAACAAGGGATCAGTTCTCAGCCAAACGAAAAACACACGAAGAAGCAAGGGTTTATATGCAGGCCCAACGCCCTTGAATCCCCCCCCCCCCCCCCCCCCCCCCCTCAAACTACTCAGTAGGGCAAGTAAAGCGCCCGTGAATCCATGCCATCCATCTCTGACCATCTCCTACTGGCACGTGTCCCAGTATTGGTAACTTCCCATGCCACCATAACTGATGGGACTAATGGAATACCCCCTTCAATGCATGTCAGCCACCTGCCTCGCATGCGGAGGGTAGTTGAAAGAGCAGGGGACATACTCGAACCATCCCGCCTAGAGCCTACTCTAGCTAATGCTAAAATACTCCAACAAATCGAGGTATCCCACCCGAAGAACTCTTCCTCTAACACAGGAAACTTCTTCCCGCAGGCTAGAAACCCTGCAGGATTATTATTATTGTTACCCCTAAAATATTCCAACAAGTACGGGGCATTCTAACATATACTCCTATGGTACGGGCCATTCCACCGGTTGAATTTATTCCACATTTACAGCCAAAACAAAAAACGGCTTGGTATCCGACCGGGAGAAGTCTTCCTCTAGCACAGGAAACAACTTCCCGCAGGCTAAAAACCCTACAGCAATATTATGTATAGGCTACGATATTCCAACCGTAGTGTCTGCTCCAGTTCAACGGTTTCCTAGTCCTCAGTCTATCCAAATTTGACTATTGGATGCGGTATCAGACCGGCCATGATGGCACTTGCTTATCGATCTCCTATGGAATAACCGGTTCCGCGAACTGAGACTTTCCTACGGACAGCTGTGTACGACCTAACGGATCCAATATACCACCGGGCTTTATAAACCCGGGAGACTTGATCCTCTAACACAGGACAACTCTTCCTGCAGGCTAAAAACTCTGCATGCATCCCACCTGCATAAACAAATGCAGCGACGTGGGGACGTGGGGACGGCTACCAAGGAATACTCTGGGACACGCCACCCACCGGGAGACTTGATCCTCGCAAACAGGACAACTCTTCCCGTAGGCTAAAAACTCTGCACATACCTCACGCCTGTACGGCCAACGGGTATGAAACGATCGGGGATGTCTCCGGTACCAACACGGGACCGCTCACCCCGGGAGACTTGATCCTCTCATACAGGACAACTTTTCCCGCAGGCTAACAACCATGCACATCCTACATGCCTGCAACAACAAAGGGTTGTGTGACACGTGGGGATGGCTGCCCAGGATCACTCTGGGCCACGCCACCCACCAGGAACTCCTATAAACGCAGGGCACGTTCCCCGCTGGTACTGGGTGACCTCTTCAAAACTGTTCAAGGCACTCATCGGCTACTATGACTCGGTCATCCCATTCGCTATGTTCACCGGGTTTTCCCGGAACATAGTACGGCGGATTTCAACGTCACATCATCCCATTCACTATGTTCACCGAGTTTTCCCCGGAACATAACATGTCAGATTTCAACGCCACATTATCATCTCACGTACTACATCTTGCACTCATATGCAACTGTCAGCATCAACATCATAACCATGCACTCATCACATTAAGCACCATCATAACATGTTTATTCGAACGCCCGGCCAAGCCCAATCTTAAACGCAGATTTGAGGGGGTTAGGGTACTGGTGGGTAAATGCCCCAGCGGGTCTACGGGCCTATAAAGCAAGACATATTTAAGTCCCCATTAAAGATGGCACTTGACTGGGAACTTGGGGGACTTGTTGACAGTAGCCATAGAGAGGCTACCTAGGCCCCCAGACCCGCAGCCAGGACTTCTGGACCCGGCCCGGGGCCAAAGCATGAACACCTGCACCCGTGCCCGGGCAGGTCTAACCTGTGACCTCGGCCCGGAAACGGGGAATGGCAGCTCCCCAAACAGGGACCGAAACAGTACAGTAATATGTGCATAAGGGGGCCAGTCCCACATCGAAGGGTGAGGCCAGTCCTCACACCCGACAGCCTATATATGAGTCTCAACTACCCTCATTAATAGGTAACCAATACTTCAACTACTCATTCCCGCTTAAGTTATCAGTTTATCCCAACTATACTGACTTAGGCATCAGAGCTGAATAGACCAGCCCCGCCCGGTATTCCCTTAGTTAGCAGGGTTTGCAGGCAGGAATCACACCAAGATCCACCAGTATCTGTGAGTCTACGGATTCAGACAGAAACATTGGGTTTGTCTCGGCAGTGAGTTAGGCTTCGTCCTAATTGTATGTCGGGTTTGTCCGGACTCCTATCTTTACCTTTATGTTTTTATTTTGTCCAAGCCCCATTGTTATGGGCGAGGAGTTTTATTTCATGTCTTTAACTTTATGTCTCTCATCTATGCTTTGATCATGGAGTTAGGTTTTCTTTTCCTCCGATGTGCGAAAGTTTCATTAATAGGTGGTCTAGCCTATGTATTACGTTGGTATCCTATATATCATGAAGCCTTGTCCTATCCTGAAAATAGGTGATAGCGGGTGGATATGTAATGACCATCTTAGCATGCACGTTTTAATGAATGAATCGCTTCCCTTCAAAAAAAAAAAACTTAGTAATATTTATTTTCTTAATACATACATAGGAAATACAAGCTAAGTCCGCGTATCTTATAAAAAGTAAAGGGCATGAGTTTGAATTTGCACATTGTTGGCCGATATTGAAGGACACATCAAAGTTTAGCAATCCTCCATGTATGAATTTTTCACGTGGTCCGTTGATAGGAGCACAATGTGCGACGATATTATATGCTTATGCCCTCGTTTATGCTTTGTTTAACCCTTATTTGTCTAAGATTGAGTCATAATGTAGTTAGTGTCAATTTTGGTAGAGTTTTGTGAAAAATGGTTAAGAATCCGAAAAATGACTAAGTTTGAGAAATCTGGAAAATAGTGTAAAATATGTCTTTTTCGTGATTTTGAGATGATTGAAACTGTGGTCTGTCCTTGTCCAAATTCTATGAAATTTGGCGTGCTTAATATTCATATGCTGAGGAATGTTGTGTTAAAATTTCAGATCAATTGGAGTTCGGGAAGTCACCCAAAACTTGGCTGCAAAAGGGCAGTCCGAGCATTCCAATCCAGGGACTTCCAGGATTTTCCTGGGACTTTGTCCCAACTTCGAAAAATCATTCCCGACGACTTGCAAGGAGTTTGATCGAACTGTTTTATGGGGAGATGGCCATATGTGTCTAGTTTATCTGAGACTTGGAATCGCATCAATCGGAGCTCCACGGATGGAGATATGCCGGAATTACTGCAACAAGGTCAAATCTGCCGATTTCAGGAACCTACTGCCCCCTTTTTGTGTTTTCTGTTTTTGATGGACCAAATGGTGTACAAATGCATATGTGAAGATGTTCCAAGCTTTATAAAGGGAAGAGGAAGACACTAGGCCATGGCATTGAAGAAAAACTTTAAGAAAGACGTTCTCCTAGTCGCACTAGGAGAAGCTGCCGATTAGAGGCAGATTGTATGCCTTTGTGTGCTGCCGGCAATTGGGGTATTTTTCGATGGACCAAGACATGTCAAATGAAGTCCAAGATCATACAAGAAGTCCATGAAGATGTGAAGCCCAAGCCTTGAAGAAAAAATTCAGAAAAGAAAACCTAATTGGATTAAGAAAGGAAGGTTGCAAAACCTTAATGAACTAGGTTTTCTGAATCCCTTTTGGCTTAAGGGACTGCCGGCAGCCTCTCTCCCTATCCTCTATATATACCCCCACTTTTCATTCTGAAAAATCATCTCATCTCAAGCTAAACACAAGGCCGAAACTCTACCAAAATTCCCCAAACTTCCTAGACAAAAACCTAAACCCGAAACCACCATCCACCACCAACCAAGTTTCTGCCGAAACTTGGAAAATTCCCTGCCGAGCCACCTTAGCCGTGCAGCCTCATCCCTTCACCTACACAGCACTGGATCCACACAACGTGAAGCTCTCAAGGTGTCTCAAAGTGTGATCCACTCCCTTCTTCGGTTTAGTAATTTTTGTCTAGTTATGTTTGATTTTGTCTATGAAACATTCATGTATGTTTGGGTTTGGTTTATATGTCTATGTGTAAACCGATTTTGGTTTTATAAATTGTATGTTAAAGACTTGTTTAAATCGATGCTTAGATTTATGTTTAGGTTTCGACAAGAACAATGATTTTGCATGCTAATTTGTAATATGTAACTTGTAAATTCGTATGTTAGATAATTAGGACAGTGGTATAGATGCATGTTTTAGGTTCAAAATTGGTTAGAAATCTAAGGAGTGGGACTTAAAAACCGAAACATTAGTATTGGCTTGTAGCATGTAAATCTAGATGTTAGGTTTCATCAAACCCGAGTAATAACAAATATGGCTAGATACTCAAAAGGTTGCTTTGATTTGTTTTGCTCACCTAGGGTATAATACTTTGGATTTCTTACATGTTAAAATAAGACGATTGACAACCTTGCTTGTTTTGCATGTCTCCAATTTAGATCATTGCGCACAATTGTTAAATCTCAAAAGGATTAACATAACTTTAGGGCCCATAACCAAAAGTTCGGTCTTAAAACTTGAGAGGTCTTACAACTAAGTTGTAGTTGGAACTAATTTTGAACTTGAGCATGTTGATACTTGTTCCTTACTTTCTTGCATATGAATTTATTCGTTAAAGAGTCTATGTGCTAAATGTTTTGCGAAAGATGATGATCACCTGTACATATTAGACCTAGGATTTATTTGCTGCTTTTATGTTGCCGTGCCTAGTATTAGGGCAGCAATGCTGCCGATGCCTATTTCCCCCCCAATATGTGATGTTTTTGTATAGATGTGAATATGTTTTGTGTCTAACAATTTCATATCTCAGGTACCCTTAATCCCCGGCCTAGAACGATCCCTACTTGCTCATACTACTAACGATATTTTGTAGGGTTATTATTGTGTGCGAGCTTCGGCTCCACATCATCTGTCACCTATTAATTTGGAGCAAGAAGACACACAAGATGATCACTCCCCAAGCCGTTCAAGTGTGCATGCACGCCCCCAGGACAAAAAGCTCAAAAGGCAGCCAAGAAGAAGGCCGCCCAAACCTCTTCATCAGAACTGTTAATCTAGATGCAAAGAATTGCAGACCAAGGAGAACGCAATCTCGAACATAGGCAACGTCTTAGAGAGGAGACCCAACTTGCCGAGCAGCGTGCGGATGATGCAGTGACAATGGCGGTAGATCCATCAATCTACACACCAAGAAAAAGGGGTTATTGGGAAAGAAAACAAGCACGAATCAAGACTATAGGTCCAGGCCATACCCACAACTGGCGACTTCGTCTCAAGCACCCTCTACACAAAATGAAGACGACTTCTTAGACTCATATGTGCCGGTTCAAGAAACTCAGTGGATGAGAGGAAATTGAAATGTTTTATTAATTTAAGTTGTTGTGCTACTTAATGTAAGGGCTTCTATTTCAATTTATTAAATAAAATTACAGATTTGTTTTATTTATAATCTCACTTTTATTCATAACAATATATTAAATTACAACAACAAAAAATAAACACATAAAGTAAACAAACTACACCACATTACAAAAGTTAAACACACACGCAAATCACACTATGGTCACATTGCCAATAATTGAAAGCATAAAAAAATCATATCCCGCATCATCTGCGGTTCCGCTCTGCTTGTAGCTTCACATTCCATAGGTGTTTAACCAAATCCTCTTGAAGATAATTATGCACAATTAGACATCTAACCTCCTACTAGCAATGCAAGAATACATCAAGAGCAGAAATATTACGCTCAACTTCATGATCATGTTCATACATTTCATATGCTTCTGCAGCCTTTGGTCTTTTTGTGATCTCGTCATGGTCAATTACCACTTCCTCTTCTTCCTCGCGCTCATCTTCCACAATCATATTATGTAAAATAATACATTTCATCATGATGTATGAGAGATCCTCCTTGGCCCATCCACGAGCGGGTCCTCTGACAATTGCAAAACGAGCTTGGAGAATTCCAAACGCCCTCTCCACATCTTTTCTGAACGACTCTTGCATCTTTGTGAAGTGAGCTTGTTGTGGCGTAATTGGATTTATGATTGCTTTCACAAAAGTCTCCCATTTAGGGTAGATCCTATCGACTAGGTAGTAGCACTGGCCATATTCTCGATCTGCTACACGGTATTTGACTCGAGGAGATTCTCCTCTGCATACATCATCAAATAGTGGAGACATTCCAAGGACGTTGATGTCATTAAGGGAACCTGAAAGTCCAAAATATGCATGTCAAATCCAAGTATCATACGATGCAACTGCCTCTAAGATGATTGTCGGTTTTCCTTTATGACCGGTGAAATACCCTTGCCAGGAAGCGGGGTTGTTCTTCCAACTCCAGTGCATACAGTCGAGACTTCCAACCATTCCAGGGAACTCTCTTTTATCAGCCTCTTTGAACAACCGCCGCAAATCCACCGGTGATGGTCGGCGAAGGTAATGCTTGTGGTACACATTCCATATTGCTCTAGTAAAGTGTTGCAAAATCTCCATAGCTGAAGATTTAGCTATGTCAAGGAACTCATCACACAGATCCCCAGGAAGGCCGTAAGCAAGCATCTGCATGGTACATGTTAGCTTTTGTTCTGTAGAGAAGCCAACTCTGCGGGAAGCATCACGTGTTTGGATGAAGAAATGATCGTGATTGTCAACTTCATGCATCATCTGGTCAAATAGATGAGGATGCATTCTGTATCTTCTATGAAAAATATCGCCCTGGAACCTACATGGTGAAGTGAATTACAGAGCGTTCAATCGTTGATCCATATCTTCCCGCTCTCTTCGGATGTACCGTCGGCCTTCTCGAGTACCTCCCCATTGCGATTCTTCCTCCGGGATCCTCTGGATTTCTGAGGCAGCTGCTTGCATGACCAAGGCTCTTTGACGATTTCTTATAATGGAATCTTCTTCCTCCTTCTTTAGCAGTTTTCGAAGCCTATTCATTGCTGCAAATCACTAAAGTTATTAAACGAAAAAAGAGAAGCTCAAATTTTGATTTGAGGGAGAGAGAAATGTTTATGAATTGGTGAGTTTGATAGAGTTCTGGATGTGGTATTTAAGGACAATTCTACAATGATTAGTGAAGATAATATATGACACGTGGTAGATAAAAATCTTAAACGCAATCTCACCAGCCTCTCAAGCAACGACACGTGGTGCCTAGATATTTATTTAATTTCAAATCAGAATTCTTATCAAAAACGTATTTATTGTGAAGATAGGCACTGACACGTGTTGGATAAAAATCTAAACCACAATCTCACCGTCCTATCAACATTTAACACACTGCAAAGTGTGAGGGGTCTTTTGATTAAGCATTGACTAGGCTAAGATTAACACAATAATCCGATTAATGGGAAATCTTATATGTGATTCAGACAAGTGGAAATCAAAGAGCTTGAAGACGTGAAAGCATGGTGTGGGAGCTAGAAACGCACTGCGATGAAAGAGAATTGAGGGTTTTTCTGGGTTTTGAATTTTTGAAACAGATTGAAGGTTGAAGGAGGCTTTTTGGAGGAAGATGGTTGTGAACTTGGTTTGCTGCTTGAATGCTTGAGGCTTGATGGCTTGGAGGCTTGAAGGTTGTTTTTAGGTTTGGCTCAGTGAAGCTTGATGATGCGTGATAGATCCTGCATCTGATCCCAGAATCCTCTTTTTATAGGCTCAGGGTTGGTGATTCACAGATCCTCTATCATTCTGGGTAAAATGATTCCTCTTCAATTCATCTGGGATTTATGCCCTAAAGTCAGGGGAAAAAGCTTGCTTGAGAGGTGGGATTTTGGAAAAGAGAGGATTGGTGCGATGGCTTCTGAATACTGCAAACACAATGCCATAAAATCTGGAAAAAGATGTAGGGATTGTGAACTCATGATTTCAAGGGAGAAGGAGAAGAGTCTTAGCTAGTCACAAGGTTTGTCTATGAATGATAACAGAAGAATTCAATATGCTCGTGGATTTAAATCTAACTCTCCGTGTATTAGGTTGCTGATAGGAGAAACCTGGGTACATGGTTGCAGCGAGGAAGAAGAGCTACGGGGAATAGAAGACGCGTTTAACGAAGGAAAAGGAAGGAAGTTGGGCTTTTCCATGGCTTTAGTGCTTTTGGGCTTTGGGTTTTAAAGAGGGATTGACCAAATCTCATATTCTCATGCATGTTCACCATTTCATTCATCGATCTAACTCGTTGGGTTTGGATTTCGGGCCCAAGACCGAAATCACCGACGATATTAAATCGACGAATAAACATGTGTGTTTCCGTAACCTACCACACCACACCCACTTCTGTAAGCCCCAAGTGCATGATTGTGGCTTGGGTCCACATGCGTGGCATGACTGTTCAAATATATAATCTAGCTTGCATGTGTATTCTTCTTATTTGTGTTTGGAGTATGCGTACGACATACTCGTGCTTTTTTGGGTATCAACATTAGCCCCCTTGATTATGTAGGTCATGCAATGACTATGAAATAGGCTACATAATCAATAAGAGAGTAACCATGATGAAGAATAAGTGTATAGAGGCATGAGATATGATAGCCGCATGAGCATTTGAAGTATTGGCATGTGTAGAATGAGAGTATGCATATGTTACCAATGCTAGACTTAAATTCGCTTATGGCAACTATACTTGGGCATGTATTAAGCATGTGCATTTCTAGCTTGGCCTGAGGTTGCCATTAATTTTTTTTTGACAAAGCAAATGGGAAAGTGCGTGGAATTTGAGTGAACTTGTAGCTTAAGCGTGGCATGATCCCATTTAGTCTCAAATAGATACACAACCGTGTCAAAGAGGAGCTTGGCATAAGCTCGGATAGGGCTTGGCGTGCCTCTTTGGTCATGAATCCGCTTTGTAGTGTGTTTAGCTTGGCGCGGGGTATATATGATGGTATAATGCATGAAAAGGTGATGAATTTCTCAAACACATTGAACGATTGAGAGAATGTATGGGCTTGTAATATAGGTGCATGTCATGGGCCTTTTTTTTTTTGGTTGGACATAGCAAGGCTAATAGGTGGATGATAAATTTATCAAGGATATGCTTATTCTTCATTTTACTGCATGGTAGAAGAGGGACCAATGCCAAACTCCACTTTTCTCACCAAATTAGAGGTTTAAGGGCCAACAAATGGTTTGAGGGACATATGCTTTTCTAGTTCATCATAAAGATTGATCAATCAAGCCAAATTCGCTTTCATGAACTGAGTTCCAGGAGGTAAGATTCATCTCCGCATGAGTACTACAATGACAATTTTTTCTTTTCTTTTCTTTCGGCTTTGTGAATGGCTAAGCTGTATTGGAAATAGACTGGATAAGCTTCAAATGTCTGGAAAATGGTAAATATAGCTTGATATGTAGATGCATAGGCTTGATTTTTGAAACTCATGGCAAGTGAGGGCTTGAATTTTGAATAAGAGAATCTTGAGATTTGAACATATTGCTCACAGTGATTGCCATTGAATTATGCTTTAGGATTGTATATGAATTTTCATTCATAAAGCTTGATAGAATTATGCATAGTTAAGGCATGAAGTTTTCATTTGACGAGTAAGCATCTTCAACTGCAGGCATGCATCTTCACTTACTGAGGTGATCACCGTAGCGATTTGCCATTAGTCAGGTCTTAATCGCAAAGCCCCCAAGTGTATTGTTACTGAGGTGATCACTGTAGCGATTTGCCATGAGTCAGGTCTTAATCGCAAAGCCCCCAAGTGTATTGAAGAGGCTGAGCAATTGATCATGCTTGGAAGCTTCAAGCCTCGACAACCTCTGTAAGTATGCTTGCTTGTACCCATCAATTGCTTGGATAATTGCATGAATTTCTTTTGTTAGTTGTGTGGGCATGGCTCCTGAGGTGGTAATAATATCTTTCTCTGAGTTGGCTTGTGACTACTTGCTTGGCTTCATTCTACTCATGACTTGATTGCAAGAAGTCGGCTTTTCTTGCAAATAATACGTAACTCCATCATTGGCTTATAAGGCATTTGAATTTCATGAGTGCATAAATATATGCCTTGAGCATGATAAAGCCTTCTGCTTTATGCTTAACTTATGAGCATAGACCCTTATAGCTTACTTGACTAACTGCATAGGCATTGATAAATTGGAGGCTAGAGAAAGAGGATATGAGATAGAGTTAGAGCTTTTGAATTGGATAAATGGAATTCAGATATGTATAAAAAAAAGTCAGGACTATGAAGCATGATACTGATGAATTTTTTTTTTTTTTTTTTACTACCACAGCGGGGAATATGGTATTAACTCTGGGTTTGAGTCAATAAATTTGGTGCTGAGAATCTGATGGGTTGAGAATTGAAATTGTGGTTGTTAAATTTTTGTTGCTGGAAGTCGTGACTTCTCTATGGTAGAGGACACAAGTGGTGGAATATGGGAAACTACATGCATGGGCTGGACTATTGGTGTATGCTCTAGCATGACTGCAAGCATAACATAGAATTTTTGAAAACTGTAGAGGATTCTGCTTCCTGCAGGAGTGAAACTTTAGGCATAGCAGTAATTAATTTGGTTTGAGAAAGATTTGGGATAGTGTTTGAGTTTGTAATCAGGATTGGTTGGATATGGAGTTTGGTATTATGTATAGAGCTGAGTTCGGTGTTTGGTATTGTGTCCAATGTGGATGAGATTTGAATAGTAGAATAGTCTATGCAGTGAAGGGTTTTTGCTACAACATGAGCTTCTTCTTTTTTTTTTTCTTTTTTTCTATAGCAATAAAAGTGAGAGATAGAATTGGGAGTTACGGGGAAAAACAATCTAGAGAGCAACCATAGTGAGATAGAATTGGGAGTTGTAGGCTAGCGTTGACATGATTTTGGCTTGGAGAAAGACTTGAAAAATGTTGTATTAGGATCACTTGGGCATGGAGAGAACAAACATTGACTAAAGAGTACTGGCTTGTGCAAAAGTATCACACAAAAGAGTGGCGGCTAACTCCGAAGAGATGGTTTGAAATGTATATGCTTGAAGAATAATATGGGATGATTAGGTAACTGAAATTTAACAGCCACCTTGAACAAGATCATAAGCAACCAGCCCCCAAGTGTCATAGTATGCTATTTGAGGGGTTGATTTTGCTTGGAGTTGGCTTGATCAAGTGTTGATTGTTGCTTGGTTGACTTTTTTTCGCATGAGTCAGTAGTTTTGGCTTGACTGAGTAATAATGCTTAAAGCCTGATTGAGTATTGCTTGTTTGTTCTAATGAATTTAGCTTGACTACATGTTGCTTGCTACTTGATTGCGTAGTGATTGCTTGGTTGAATTTTGTTTGCATGTTCTGATGAATTTAGCTTGACTGCATAATGCCCTTGCAGGGAAATATAACCACGACGGTGTTGAGAGATGATAGCTTTTTTTTGGAAAGCTGCAGAAATATAAACCGCAACTATTTGCAGGGAACGATTTGCTTTCCTATTGGATGAGCACATCATATTCTTAAATGGAGAAGGAGGTCAGGTGATCATAATTGCAGAGTATGCTCCTCTGGCTTGCTGCGTGTTTTCTCTTTTTGGTTATATGCATGTTGGTTTAGAAGGCTGTTGCGGGGAGGTTCACAAAAGTTCAGTTCATCGATTGCAAAATGAGCTTGGTCTTAAACAACAACTGTAGGAATACTTATGTACTAGACTTGGGATGATATTAGCTTGAGTATCATGTTTTGTATATTAGAATCTTTTTCTTTTTGGCTACACAAAGCCTGTAACATAGGATCTTGGTTTTCGATCAACTCAGTTTGTTTTCAACACTTGACGCATTGGCCTGGAATGCTTTTGCAATAGGGATTTTGATTATAAACATATCTGGCTATGAAATGGAACTTGTGTACTTGGGTTACTGAAGTGAAAATTTTGGCTTTGGTGGTAGATGGCATCATGCTTATTTAGAATTTAGGTTCAGAACTAAGGTTTTGGTTACTGCAGTAGAAGACTTGGCTAAGGAAATAAGAACTTTGGCTAGGAATCAAAAATTTCAGATCTGAGAAAAGCTTGAAAAATATTTCGGCTATTTTCGAGAATGCTCATCCTACAGCAGGGAAGACCATGACTTGGAACAGAGACATTACAACGAGAGCTCTATTAATTTAGACACAAGGCATAATTGGTTTCAAACAAGCATGACACAATAACTGGTATTTTGGTACAGAGAGCTTGCATTGTAAACAAGATAAAATCGATCGCGAATAATCGAAGGTTGCAGGGTTAAAGTCAAAGAACAAAAACACAATGGTGGTGGATCATATCAACAGAAGGTACCCTCCTATTACTTGCTTCCACAACAAATGTGATCAATACAAGCATACTGAGGTTGAAGGATTGCATGAGATCCTCTGAATCACAACCTAGTCCCCAGTGAAGTCGCCAAAATGTGAGGGGTCTTTTGATTAAGCATTGACTAGGCTAAGATTAACCCAATAATCCGATTAATGGGAAATCTTATATGTGATTTAGACAAGTGGAAATCAAAGAGCTTGACATGACAGCGTGAAAGCATGGCGTGGGAGCTAGAAACGCACTGCGGTGAAAAAGAATTAAGGGTAAAAGGGTTTTAGATTTCTGGAACAGATTGAAGGTTGAAGGAGGCTTTTTGGAGGAAGATGGTTGTGAGCTTGGTTTGGTGCTTGATGGCTTGGAGGCTTGAAGGCTGTTTTTGGGTTTGGCTCAGTGAAGCTTGATGATGCGTGATAGATCCTGCATCTGATCCCAGAATCCCCTTTTTATAGGCTCAAGGTTGGTGATTCACATATCCTCTATCATTCTGGGTAAAATGATTTCTCTTCAATTCATCCAGGATTTATGCCCTAAAGTCAGGGAAAAAAGCTTGCTTGAGAGGTGGGACTTTGGAAAAGAGAGGATTGGTGCGATGGCTTCTGAATACTGCAAACACAAGGCCATGAAATCTGGAAAAAGAGGTAGGGATTGTGAACTCATGATTTCAAGGGAGAAGGAGAAGAGTCTTAGTTGGTCACAAGGTTTGTCTATGAATGATAACAGAAGAATTCAATATGCTCGTGGATTTAAAGCTAACTCTCTGTGTATTAGGTTGCTGATAGGAGAAACCTGGGTACATGGTTGCAGCGAGGCAGAAGAGCTATGGGGAATAGAGGACACGTTTAACGAAGGAAAGAGAAGGAATTTGGGCTTCTCCATGGCTTTTGTGCTTTTGGGCTTTGGGTTTTAAAGAGGGATTGACCCAATCTCATATTCTCATGCATGTTCACCATTTCATTCATCGATCTAACTCGTTGAACTTAGATTTCGGGCTCAAGACCAAAATCACCGACGATATTAAATCGACAAATGAGCATGTGTGTTTTTGTAACCTACCACACCACACCCACTTCTGCAAGCCCCGAGTGCATGATTGTGGCTTGGGTTCACATGCGTGACATGACTGTTCAAATATATAATGTAGCTTGCATGTGTATTTTTCTTATTACATAATTACCCAAAACTACAATTTGGTGGTGATATTTACCAATAGCAAGATCAGATTTGTTTATACTATCAGCAGGAATTAACAGTAATGTGTCGTTAACCCGTTTACTGTTTAATGACATAAATAACCCTGAAAATTTATAATTTACAACCCATACCACATATATATATATCCACATATTTTCTCAAAAAATGTTAAACCCTAATTGATTTGATTGGAGGCGACGAGCGGCGATCAGCGAGGCTGGGCGGCGAGCCAAGCGATGGCAGAGCGTGGTGCGAGGGCGGAGGCGCGAGCGGCGGCGAGCCAAGTGATGCCAGAGCGAGGGCGGAGGCGCGAGGCAGCGAGCGAGGCCCGAGGCAGATCTGTCTCTCTATCGCGAGGCAGTTCTGATCTGTTTTTCAGCTCCTCACGCCCATCTCTCTCTCTGTTGGTTTGATTTTGTGTGTTGGGTTTTTTGCTTTGTGTGTTGGTTATGGTTGAGATTTGATCAGATCTAGCTTAGATCTTTATTACTGAGGCTCAGTGGTATTGGAAGTGCGGCGGAGGTGGATTTTCTGAGGTTCAGTAGTATTGGAGCGGGCGGAGGACGACGGAGCTTCTGAAGCTCAGTGATATTAGAAGGGCGGTGGAGGACGGCGGAGTTTCTGAGGTTCAGTACCATTGGAATCGCGGCGGAGGACGGTCGAGGTAAAGTTTCTGAGGGTCAGTAGCATTAGAATATTTTGGTTTCTGAGCCTAAGTGGTATTGATTTTCTAAGTCTCAGTGGTATTGATTTCTTAGGGTAATTTTGTAATTTATGAGTTAACGGATTCTGTTAATTTTGGATGGAAACTTGGTAGTGGTAATTTTAAAAAGCAATCTTGTTATTGGTAAATATTAACACAAAATTATAGTTTTGAATAAAAACCTCTTTTCTTATTTGTGCTTGAAGTATGCGACATACTTGTGTCTTTTGGGTATCAACACAAAGACACATAGTTTAGTTGGAATCAGCAATTCAAGTCAAATTAACATTTTACTATTTTCTGAAAATAAATTATTTTCATTATTTTTTAATTAAATAATATATTATATATGACGTATAAATATAAAAACTATAGTGATATAAAATATAATTTAATTAAAATATAAAATTGGGTATGGGTTACCCTTGTTGGAGATAAAGGTGACCCAAAATTTGAGTTTGGGTATAGGTAGATTGATGGAGATGTCCTAACAATCACTTTAAAACCCATACCCAAACCCAAAACCTAAAAAAATCCATCTCCAACAATGAGAACCCATACCCAGATTTGGGTTCCTTCCCCAAATCCAACCCATTTCTAGAACCTTTTCAAGGAAAAAACCTATTTCTTCTTGATGGGACCAGATTGGTCCAAAGACAAAAAAAAACCATATTAAAATAAATTATATAATTAATTAAATCTAACACATATTAAAATATATTATATAATTAATTAAGTCTAACACATATTAAAATATATTATATAATTAATATTTATAATTTATATAATTCATTTGTTATTAAATAATTATATAAAATGATTAAAATTTGTGTATAGGTATGGGTTTTGACAAAATAGTTGGAGATGAAATATGAGTTTGAATAGTAATGGGTTTGGGTGAGTCAAAAAATGAGTTTGAGTATGGGTTTTGAGTAGGGTTGTTGGAGATGCTCTTAGTGCAACACTATCTACTATCAATGTAATGAGACCTTCCTGGACTATTGAATCACCAATTACCAAAACGGAAGCAAGAAGTCATCATAAATCAAAGCAGCAATTGCAGCACGAAATGAACACCCGAATTGGATAGACAACGGAGAGTCATGAACTACATAATAGATCAGATTCTTATAGACAATGAAAGATTGACCAGTCAGAAATTGAGAATAGACAAACAAAGTAGCCAATTACCACGAGATAAAACTAGTTCTAGTCCCAGTAATTACATCTAAAAGTTACCCTCCCTTGTCCTCTAGTAAATGTGCTTCAAGCCCAAGCCATGCTTGCCGCGAACGCAGCCGGGTCTCACAACCAAGTAGGGCGACCTCTTCGAGTTCTGCATCTTCGCAAATGTCCTCTTCCCCAGTTTCCTCATCCTCTCCCGCCCAAGCTTCTCACTCACCGACCACGGCACCAGCTCGTCATCCAACCCATACCCGTCCTCCTCATCCACGTCCTCGTCACCGCTGACGTCATCTCCGTCAAAATTGAGTGGAGTCTGGAAAGGAAGATCGATGAGGCGGGTCTCGCGAAGGCGGCTGTGGGCCCGGGTCGGGTCGGAGACGGGCGAAGCGATTGGAGTGGTGGCGGGGACGACGAGCACATCGGAGGACCCGATTGTGGGCCCGGAGTGGTGTAGTGGCTCATGTGGCTCGGAGTCGGCGTCGGAGATGTCGATGAATTCCCAGAGGGATTCTTGATCGGAGTCTTGATCGAATTGCAAGAGTTCGAAGTCATCGAAAGTTGCTGCCATGGTTAGGTTTTGGTGATCGGAATTGAGATTGGGAATTTTGGGGGTTAGGTTTTCACAGAGAGAGAGAGAGAGAGAGAGAGAGTCTCTGATTATCCTTCTCTATTTTTTTATGATAAGAAAGAGAGTCTGATTTATATAAGAGTTGGAGAGTCGAGAGTGGAAGAGATCTAGTCCATTGGTGCACGTCAAACTGCCAATCAGGTATTTCCACGTAATTTTATTGCCAAGTGAGAGAAATGTTACCAATATTTGAATTTTGAGGAAAAAAAAGAAAAATAAATTATGGACGTGGTAACTGGTAAGCCCATTTTCTTCTATGGAAATGGGTTTTTGTTTGGTTTTTTGCAAATGAATATCGAGAAAGACTTTGTCTCCACGTAAAGGTATATTTTTTAGGCATGATAAAAAGACTTGGTCTACACGAAAACGAGAAAAATCAAGATTCTTGGACTTCTTTATTAAAGTAAAAAAAGAAGGGTGTTCTTAAAAAGAGAAAGAACAAAACCAAAAAATCACCGATAAAGTTTGTTTAAAATAAATTTCAGGAATCCAGATTTTATGAGTCCTTAAATTTTTTTAATTGTTTTTGGGCCTAGGCTTATTTTCGGTTGGAAAATTGCTCCTAGCCTTAATACGACTACAAATGTTTTAGATAACTTGTAACTGTTGAGAGCTCTTCTGTCCATGCTGCTCAGTCTTATATTGATGGTATTGTTGTTGTCATTAGAGCTAGAAGAGTGCCTTGTTCTAAGTTCTAACAAGTATGTAGTTTTTTCTTTTTGCTTCAACTCTTTGAACGTCGTTTGTAACCAAAAAAAAAATCCTTCAAATTTTTTAATACCGTAGAAGAAACGTTCAGAGATTAAAAAATTTAGTGTGCACTAGTTGATGAGAAAAAGAGAAACTAATTAAGAAAAATGAACTCTAGCGACTCGAGTTGTCTCTTTTGAAAAAAAAAATGATTTCACAATCATGTAGCCGTGTGTTCGTTGAGCCCTAAAAGTCTGTAGCAACTAGCAACGATGGTGGATACACGAGTGAAGAATCATGTATTTACATCACGTTAACCTAAAAAATATGGACAATAACGCTTAAAATTCGGTATTGTAGTATTGAAGCATTTTGAATATAAAAAGATGAGTTTGGGGAGAAAAAAGATGTCGTCCAGTGTACATTCCATAATTATGCATACATGGTATATATCATCTAATTTTGCTAAGCCTTTTGCTAAACATGTCATGATCACATTTCCATGATACTTGACAGTGACTTCCTATTCACATATAAACTTCCAAACTCTGTGAATTGCTCTTATCTTAGTTCTGAGAATCAGACACGTTTGTGCATGCTAGCAATTCCCAATCCACTTTCAAATCTTGAACATGTACAACTATTGCGGCTTGCCCTCTAATACTTGGACAACTTTCTCTGCTCTCGATTGAATACCGTTCAGGTACTCAGAAAGAACACGCTGCTGGTAAGAACCACCTTCCTGATAAAATAAAATAAAATTCACAACCAACACGCTGAAGCATCAGGGCCAAGGAAATAGAAGCAATTGAAAAAACAATCAAATTGAAGGACAAAGGTTGTTCTCACCGTTCGGATCAGAGTTCGTTCAATCCTCTTCTTGATGACAGCATAGAGGTCCGGTGGTGGAATTTCACCTTTGCCAATTGACAATCCATTGACCAATAGATTGTTCCATTCTTCCTCAGGAGCTGCAACAAATGAAATTACCTATAAGTGGGCCTTATCCAACATACATGAACTTCAAAAAAAAAAAAAAAAAAAAAAAAAAAGAAGAAGAGCTTCCACTTAACTATTGAAAAGAGATAATTCAAGAGGTGAACCAACCTAACGACCAAAAAAAAAAAAGGGTGAACCAACCTCCCCATGACATTTTTAGCTACTATAAATTGCTTCTTAGGACACAGTGAAAAGAAGACAAAATGATCAAAATGCAAAAAGAAAGTGTTGCACATACTTCTTTTGTGCATCACACTTTATTGGTGCTTGATACTTGACACTATCCTAAGAGTTTCTAAACAGGCAATTCAATGACTAAAAACTCCTGGCATACATAAACAAACACTAAAGCTAAAAACCAATTTTACAAATATAACAACTCTAGCAGCAGCTGCAGCACTCATTATTCCATGTACCCAATACTTGGAGCAAAAAACAATTTCGAGTCCCTCAATGGCATTGAAACAGACTCTTTCCAATGCTTCCGGATAAGGAACATTCAAACTGAGAGTTCAAATCACATCAGCCTGAAGGTGTTGGAATCAAACGTTTCAAAGTGAGCTCCTGATCATTGAATTGAACAATCTCTTGGGAGTGCAAGATGCCTTCATCAGCAACTGACACTTAAACAGAACTCCAATTTGTTTCTCTTAAAAGGGAATTGACCAATCATCTGTCTAAACTTTACAACCACATTTCCAGGGGATTCCTTCACTATACCAGGCAGAAATTGTAGACATAAAAATACCCCCCAAATAGCAAGTTTCTTACACACAACACCACTGAAACCAGGCATTTCAAGGGGGGACCATTACTAATTTTCTAACATCGAATATATAAAGAGAAAATGCACCAACAGCTACTGCACTGATACATATGTAGTATAGAGAGAAGCATATGAGCAATACAAATTCTCTTTCTTCAGAACCCTGAAGTTTGATCAAATATATGATTGGCAAATAAATAGAAATATAAGATTTTCTTCATGATAATATTTTTTTTTTTTCTCATTTTCTAGTTCTGACAAAAAAGAGCAAGATACCTTTAATTATGGATTCAAGAAACTCCTCGGCCTTCAGAATTTCATCCCCTGCAAATTAGTAAACACTAAATAGAATTAACAACACCTAGTTTTGATTTTTGAGACAATATAAGCACAATAATGTAACAATGAGATTTATTCTAAAAGAAAAAAAGTACTTGATGATAGATTTCTTTGGGATGGATATTTGTCATTAACTATCAAAAGGAAAAAACAAGGAAGATGCAGTTTCGCAAAACAACATTTATCCAGAGACATACTATCTTTTCTTTGCGTCTGGATAAGAGATATAGTCTACGCATATATTCTAAAGACAAGATCATGAATAAGTCATGACTTATGACTCATGTCCCCGATCAAATTCTTCAACCTTCTTGACTACCTGCCTTGACTATAAAGTGCATCGACTCCCAAAGACCACCTCTTGGGCCATACATCTTTGTGAGGAGGCAAACAGAGGAGCCACCAAACGGCCTTAATCTCCAATATAATTTGTCAAAAAAATGAAAGGAGCGCTTTTCACACTATCAGAATGCCTAAAAAGACTTATTTTCAGTTGTTCCTGCGATTTTGAAGCCGCATCTTATACAAGTAAATAGGAGATGACCTGATTAGAATTTAGAAACACTGAGAATTCATTTGCTGAGTCTCTTTGCATTGCTTAATGATTAAAGAACCCTATACCAACCAGGGTGAGTGCAAATAACACTCTTCAGGTGCCAGTTTGAGATCTTGAGGTTTGGAAATTTCACGAAGATAGTCAATCCAAGCAAAAAGTTTAGATCAACCCAACATACCAGAAATATGAGAGTCAAGAGATGCTCATCCAACTAACACCAATGGCTCAGGCTAGTGTTTGCAGAATTGGGTGTGCAAACATGTTATTTATCATGATGCAAGGCAAGCTCACTCATTGAGATGTCCTAAGAAATCTATCAGCAAATGAGGCGATGTAGAACTAAAACACGCTCGCGTAGACCACACCAGCAGACCCATGTACTACATGGTGTGGTGAATCAAAAATCCTTGTTGAAATGTCACCGACAAGAGCAACAATTAGATATATTAGGATTACTAACCAGAGGGTCAGGCCCTCTGACCACTAGCATAAACATGTACACATAGCTCACTAGCCACTACACCATATTACAATGTGGACACCGGAATTACCTTTCTTTGCATAACTGCGTTTTGATAGAACTTTAGAAGCATATAGTTGTAAAACCTTTTGTAACATAGCCTCAAGCCCTGGCTTATCACCATCTTCTTTTGCCTGCAAATGACACATAACAAACATTAGCCAGCGTATCATATATGATGATCTTAAAATCCCCTATAAGAATAACATTTAGCTGTATTACAAAATAAATTATAACTTAAAAATTGAAAAATCTTGGACAGAAGCTAAGACAGTAGCATATAAAACATCACTGAAGTGAATAAAACATTTTTTCAAAAATGTACACTTTACTACGGACTTTTACCCAAAATTTTCATATGGTTTTCATCATTTACTTTGCATTTAAAGCATAACATGAGCTGTGTCATCAGATTTTAGTAGCATCAGTTTGAACTATTAAAGGAAGAACAGAGAATGAATGGCAATACTGAAGATTATGCAACTTTACAGCAAGGGAAACATTGAGAACTTTACTGGCATACAAGAAAGAATATTCAGGCAGGTAGCACCATAAGTATTAGAAAAACACTTACTTGTCTTAGTTGTGCGTTAACTTCTGAAAGGAAGCCTTCATCCAGTAGCCCGTCTTGTTCCCTTTCAGTGATTTCCTAATGATCAAAAAGAGGAAACATGAAATACACAATATTATGAAACAATATCCAGTTTTGCATAGAAATAGTAAAGGTAGAGCATCCAAAAAGTAGGGCTACGGATGGAGGGGTTGAGAATATATGGGATGGATTAGTATACACAACAATCCCCTCATCTGTGGTCACACTGGGCCAAACATGTGGATCAATATCTTTGTGGATATGGACCCATACATTGCTGAATTGCACCTAGATGCCTTAACATAAATTGGGAATTCAAAATGGAGCATCCAACAGAAACAATTTGTACGGAGAGGCTTAGGAATTATATATTTAGACACAATTAATGATGACTAATTTGGAAGCTAAATCTGATGGCCAACCAAAACCAATTTAAGAGAAAGAAGTAAATAAGATTTAATGCTAAAGACTTCTTTATTTCTCACAGATAACTGAAATTTTGTTACAACATTCTCACTGGAAGTAAACTTGACATCTCTAACATCATTGCCAAACCAAACCTGTAATGCAGTAAAAGGGACTATAATTTAAGGATGGGAAAAATAATTAAGAAGACATAAGTTGATAGAGAACCTCCTCCAAAGGGTACACATTTATAACTACCCTCAAACCGATTTGGATATTCCACAATGAAGAGAGTTCAAACAAAAAGAAAAGGACTCACTTTTTCCATTAATTTAAGAGACTCAGGATCTCTAGGAGGCCACTGAATTTCTACAACATCATCAACTACGGGTTTCAGAATCCCTTTGAGGACATCAGTAGCTGAATTTATCTTTTCCTGCAGGGAAGGGGTGAAAAGAGAAAAACAAAATAAACTTATGTTGTACTGGAACAAGGCGATCGTGTGCGTGTATGTGTGGAGAGAGAGAGAGGTACATTGGTCTTGTGAACAAGGCGATCCACTATGCTCATTACAGATATAGCCAATTCCTCATAATCTTTCTGAAAGAGTGTAAAAGGGTAAGCATTCTTGCACAATTCAAGAACTGAAGGAGACTAACAAGGAAATTATCATCATAAAATCAGAATTAAACAAGTTAAAAACCATGCTTTATCATCTTCTGATTTGCAGGTATCAGTTCTTGCTGCAAGCCGTATCCAAAAGCCCTCGTTAAATGCCAACACATTTTCAACAACAAGCTTCTGAAGCTGTTCACAAAGGGTAACAAACAATAAGAATTCCAGTCAGTGGCGGATTTAGGATGAAATTCTTCCCCGGGCTAATTGGAACGGAAAAACAAATTTCAACGCATCTCGACAGTGCGATGATTTTTTGTTAATAAAAACAGACATAAGTTGTTTTGATGGTTCCAAATATACACGTTGGGTTCCAAATGTGATGGTAAATCAATGAGTCTTAGCTATATGCTTGAAAATGCTTCAGTCATGTTAGTGAAAATGAAATGAAAACATGAACCTTTGTTGATAGTAATTCCTAATATCAAAGAGTATTCGTAAGGATTGTGGAAGAAAAATTTGGAATGAAGCATTCATGTGTTGGGCTGCAGGCTTTATCAAGATGGAAATCAAGGAAGTCAATAGATTGTCGTGTATATACTTAAAGTTGTTAGTATTGGACTCGGGAAGTAGTAGTAATAGGCTAGGAAACATATACTTAAAGTAAGTACGTAGTTCTTAGTCAATAGCTAGGTTTTTTTTTCACTTGATCATACTTGAAGTAGATTTATTTTTTACCTCACAAAACTTTCCAGGGCTCCAGCCCAGGCAAGCCTTGGGCTGGTTCCGGCCCTGATTCCAGTGACATACTTCCAAATTGCGAGTCAAATGAAGGTGTGCTGCAGTCTTAAGATATTAAAAATTTATATCTTATCTTCCAACCCATTCGATTGCACACCTTTATATATGATACATAGAACTAGAAACAGTAGTGAAAATAAATTAAATAAATAGATAAATTTTAGTCTGGTTCACTTTTCTGGTATCCTAGCAGGCAAAAAGCAGAACCAGCCGTAAAGAATTGAAAGAATTTCCTTTATGGGTCTAACTCACAAATTTTCAGAAAATCAAACAATAGATGTATTTTTTAACAATTCCTATCTTTCCCTTTAGATAATGATGTGATCGGTCTTATGACACTCATCTCAATCAACTCAAAAATATAAATAGGAGACCATCGTGTATAAGAATCTAATTCAGTTTCCATACTTGCTAAAGAAAATGCAAAAGACATATCTACTTACTTCAACAGGATTTGCTTCCCTCAATTTGTCTATCAGCCTATCAACTTCTACAGTCTTTTTGAATGCTTCCTCAGCATCTTGATTGACTGCACACATCAAAGTTCTCCTGTTTTATTAGATTGAAACACTCAATTTACTATTGACAGCTCCATCAACCATATTCAAAAATATTGAAACCAAACCAAATATAATAGTTATTTCCTAATCAAATCTCAATCCATGGTTTCTATATTTCATAGAAAAAAATATATTAACCACTGTAAACGACAATAATAATTTTGCAATGGTAAACGACCAAGGGAGAACATATATTTAGAAATACAGAGCAAAATAGTCATTTCTAACTAACTGAATGGTATCGACGGTCATTTCTAACTAACTGAATGGTATCAACAGTCATTTCTAACTAACTGAATGGTATCGACAGTCATTTCTAACTAACTGAATGGTATCGACAGTTATTTTACCCTTAGGAAAGAGATACTTTGGCCTGAATTGACAGATGGTAGAAAGAGTCGCTATTGCACCATAATTAGGCACTGCCAGTACCACCTAGTGAGAACCTTGAGGCCTCAAGTGCTCAACTAATAATTCCAATGTCACTGTTTTGTTTAGTGAATTTGTTTGTACCACCCTTTGCCAAGCGATTGTTTTTCTACCTTTCTGTGCACTAATCTAATAGGATGTCCAAGAGATATCTGAGACATTAGGTCTTTTTCTCCTACCAGTAGGTTGGCAAAGAAAAGTTCCACCCACTGGCCAGTAGATTTGGTATTAGGGTATATTTCCTACTGCAAAAATCTAGTTCTTAGGTAATTGGTATGAAAGTTAGGACAAATAGAGGAAAGGGCATTCATCAGGCCATTGAGATGATATTGACTGTGAGTGGAGAATGAACATGAGCAATTAACGGCAAATTGTTATCTCGTAAATTTCCCATTTCAAAAGTAGAGCATCTTATTCTTGTGCAGGGCCCCCAAAATAAACTCAGCGGAGGTATATGTGAGTAGCTGATCTATGTAATCAGTAGTTAGTATCTTGTAAAGTAGTTTAGGTTCTCAATGAAATAAGCGATTCCAAAGTCCTGATATCTCTCCAGGATTATTCCAAATTCAAGTAAAAAATTATAGTGATGGCTACATATTCATGGACTCGAGTATTATTTCTAGTAAGAAGCTGATCAAAGAATAACTGAAAAATATGCAAGACAATAATTGACAGTGAAACTGCAAAATCTAGAATTAGTGAATACCTCTTCTTACAATACATCATATTAGTCGAACGAAACAGCCTCAGCCTCCACATCCCCGAAACCACATGATCTGAATTCTTTAGCAACGTAGAGCATAGACCAAAGCAATGTACCTGTTCAATGTGTAAAACAAAGCACACAAAATGTCATGTACTGCCCCAAAGTGCACCAAGTGAACCAAAATCGCTCTCAGCATTATTATATTCTATATCTGCCCAAACCTTACATTGCCTTTGATAAATATAGGGATTGTAATTTGAATGAAGCAAGAAATAGTATAAAAGAGTGAGAAGAGAAGAAGAAGAAATACCTGGTGACAGTGATAAGAGCATCGGGGAGGTTGTAGGGAGAGAGACGAGGGCATGAATAGTGATGAGGATGAAGCCATTGAAGAAAGGAAGGTTGGTTTTGTGGCGGGAGAGAAAGAGAGAGAGAGAGAGAGACGGCTACTGATGACCGTTCAAGAATGAGGAGTTTCCTAATTATCACTTTGTGTTTTTTGTTGTGGATAATTTATGGGGAGAGTCTGGGCCTATTGTTGGGGGGGGAGGGGTTCAACTAAGATTGGGTTTGCCCACTGTTGCTGATCCCTCTGTTTCTTTCTTTCTTTCTTTCTTCATCAACCCTTAACTAGTTCATTACAAAAGAGTACATTAGTCTCAAACTAATCTACTTTTGTGTATCAAATTTAGTCTAGGTTAGCGAAAATATTATCATTAGCAACATGAAAATGGTACAACGAGGGGGACGAAGAGGAGCCTGAACCTCGCGCACTAGTACAAATATTCTCGTAGAGAACATCCTGGATAATCACAGGTGTCTTATCTAACCATAAAAAAGAAACACTAGCTAGATGTGCATGAGCAACACCATTAACTTCACCATAAATAGGCCGCAAGATTGAATGGCACTCCTTGCAATCCTCCACCAAACTACCCATCTCTGAGAGGTCCTCCTCGTTGCTATTAATAGCATCCACCACCATAGCACAGGACTAATTTATCTTTTGTTGATCATTACGGTAGGTATTTTGTCAAAATTCTCATTCGGTACCTTGGTGCTTTCTTGTCATTTGGAGAAATAGCATATTTCTTGCAAAGGCTATTCTCTGCTTCATCTTCTTGCAAGACCTCCCTCCGTGAGCAGCATCTCCCTTCAATCCATGTGAGTTGTATCGATTTGGAACTACTACTTGAAACCCCAATAATATAAATCCCTTCTTTCTCTCTTATTCCCTTCGCACTTTTAGACGATATGCCCACAACTTGGCAAATCTTTCAAGATAAAAGTGCAGGATATGCACTACAACTACTACTTGTTTATAATATCAGTATCAACAAGATCCTCCACAATATCAAATTCCCACAACTCTGAAAAAGCGTTGTTTTGTCATCTTCTACTCGATCCCTTTGCCGATTTCTTTATTTGCAAGCAATCATTTTCTTACTTTGCTTCCCCATTCTGCTCTAACGTGCATTTGGTTTGGTGGGTGATGGAAGGCTTTCTTTTTGGTTTTTATATTTCTCTTTGGATCAATTTATAAAGGTATGGTTCAATGGTTCAATGGTTCATACTTAATTGAGATGATTCACCAACAAGATCATCAAGGTACAAGTCAATGGTCCTCTCTTAATGTTGAAGGCAAAGGTGGTGATTAGATGACCTTGTATCTCGATATTCGAACATCTGTATTTTATGACCAAAAAAAAATATCTTCATTTTCAAATGCACATGTCTCATACATATAGATATAAAATTACAATATTAAAAAGCACTCAAAAAACGTACGCCCCAAGTTAAAAATAATCGAGGTATATGTGCTTCAAGTAAGGTAACAAAAAACTCTATATACGATTTTTTTTTATTTATTTAGTTTTAATAAATTATGTTTTGATGGACATTAATACGTGTTGACAGTAGCCGTAGAGGGGCTACAGCAAGCCCACAGACCCGCGGCAAGTACACCAGGGCCCGGCCCAGGACCCAGGATCGGATCACCAGCACCAGGCCTCGGGGCCCAGCGGTCTATCCTGCCTCCAAGGGTCCTGGGATCGGGGGCGCCTGCCTGCCAAAGAGGGCACCAGAATATCCAAGCAGAAGGGAACCAGTCCCACATCGAAGGGTAAGGCCAGCCCTCACCCTCAACCACCTATATATGGGCCTCAACTACCACCATAAATAGGTAACTTGTCTCTCTCCCTGCTTACATACGTGCCCAGGTTATATATATTCCAACTATACTAACTTAGGCATCGGAGAGGTGAAGGCCGGCCCGCCCGGTATTCCCCTTAGTAAGCAGGATTGCAGGAGATCGAGTTGGAGTCATCAAGTATCTACCGAGACCCCCGGGTTTAGGCAGAAACAATACGATATTCGCAAAAACTTAGAATATCATATCATATTACAAGTTGTCATTTTCTTTGATGACCCTAAAGCCTAATTATGATGTGGGGGTGCTAAATTGAGAAAACAAGCTGTCAAGTTTGAACTCATGAAAAAGGTGTTTTTGGTTGTGTTAGGCCTAATGCCGTGCAATAATTGATAGATTTCCGTGGGGAAAACGTGTGTTTTGTTCTCCAACGACCTCCCATATGAACCTAATTTCCAAAGCGACTACGTACAACTGTGCCCTTTTTTCTTTGCCTCCTCCAACTCTTATTGATGGTGTGTTCTTAAAATGACCATTTGAACCATTCCCTCCCCTCTGGGTTTGCAGGGAACTTTATTTTTTGGAATTTAGTTTCATTTCTTGGAATATATATAATTATTGGCTAGATTGAATTGCAACTGGTGTGGGTATATGGTAATGACAATATCAAATGAATGGCAAGCAGCAACTAGCTACCAAGAAATAAATACAAGCACAAGTGCTACTGTGGAAAATAAGTGTGTGTATATATCCAATTGTCCAATTTGTTCTTTATTGGAATTGATATATGATGGAATCCTACCGAACGTATGTACATATATAACTCTAAGAATATAGAAGGAAGACCACCATAATTTACTATTAAAAACTGAATCGACAGGTTTATAAGTTTGTTTTTTCAAAGGTTTTGCTCGATCTTTTAGATTAATGAAGTGAAGCAAGCAAACCTCTGGGCTCTGGCTAATTGATATTACTGTGTGATCTGGTCTCCCATGATCTAACACTGCTCAATCAACATCGATCATCTCTTTCTCTCTTAAATATTATTCTCCAGTAGAAAAAGGCTGGGATATCATCTATCTCTCTCTCTCTGTCTAACCATGAAGTTCCATCCTTTAATTAATTGTTTGTCAAGCCTCCATCTCCAACTTCGCATATTCTTGGAAATATCATTAAAATCTTTAGGGTTGAGTAGAATATTAGCCAAGAGAAGCCTGATTGCTACGTCCTCTTAACTCAAACCTGTATGTATATATATATATATATATATATAGATACAGTCAGAGTGAAAGAGACTGCATCCAGAGCTTTCTCAAAGAGTAAAAGCACCCCTCACAGATATCTTAGCTGTTATCTCTCTCTCTCTCTCTCTCTGGTCCCTGAAAACTCAAAAAAGCCCCTTAACTAGTTTGTCCTGCTCATCCCCATCTCTCCCCCATAACCTCAGTCTTTGCACCCATCAACTACTTATAAAGATCAAGGACAAAGAGCAGTGCAGAGAATCAATCTAAGTGAAAGCATGAAGATCTTGTGCGATGTATGTGACAAAGCTGAGGCCACTGTGTTCTGCTCAGCTGATGAAGCTGCTCTCTGCGACGTCTGTGATCGCCGTGTTCACCATGCAAATAAGCTTGCAAGTAAACACAAGCGCTTCTTTCTTCTCCAACCAACATGCAAAGACTCCCCTCACTGTGATACATGTCAGGTAACATGCTCAAATCCTTGTTTTGGCTCAGTTTCTGGTTCTTTGATGACTCTGAGTCTACCTTCATTGTAGTACGTTTTTCGGCCAAACACAACGAAAAAATCGATGAGAAAATGAACTCGGAGTAGTTAATTTGCATATTCTACTATGATATAACTATGGTAAACAACCTATCTTTGATTATGAGATTTAGAGCTTTAGACTACTACTACGTTTTGTAGTATCTTGTTATTTTATAGTACAAGGCAATAGAAACTTTTCTATTATTGTCATTTTGTATCTCCAAATCTTGTTGAGAAGATTAAATTTAGCTTATGTGACAAACTTTTTATTCAAAGACTAAATATGACATGAACAAAACTTATATGAGTCCTAAGTTAATTTTGGTGGGTTTAATTTGCAGGAAAGGCGCGGGTTCCTCTTTTGTCAAGAAGACAGAGCAGTTCTTTGCAGGGAGTGTGACCATTCAATCCACAAAGCCAATGAACACACTAAGAAACACAACAGGTTTCTTCTCAGTGGTGTAAAGCTTTCTGCTGATTCTACTCTGTATCCAACCTCATCATCATCATGCCCTACCTTCTCTGATGAAGTAGCAATCACAAAAAGCACTGATCATGCAAGAGTAGTCTCCAAGTCATCGACAAAGAGACCTAGAACAGGATCCAATGAACAAACCTCATCGTGTAAGGTAGAGGAGAATTGCTCTATCAGTGACAATGGTTCAGTGATTTCGACTAACAGCATATCGGAGTACTTAATGGGAGATCAGATCACCGAGTGGCGTGTGGAAGACCTTCTTGACGTCTCATTTGATTTTGATGGCTTCTATGAGGTTGGAAGCAGTGCACCTTAAATGTCGCTAGGGAGCTAACAAGATCAGTTTTGCAGATATATTGCTTCTGGGAAATTATACTTTTACTTGTTGGAAAATAAGTGAGTCCAACTCTTTTTTCATTTTTTTTCCTATGTTTCAGATTCTATCACAATTTTCTCATGTATGAGATTCGGTGATATTCGGACCCATCTTGTAAGACAATAGTTGGGGAAGAAAGATTTGGAGAAAAGGTTTAGTAATATGAGTTGGGAGTTTCTGACAAATTTAGTGAAGGAAGATTTCGAAAACAATAGTTCTTTGTTATGAGAAGATGTGATCTCTAGGTACCTGTGGTGTTCTCATAGCACTGTAATTAAGAGTTCAGTTTTTTTTTTTTTTTTTTGGTTTCTTGTTTCCATTCCTTCTTCTTTTTTTGAATCTTGGAAATCTGTATGACATTTCTTTCAAGGTTTTGATGTGATATTGGGTGTTTGGAGGTGTATAAGAAATTATGGGACTAATTGTTATCGGTTCGGATGAGTACAAGAAAGAGAACTATGTAGTTAAGGTATGGAGTTTGCGTATTCATACCGTACAAGTCATATTCTGGTAGTCAGTGAATTTATACTCAGATGTGCATGCTGTCATTATATTTAGCTCGACGGGTGGACGAGAATGAGCATGCTAATTGCCTTGTTATTTTTCACCAATGAACCTAAATCCTACGGCATTTTTTTTTTTTGGAGAAGTAAATCCTATGGCAATTTGAACACAACTGACTAGGGATTTTCACCATTGCATCTAAATCCAACAACAATTGAACAATGTTTAGGTTAAGAGTTAGAGCAGATAAAGAGTAACCAACACTATGTCCTGGGGGAACTAGATGCAAATAATGAAGCCTTATCATCTCAACTGCAGCTGAGGCTGCATAGTCAAAAACCGATAGCAAGAGTAGTTCACAATTGTGTTGCAAAAAACCGAATAGGTAAGCTGTTTTTCCAGTAATGAAATACCAATATGGATATTGCCCAAACATTGTAGTCCATAGTCCACACAAGGTACTCAATTCATCTATCAAAAGAAAAGAAAAAGTCGAGCCTACAAGCTCAGCATGTACATTTCTGCTCGAAGAAAAGGATGAGACAGAAAAGTAGATAAATTTCTTGTGACAGTAGCAACACATTTTCACGTACATGCCACACTATTTACATTTTGCAGAGTAAAAGAAGAAAAGCTTTTCCCTATGAGAAAGGAAACAGCTCTAAAATAAATGTTCCAACTTAAAACAACTTTGTTAACGCTATGTGAGGATCAAGTGAATAAAGCAGAGATGTAATGAATTGATATTGCAGAAATGGATGAAGAATATTGCTTCTTAAGCATACATTGTATCTATACACTGGCAAACGAACAGTATAACACCAATCACAGCATTTTGCTGCATGCTGAAGAAACAAAGCAATATCCCGCATCTCATACTCCCAAATGTGCCGGTTTCTTTTTCCCATTTTTGTACCTTCTTATTTTACAGTCCCCCAGAGAGAAACAAAGTATAATATACCTTTCAGACACTCACACTTACGTACAAGCAAACTAATTAAAGAATTGCACCCCCTATATCATGGAAAATTGCAAACCGGCGAATGATGAGAAAGCCCTGCAAAATAAAGGCAGAAAAGAAAATGTTAAAGACCCATGAAAAGATAAGACTGCTCATCCATCCTTACCAACAAAGAAAAGAAAATAATTTATTACCCATCTAAACTACAAAGTACTCTAAGCAATCCTAACTCACAAACTAATTCATTAAGTAACACAAGTTGTATTGTCACCATCTTAAAAACTCTTGAAACCAATCTGATAATTAGTTTTTTTAAAAAAAAAAAAGGTGTTACCTTTATTTGAGGGCATATAACAGTCATGAAGTAAATGCAAAAAGCCTATCTGCAATCTTTGTACGACAAATTGGGCACTCGGAACAAGCAAGTGAGCACGATTTACATACTGCAAAAGATGAAAATCATAGTTACCACTATAATAATGAGCGGAAAAAGCTGAGAGCTTCTGTACATAGAACTTCAAAATCACTTACAACAAAAATGCCGGCAAGGCAACAGAATTGCTGCAGTTGGTGCTTCAAAGCATACTTTACAGAAATGGGAATTGGCATCACCATTTCCCTGGTGTTTGAGCTCTTTTTCCTTCATCTCTTGCATTCGAGCCTGAAAATATAAAAGCCAAATCTATAACACAACCTTCAAAGCTCTTAACTACTCCAAAGCTTCACAATTTGCAGACACTCACTTAACTCTCTTTATTCTTTTATCCACATACCACCCATTATATGCCAGTAAGTTGCGGCCTGTTTATTCGAATCAACACCTAGTCCTAATATTGACTCCAGGTTCTAACAGGACTGGCAAAACAAGCCTAGCACACTAGAGTCAAAACATAATTCAGATTCTCTTTTACCTTAAGGCGAAGAACAAGGGGTTCTTCAGTGCGAATTTCATCATTAGCTGGTTTTGCAACTTCCAACACTTGTCTCTCTTTGGGGATAGCATTACTCTCCCTGTGATCATTTGTTTTAAAACCATTATTATTCCCCATGGCATCATTGTCTCTTTCTTCTGTGGTTGTCTCAGGGATAGCTCCACCTTCTTTCTTTAATTTTGCAACCAGGACCCACATGTTTGCCAAGTCGTTTTCAAGAGCTTCTTCTCTTCTCTTTGCATCTTCAACCTTTTTCCTGTACTCCTCCTCTACAAATTCCTTTTCGGACAGAGCAGCCTCAAGAGCTGCCTCTCGCTGCTTCCTAGCCTGAAGTTCCATCCTTAAGTCATCAGAATCAAGATTCAAAGACTCAAAGTCATCGGACAGCATATCATTTGCACGACCATAAAGCCTCCCTTTCCTTCCGGGTCTTAGTCCATCATTGTGCTTGCGGTTAACGCCATTACCAGGATGCATGTTAGAACTTCTAGAATTATTGGCTAGCTCACGAGCAGCCAACTCTTTCTCTAGTTTGGCATTCTGTAATGACAGTTTTGTCACTTCACCAGCTAAATTTTTCAACTCAACAGCAGCAGCAGATGCCAGTTCCTTAGCATAAGAAGCTTCTTCAGCGAGTTTTTGATTTTGCACATGTAACCCGCTATTCTCCTCTGAGAACTGAACGTGCTCCAGTTTTAGTCTTTCATTCTCAATCTCCTATAACAAAAGCATGAATCAGTTAAAGAATACATCAAAATGAAAGGAACCTCTTGAATTAGTACAAGAACATATTCACGCACAATAGACAATGGGAGTTATTAACACTCCCAATGTCAATCTACACTCCAAACTTTTATAAACTCGCATAAAAACTTTGAAAGGATAAAATATTGTTATTTTAGGGAGTACTAATAATAAACACCAAGAAGAAAAAAAAATGATAACCATTACTTTTACCCAAATATGAAAATGATTACATGTCCTCAAAATTGCTACTGTCACGTGAGAATGACAGCAGCAATGTCTACATGAAAGCGCACAAGAAGCATGAGCAATAAACCAACCATATTACACAAAGTGCAACTCGAGCACATGGGCAGAATATTTGACACTAAAGGAACAGATAGCCCCGTCAATCTAGGATATATGGATTCAAAAACTAAGAAAGATCGGTAATCACCTGAGACTGGATTTTCTTTCTCAATTCATCAACAAACTCTTCAGATACACCATGCTCAGAAGACCCTGATGATTTCTCACCAGATACTGAAGCTAAGCGGCGCTCCAACTGATTCACTTTTTCTTGCAATTCCAAGTTCTCTGCACACTGAAAAGAATGAAAGATATTTATATATACCCACATATATTTATATAAAACAGAGGAAATAAAGAACAAAGCTAGATGGAGATATTCTAACCTTATTTTGCAGTTGCTCCTGAAGTATACGATTGTCTGCCGATTTTATCTGCATAAATCATACTCAAAAGAATGAAATTCTATTACCATTAGAGAATACTATGTTATTACCTACCACTTAGGATCCATCAAACACTAATAGATATATATGATGCAATAAGATAATATAAGCACTCACTTCCAACTCAAACCCCTTCTCATCACATTGTGTCATCAGTCTCTTAACTGTCTGTTGCGATTAAAACAAATTTCAGCATTCACAAAGTAAGACACAGTCATACAGTCACAGAGAACTACATATGAAATAATGAACTGAGACATAGAACAACCTGCTGCATCTCAACCAAAGTTGCATTAGAGACTGAAGCCTCGCCACTTTCATTGATGCGTTGCTCCAAAATTCTCATTTGTCTTCTCTTTTCGTGGATATCACGTTCCAAGTTCTCAATCTGTAGGAAAGCGTAATTATATAATCAAGGGTCTTTTTAAGTACACATACTTCAGCTGCGAAAATGAAGCTTTCAACTATTTGATTTGTCCAGATAGCAGAATGCTGGATTGTAATGCATAGAAAAAGATTGCATCTCTGATAACATTAAGCAATCAACTCTCTTCTTATCAAATAATGTGTAACGGGACAATATTTAGCACTTCTAAAGATAAACGGCACAGGATAAGCTTTGGCACAATGAATTGAAATTTTACTTGAACTTTGGAGCTATCAGGGTCATTTGCAGACTGTTCCACCATTCGCTTCAAGGTGCTGGTGCCAAGTGCTATCTCTCCAGCAAGCATCTTTACTTGCTCGACAAGCAGGTCTATATGATCTGTCATTGTCATCCCTCCCTATATACATATGATAAATATTAATAAAGGAAATATAATTACATCATAAAAAAAAACTATTTATTATTCAGTGAGAACACAAAGGCTAAAAACACAATTGTATTTAGAATTGAAAAAAAAAATTGTAACAATTAGCAAAAGTATTCGAAAGTTTATACGCTCAGCTGAAATGTGAGCAAAAGGTAAATAAAGTAGAACTTACTGTTGTCAGTTTCGAGCCACTGATAAGTTCCCCAGCTTGAGTTAGATCTGTAATTGTACTGCCAGCTGGTGAGAGCTCTTCATTCCACCTACTGGTAGATCTTTTATGTCTGAAATCATATGACAGATCTGAAGGGACACCAGAGGCAGAAGAAGGTGAGTCCTGATTCTCACTTTCTATTAGCAAAGACCCGTCTCGCACTTCCGTTTTCTGACAGAAAAAGTCCACAAAGTTTAAGGACTATTGCTTTTCACTCTGAGAGAACTAGTGTTGATAACAGTATGAAATTGTACAGGGTGATAGACAGGACAGATTAAGTAACAGAAAATGAAAAAGAAAATTCAGAAAAAATATGTGATAGGTTCCTTGTACTTATTTCTAAATTTAAGACACCGAACAGTGGCATAAACATGCATCCTTCTGTGTATAGACATTCCGCATAAGGCATCCCCTCATAATTAATTTGTCTCATGTGAAAATACAGTATACAGCCTTCAAGGCTTAACATACTATGTTAAGAAAAAAGGTAGAAAAGACAACAACAAATACCATGCTTTCTTTGCAACTTAGTTTCAGTAAGTTACTCACATCGTCCTCACCAACAGAATAGTGTCGTTGGTGGGTGGGAATATCACTCAAGCACCCGGGAATTGTATTTTTTGATGAAACAAGAATTAGCTTCGTTAGCCTCTGGATTCTACTCATAAGAGCAGCCTTTGCTTCCTCTTCTTCCTCCAATCTTGATTGCATTTTGACTTGGCCTTCCTCCAACTAGTTAGAAAATAGAAAATGAGATACATAAATCTTACTCATAAAAAATAATTAACCCATGCCACAATCAAGCGAATTGATATGTTTGAGAAGAAAACCTTCTGCTTCAAAGTGATAATTTCCTCGTGACTGATACCAACAAGCATCCCCTTCCTTAGCTGATCAAGCTCTTGCTTAAGGACTGAAATTTCTCTTTGGTACTTCTTAATTAAAGACTTCTCATCTATAATCTGCTAGAAATATTTTTCAAGTAAACAAAAACAGGGAACATAATAATGTTTAGCTATATGTGAATAATACTGAGTCGTGAAATCATATATAAACAATAAATTATAGCGGACCTTATTACGTGATGCGTAGATTTCCACTCGCTTTGCTCTGCTTGCGAACTTCAATGTATTATGGGTTTCCTCCATGCTACTTGATGCAGGAGTAACCGTGCAAATAAGCTGGAAAACAATAAAAAGATTGCACAAAAGTAAACAAAGTTGTAACAATTTTGTTGCCTACATATTTTCAGGAACTACTGATTTAAAAGCACATACATGGGAGAAGTTTCAAACAAACTATGAACAATGAATACATAGACATTAAATTATGGCTTAATGTGTCATTTTGTGAATTACAGGATTTACAGCAACAGATCAAGATGGGCAAACAAATGCAGAGCATCTGAAACTCACCGAAACATGCCCATGGCCACTTAGTGAAGATTGAAGAAGACGGGTGAGCTTAGAATCTCGATATGGAACATGGGATGCCTTTCCCTCACTCAGCTTCCCAATTACCTTCATTGCAACCAAACAAGGTTAAACAAAATAAACATTTTCATGGTTTACATATTAGTCAAAACATCAAAGTGATTCATAAAACTGGAGTGACCATGTACATGGAATCATGGATCATTTTCCTTCATATTAGTTTTTACTTTTGCTCAAATAAATACAGTGACCATTAAGCAATATATAAGATGTAAAGTTGAAAGTGCATCGACTATGATATTGCCAAAACAAAAATGCCACCAAAATAAATAGGGACCAAATGCCTTTGGTGGCATTTTATAAATTTCCATTACCTGTGTGCACATAACCTTTTGTAATTCCATACAGATTTGAATAAACAAATAATGCACACGTACAAAAATAAAGAGTAGACAAAAGGATCCGCAACGTTTACTAATATATTTGTATAGCATGGCACATACAGTTCCAAGAGTTAAAAGGCTCTTGTTTATGTAGGATCCTTCCTTTCGTCTTAGTCCAGTTGTTTCAGTTTTCGAGCTCTCAGATCCAGCTAGATCAATCAAGTTCTAAAGAAAATAAATAAAGAAGATGTTAAGACGAACACACATGGATACACAGAAACAATCTGATATTTAGTAATGTGACGTATCTTAACCATACAAGTTGAGAGAAGATCACTCCGTCATATTCATCCCCATGGGCACTACTTTCAATCATCTGCAAATGCATGTGAGTTGAAAATTTAGCAGACAGACCCCTAAAGCGATCAACTTGTCATGCAGAAATAAATGAATAAATCACCACAGAAACAATGACTAGTTTTATAAGAAAATTAGGTAAATCTTGACTACAACTACTGTCCAAGTGATAACAAGTTGATCCGTAAACTGTGTATTGCCCTCGACAACAATATTTGAAATATTTTCAATCATCGTATCTGAAAAACGAACAGCAAAAGAATATTTATTTGTTCCAGGAGGTACAGGGAAGGCTTAAACAAGTAGCCAAATGGATGTCTTTTTTAATTACCACAGTGACTTTACAATGTATGCATGTCTTCTTTGGGGGAGAACTTGATCCATCAAGATAGATAAAGTATAGGCCAAAAAACGCAATCACAAATATGTAGATGGAACAATTGGCATTACAATCGTAGCAGTTCAAATTATAATTTAGGAAGAATATTTACCAGTGTAAATATGGTGTGGCTTCTACTACTGAACAAATTATAATTGTTTGATCCAACATGACGATGCTCTGGCATTACCATACAAGAATTAAAAAGTCAGTCAACAAAATTTGAACAGTCAATCAGTTTGAGCAAATAAACTGATTGAAGAAAAAGAAATTGTATATCTAACAAAAGCCACCACTACAAGTACCTTCTCCAGCAGCAATAAAGGAAAGTGCATGCCCCGGAGACAGAACAACTTCTTCTTTTATACCCTCAACATAGGTACCCTGAAAATCCGAGCATTACTGTAAGTTTGTAACCCAAAAAAATACAAGCATAACGAGCAAACATAATCGATGCTAATTCATAAATAATATTCGTGTATGCATGCAGGAAAGCAAAACGCATAAAAAAAAATAAAAGAATTAAAGAGCAAGCAGATGAATAATAATAATAAAAGGCCTTTAGAAACAAAAGAAAAATATGACATTACAATAAGGAATTAGAAAAACTATAAAAGAAAACTAGCAAACCTGTGAATCTTCTCTAACACGCAAATTTTGACCTGTTGGATCAAGCAAATCATTTATCACCTGAAAAAGCACCAAAATCAATTACCCAGAAACAATAATTTCTGTGTTAAGGCTAAACACCCAAACTAAGAAAAAGAGTAAAGAGATATCAGTCAAAAAAAAAAAGAACGCAGACCATGAATATAAAGATAAAAAGATCGCAAGCATAAAATACTGACCTCATTGTAGATCTCAAGATATGAGACACGAAGTAAAAACTCCCTTCCTGGGGTCTGAAATCAAAATTAGGCTATCAATTAACAACATGCAACTCAAGCCGGTTTTTCATCAGTATTAACAAAAAAACAGATAATTAAGCAGTGATATGTCTGTCAGGTTCTTTTGCTAGTAGAAAAACACCATAGATTCCAAAGAAAGAACACATATATGATTGAAGTAATTTACCATCCGTAACTTGCTGAAAGCATTTCACAATCAAAATCATTTTAATGGTGTAATTCATAATCTTCCAATAGATTATACAAATTGCTTCTCTAGAAGATGAAAAAGGAAAAAAGCAAATATGGGTGTAGTGTGTGATGATTAAATTGGCGAGATACATCAAAGGGAAAATATCAAAGTCAGAGCAGTACATTACAGCATCAAACTTCATAATTAATTAAATAAAGACTTACATCTTGGATCATACTGAATACATCTTTTATGGCCAACGGTATAACCCCTGGAGCAATATGATCTCCCTGTGTAGACAACAAATGAGACAAATCAACAATAGTCCAAGGATATTACCTTATCCATGGTGTGTGAAAGGGAGACATAATTTGTACTAATGTAAGTGAACAGAAACGAAATTATCAATTATGGTAAAATAACTAGCATAAAACTACTACCGATTAACTTCCTCGGAGCCTCAGAGAAATAGAATACAATTATTCTACCAGTAACTTAATAATCAAGCATGCTTTATAATAAACTTTGTAAGGAGTTGATAAAGATGAGCAAGTATGGATGACAGCATCCAAATATCAAGTATCTTGTTAGTTGTTAACATTTTCATTTGAGTCGGCATGACCATTTCCTCACTTTTTTTTTTTTTTAAAAAGTTATAATATTAAGGTTTTCCAGATTTTAAAGCTAATTCGCACTTATTATTCATCATGAAAAAATAACTAAAATTCACATCCAGCAGATGTAATTAAGGTTTAGTGATGAAATAGATTTAACTACATATCACAGCAAAATGAGTACAGTAACACCTAAGATCTCCAACTCCCCTAAATCTCTCTCATGCAATGTACAGATGTAGAACAATCACACCAGTATCACGCATGTGTGCTATAGATAGCTTATATATAATTTCCTATATGCAAAATCAAATATAGGGAGAATAACCAAAACAAGACATCATGGTTTTTAAACATCTCAACAGCAAATCCCAAGAAAACACAGCGACACTTACATGCATAGTGTGCGTCTTCCCACTACTTGTCACACCATATGCAAATACAGTGCCTGCATAGTTAGCAACCAAGCTATCAGAAATGGAAACTTCCCAAACAAAACTGAATGCAATTACTCCATTCAATCATCCAACTAAAACAGACATAACGCTAGCGGAGTTTCATTTAAATTAGTACTGAAACAATCGAAATAGCAGTTATGCCATACCATTGACACCTTCCATGGCAGCTTTGACCACAGGCTTGGCAGCAACCTCATACACCTCCTGCGAATTCGTATCCTGTCCAAAAACTTTATCTGCAACCAACAAAACAATCCTCAAATCCAACAAACTTCAAATTTTCCATTGATTCCGCCGCATTAATAACTAGAGCTATTTCCTTATTCATTTTCATTAATCTACATCCCAAATTTCAAATTCAAACTCACCGAATGCATAAGCCGTAAGTGGATTGTACACATTGCGCACAATCTTATCACCATCGGCATACCAAGTGACCTCATCGCCTCTCTGATACTCCCTCTCGCTGCAACCAAATAACCCCCAATTAAATCACATTACCTCAAAAATTCAAAAACCCTAAGATCAAACGGTTCAAATTCCCCGAACCGCAAACCCCGTAGATCCGATCCAATCCCGGCGGATCTAACCACAATTACCTGAGCGGCCGAAACCGAATCGTGACCGAGATACTATCCCCGGACCTCGGCGCCTCCACGGCCTCGGCCATGAGTTCGTCGGCGGCGAACCCGACCGGCGAGGCGGCGCCGCCGTAGGAGCGGGAGCCTTGGTACATTGATTCGGAGCGGGAGCGAGCCGGCGTGGCGGATCGGGGACCGAGTCCACCTCCGGAGCTGTAAAATGACGTCGCTGAGCTGGAGCAGGATCGAGGAATCAGAGCGCGGGAGGATGAGGTGGAGGAGGTCGAGGAGTAAGGGCTTGAAGGCTTGCGGTAGGACGAGAATGGCGAGCTGCTCCTTGCTCTGGAGGACGAGGCCATCCAGGTGAGTCAACTCGCTGGGATTGACTCGGAGACAACACAACGAATAGACTAAAGGCGAAATGAAACAAATCAAAAGAAGAAGAAGAAGGAATATGTCAGAGGGAGTCACATGGTTTTGGGGGAGAAGCCGAAAGCGAAGAGCACGGTGTTGCGGCTTTATTAATATCGCTTATTCCTGAAGCTATTATTCGTCAGTGGCTCACAGTGTGAGTGCGAAGCTCTGCTCTGTGTGTAGCAGAGAGAGAAATGGAGATGGCTTCGTCTTCTTTAAGGCAAAGTGAGAGAGAGAGAGAGAGGGACTAATAACCGGTGAGGTGGGAGTGGTGAGAGGGAGTGAGGAGAGAGAAGAGAGGAGAGAGAGGTGTTTGTGTGGATTATTTGGAATTTGAAAGTAAATAATTACTGGGGTGGTGACGTGGCGGGGTGGTTTAAATTAGTGGAAGCGCCCGCGCTTGGAAGAGAACAAAAGACGGTGGGAGAGAGGGACTTTGAAAACTGAACGTTGCCAGAGAGCGGGAATAACAGCGGCCGCCGATTGGGACGATTTACTAAACGCCAATTTTTAATTATTTTTAATTTAATTCAAAATAATAATTGGAGGTGAGATGCTCTCGTTAGCCAGCCAATAACACATTCGTCCAGTGAATCATATAACCCGGTATATCTCAGTAAAACTAAATTAATCACGCAGCAAGCGCATGAACTAGAAGTTTGTTTATAGTACACTAAATAGAGTTTAGACTTGAACGTGGAACATGGAGATTACTTGCTTCACAGTTCAGCCAATCTTACAATATAATTTTTTGTGATTCTTTGTTCTAATTCTTATCGAGAGTAATAACAGAATGACGTTTTTGGGACTAAGATGTGAAAGAAGATCTCAAGTTGGAAATCAGGTTTAGTATCAAACTAAGTTACAAGTTTGAGTCGCTTTTTAAATATAATTAAAAAAAATAAAATAGTAAAATGACATTTTATTATAATTTTTTTTTTAATCTATCAACGACGGTATCCTCAAAGGCTTTGTAGGCCCAGAGACTAATCCGCACCGAGGGATCATGTCAAAACGCTTCATTCCCCCTTGCCACCAAGAATAAATTGGGATTTAAACTCCAATTAGCGTCAGCGGGATTCGAACCTGAGTATGAGGGATTTTCACACAAAATCTCTTACCAACTCGACTACGTCTACATGTGGTGGTTAACCGTGGTTAGAAGTTGATTCAAGTTGTTGAACGAATTTTGGTTAGGGTGTGATTTACTACAATGAATGCTAGTTTAATGTGAGTGGTTGTAACTAATGCTTTCCTCTGTTGGGAGTCTAATTAATTACTTAATGCATGAAAGGTCTAGTTGACTGGGTATAAATATTCAGATGGCCTAAAATATTGGATATGAGCAATCTAGGGAGGAGGAAAGGTATCCAATATATCGAACTTGTTTCATTTGCCAGAATTTAGCTATACAAATTAGGTGGGTCTAAGTGTTTTTACTAGAATTAGTTGCACAAGAAGAGTACAACTGTGACTCTGTGAGTACAGTAACCACTACTATGCTGGACTGTGATTGTGAGGAGGTTTAAATGAAGACCTTTACCCAGCCTAGCATACAATTGATCCGTCAAATGCTCAACTTTAGTGATATTACTGCTTTATTATTTTGTATCGTATTTTTTGTATAATTTCAAGGATTTGTAAGAATAAACCTTGCGGGAGTTCCACCCGTACGGCATAATATTTCAGTGATATTATGTCTCATGATCGGCCTGGGCGTGTCGGATGGCTATTGCCATTAACTCGTCATACCCCTGCGGGAGTTCCACCCGTACGGCGTAGGAAAATTTTCCCGGCGGGAGCCTTTGCTTGAACGCCATCTCGGCGATACCTTTGTCAAGGTTCCGAACTCCGGCCGTCGCCGTCTGCCAACGGTTGACGAAAGTCCTCAATTCCTCGCCGGGCGCTTGCATACAGTTAAAAAGGATGGTAAATGTCCGGGCTCCTTCGACCAGGAGGATGAAGCGGCCTACAAACCGGTCGGCCAGCTGTTCGAATGCCTCAATTGAATTTGCCGGAAGCTCATAGAACCAGCTGAGCGCCTCTCCAGACAGAGTTTCCTGGAATATATTACAGCATACTGCATCGGAGTAGTCCTTGGCGCACGTCTGGGACCAGAAACTATCTAGGTGCTGGTACGGGCAGCCGGACCCCGAGTAGGTGAGCTTGAGGGACTTCTGGTTACCAGACCTTCCCGACTCCATAACCCGGTGCGAGAAAGGGCCCATGCGCTCGTTGAACCGTGCGCCTTCCATCGGCCGTGCCACTCTTCTCTCGTTGGCCTCCATTTGGGCCTTCAAATTCGACACAGTGTCGGCGAGCATCTGCAATGCCCGTGCAGTCGGGGTCACGGCTTCATCCTCGAACGAAGTGTGGGGCTGGCTAGGCGTCGGCGTGCTCTTTGGCGGGGCCGTGCCGGCCGGTGAATCTGTTCGCCCGGGATCACTGGGCCTACCGCCCGATGACTGCCCCGCTTCAAACTGCTGAGATCGAACTGGCGGGGGTGCCTATGCCCTGACCATAGCATCGTTGCGTTGTTGTCCTCTCTCCAGGGCAGCGTTCACCGCCTCCATTTCTTCATACCGGGCGTTGGACTTGGCTCTATCCCGGTCGCCCTCCTCACGCAGGTGACTGACCTCTGCGGCCATCGCCCGTATCTCCCTCGCCATACTGCTCTGGTCGGGGTTGTACGTGGTGTCCCGGTCACTGTTACAGTGCGGGCTCTCCTCTCGGTCACTAGGATCATCCGAGAACGTCAGAGAAAAGCCCCGGTGCACTGGCCTGTCGTCTTCCGCCAGGCCTTTCCCGCGCGAGCTATCGTGGTGTGGCCCCGGCGTGCCGGTCGGCCTCCCACAGCTCCCGCCTTCCTGATCGCCCTGGTCGCCGCGCTGCTCCCGCATAACGATCGGGGTGGAGACAAGCGTTTGCACTGGTGCAACACGCTACTCCTCGATGGTATTCATTTCTTGTCTTGCTTCTGAATTCTCTGCCATCGATAGTGCTTACATGGTTTCTTGTCCAAACTTCCCACAGACGGCGCCAATTATTTCTGCACAAACCCTGGGGCCTTGTAGAGACAGATGAATCCTCGAACGATCTCCTGCAAACCTGCTTACTAAGGGGAATACCGGGCTGGCCGGTCTTCTCCTCTCCGATGCCTAAGTTAGTATAGTTGGAATAGATATAACTTAAGCACGTATATAAGCGGTAGGAATGATCAGTTACCTATTAATGAGGGTAGTTGAGGCCCTTATATAGGTGGCCAGGAGTGAGGTCTGGCCTTACTCTTCGATGTGGGACTGGTTTCCTTCTGTTTGCATACCAAAGGGCAGCTTTGGTGATCTCTTTGGCAGGCAGGCGCCCCCGGTCCCCGGGCCCCTGGTAGCAGGATAGACTGCTGGACCCCGAGGCCGGGTGCTGGTGATCCGGTCCCCGGCCTCGGGCCGGCCCCTGGTACACTAGCTGCAGGTCTGTGGGCCTGCTGTAGCCCCTCTGTGGCTACTGTCAACAACATGCATACTGAATGGTTCATATTCTTTATGGAAGACCCAAATGCTGTTTTGTGACAGTAAAGAAAATCCGTCACTATTGTAAAAAAAAAAATTGTAAATAAAAACAAAGAGATGTGTCGTGGGTAGTTTTAGTCTTTTAGAACACATCAAAATGGTATTCAAAGTACTTAACAAGGTCCTTGTTTGAAAACGGGTTTAGAGCATTCAAAAAACAGTTCTAGAACTGCTCATATGCATATTGAATACGAGATTATGAGTACACTAAAAACGCTATGCATATTAAATACGAGATTGTGAGTACACTAAAGACACGGTAATTCTAAAAGGGATAAAGAGAAAGAAAAATAAGAGAGATAACCGGTTTGAATGACGATCGTCAAAAATTACATTTCTTACAGTAAAAAATTTGTAAATAATTTAATTGCGACTCTTATTCCATGTTATTATGTTTAGTAAAACCATTTAAATTTGAAGTCTCCTTGGTAAATTTCACCAAATGATGGACTAGCTCTCACCTCAAATCCCCTAAAACATGTCTCTCTTATTCAACCATCGGGACTTGCTCCGACCAATTAACTCGTTTTATAATTGATTTATGCATGTATAAAATAAAACTTATAGAAGAATAGAAGATGTGACAAGCACTCCATTTTTGGAATGAGAAAAGTATTGTGAATTTTTAACTACCAACATGGATTATTTTATTTTACTTAGTCTGTCCAAAGGCCAGAGCGTGTACACACGCGTGGACGGTTTTTGACGGTGAAGAGTTGGGGATACTTTCCCATGTGATGGGCTTTCTTTACCTCTCTCTCACCTTACACGTCAGATTTGAAAGGCGACATGACGAAGGTAAGTCATTTTTGATCTAGCGGTGGGGCCACTTTCGTCTTTGTGAATGATCCGCAGGCTCCTTATTGTGCAGCTCAAAGGAACATTTGCGGCAGCTCGTCGAGAAGACGATATTGCTGTCAAAAATTTCGGTTTTGTACATAGGTTTGGAATTATATTATGTAAACAATTAAAATGTTATAACAAGTTTTTTTTAGTCAAACTTACAACCCTCACTTGATAAAAAAAAAAAAAAAAAAACTGTATCACGAATTAAAATTTTGATATGGAGGAAACATCTTAGAGTGGGCTTGATATGGATGCATAAGAGTAATTTTAGCAATGCTAACTATTTTTTAGTCAGATTTTAGCCAAAATAGCTAAAATGTCATTTTGGCTAGCCAGTTTAAAAATATGTCTGTATCAGTTCTCTCTATTTTAACTATTTTAAAGTTACATATTAATTAAATTTTTTAAAAAAAAAAACCTTAAATATAGTTATATATTACATAGAATCATCTAAAAGGAATGTATTAAATTATAGAGAGCCTCATCTCGCTCTCTATATTTAGGAGCGAGATAGCTAAGAGTTAAAATGACTAGCCACTTAGAGCATCTTTAGCAGACTCTTTATTTTGACTCTTTAGCTATTTTAAGGAGTCTGTTTAGTTTTTTATCAAAATTAGGAGCTCCACCAGACTCCTAAGTGGGTAGCTATTTTAACTCTTAGCTATCTCGCTCCTAAATATAGAGAGCGAGATGAGGCTCTCTATAATTTAATACATTCCTTTTAGATGATTCTATGTAATAGATAACTGCATTTAAGGTAATTTTTTTAAAATTTAATTAGTAATATAAGTTCAAAATAATTAAAATAGAGAGAACTGATACGAACATATTTCTAAACTAGATAGCCAAAATGACATTTTAGCTATTTTAGTTAAAATTTGACAAAAAAATGGCTAGCATTGCTAAAATTGCTCTTAGGAGTCTGGTGCAGCTCCTAATTTTAATAATAATAAAAACAAAACAAACTATTTAAAATAGCTAAAGGTCAAAATAGAGAGTCTGCTAAAAATGCTCTAAGTTGTGGTCACTAACCTTAATGGTGACACTCCATATTGGTAAATTGAGAGCCTAGAAGTGAGGATAGTTTTCTGTTTCTTCCATTTAGTTATTTATACGTATACGTTTAATAATTGTAATTGAGTAAAACATCTTTTAGTTAAGAATGCACTTATGTGCCTTATATTTCAAGTTTGGATTGAGAAGACTATAATCGCTATATGATGATGGGAGCGGATTCAGCGCACCAAGGTGCACTTGCAGTAATAGTGTGTAAGTCATTTACACTGTCATTCTTCAACTCCGTTAATATCTCTCAACGCCTCAATGGCTGGATATTGTGGAAGCCGTTTTTCATGACATTTTCTCTTGTGATTTCTATTGTTGATAATTATACTGATATTGTGGCTCCTCTCCAATTTGGTTTAGTTATAGTATTTTAAAACTTCATCTTCACTCACCCTCGAATATTAGGACTATATTAAGACTATGTGAATATTTGGTGATTAGACGAATGGTTGAAATTGCACATTTGAGTGTCGGTTCACTTGTACGTTGGTGCGCTAATAATTTTCCTGTATTTAACCAATGTAAACAAACGTCACTAATTATTTATTAACTCTTTGTTTAAAATGTGTAATTTTTGTTAAGAAACATGGACATTATTTCCCGATAAAAAGCTTACAATAAACTGTAAGAGATGAGAGTGAGTCTGCTGCAAAGGGAAGATTCTTCACGACAATTATTGCAAGCTAGTTTGCACCAAACTTGGCATGTATAGTGCTGGAGTTTGACCCGAAGCTTGCATAGAATAGTGTTGCATGATTATCATGTATAATCATAGTGTCTAACTATCTTATTAATGCCAATGGAAACAGGATTCACTACAAACACAAGAGAATCATGAAAACTCACCAAAAAAAAAAAAGATGCTCCAGAAGTAGAGGCACCTTTCTATATAAGCTTGTTTTTGTTTATAAATACTTGTTATAGATGATTCCTATTTGACAAGTTTCGTCTTTGTTTTTGGGCTTTGGTGGTGGAGAATAGAACGTACCGGATTGCGGACAAGATATTATTTTCATCAAGGTACCAACAAATGGTTGGATTTTCAGAAGATTTATTGTTCGATTACACACACATATGTAGTTTGCCTTAATTTGACACATTAACAATTCATTTAATTGTTAGAGCATATATAGTAATATATGCGCCATAAAGATATTTATTGAGTTGATTTGAGTCTAATCGACTCGCTGATAGTGCCACAATATGTGTGAGTGGGAAAAAAAGTCGCAACATATTCGAGTCTAAGCATACCACTAGACACTAGTATTACCGAGGTCCTAAATGGTATCCTAGTTAAGCTTACAAATGATAATTAAAATCGATATCAAGAGGTAAAACGTCACTATAGGTCCTAATAGCAACACACTCCTACAAATGGGGGTTTTATCTCACTCACCAGCATAACATACACGTCACTTATAAAACAAAAATCTCAATGGTTTCCAGACAGAAGAAGAAAAACGTAACTGAATTATCAGAAAGTTCGATGCGATTCAGGTCTCCATTCGGCTCTAAACCAAACCGATTCGAACCGAACCCAACGGAAGCTGAAAGAGTAGGAGCCAAGAAAGAATAGTGACTCAATGGGTGGTCAATTACTCACTCATTTTTTTTTTCTCTTGGAGGTTTTAGGAGAAAGCAATAGCAAGTATGCAACTTTTTGTTTCTTTGGTGGTCCTAGGCTCCTAGCTAGTGTGATTCAATTATACAGCAGTGACCGTGAAGAGAAGCCAATGAGCTGTGTGTATGTGACCTCTCCCACAATTTTGTGACACTTAAAAGGCTCACGTGCATTTGGAGGGGCCTTTAGCATTTCCCATGTGACTTCCCTAAATATATAGCTCCACAATCAAATCTTCCAACTCAGATAGCTCTTTCTTTCTTCATTTGTTTTCTTCTTTCCTTTTTCTTTCATGCTCACGGCATAAAGAAAATCTCCCAAATCAGATCTTACTCTTGAAATTGTTGTTGCCATTGTGAAGCTAATTTTATTATGGATGTCATTGCCATTGTGTGTCACAACTAACAACAATTTCAAGCTTAGCAACCATTAGTTGCCGTTGTCCTCGTGACTTTCATTCACAATTCCCTTTTGTAATCAAACAGAAAAACAATCTCACTCATGGTTCTTATACAATATAGACACTTTTACTTAAGTCGTAAGAAATAATAAAAAAAAACAAATTATAACAAGGGGACTTTATAAAAAAGGCCTGTATTTCTGTATTGACCGTATTTTTATCCTTAACAAGGTATAATTACACCCGTGCCATTTTAAATAGTTTAAATAAATTATTCTTTTAATGTAAAATGATTTTTTCTCCTAAGAACTAGCCTTCAACATGCCAAAATTTCACCTAACGACTTCCTGTCATACTGGTTACTAGTTATGGCGGAATCACTGCTGTTTTTAGAAAAATAATCATTGAACATAAAAGTATAATTTAGATAAAACATATTAAAAATAGCCTAAGCATGATTCTTCTTGAGAAGAAACAAAAATACTGTCTTGCTAACTAAAACACAAAATTTTCTTAAATAAATATGAAAAACACACGACGGATTATGGGCACAATCTATGATTTATTTTATCTTAACAAAAGATATACAGACCAAATCCAGAGCTTCACTCCTAGGTAAACAGCTAAAAGAGCTTAGTTACTCATGCTGAAATAAAATACAACTTACTTGTAATACAAAGTATTCCACACCAGATGACTTAGCAAGAAATCACTCTCTCACTATTCACTCTTATTTTACTATACTAGAACACTCACAAACTTTCACAAACTTCTCACAAACTTCTCACAAGTCTTCAAGCTTCAGACTACTCATTTTCTTCCTTGTTTCTCGAATGCCATTCCTTAAGCCTTCATCCTCCTTATATAGCCTCCGGATTTCAAACTGGAATTGAATTCCATTAAGAAAAGCAGACAGGAGGAATCCTTATCCTGATAGCTGGCTTCCATTATCTTTAAAGTAGCTTGTCTTCGAGCGTCGGCAGCAACTTTATTTTATCTACTTATCTTACACTTGAGTTGGCTTCCACTATCTGGATTCCACTCACCTAAAGTTACTTGTCCTGATGCGTCGGCAGCTAATATTCCATCATATTATCGATGTTGTGCCTTTCCTCGTCATCAAAAGAGGCTCCAGAGTCATCATTTTCTTCGACTCCGGATTCTATATCCGAATCATACGGGTCTTTGAATTCTGGTTCTTTCTCTAATTTTTCTATCCACGTGGTGGTTGCTAACGTACCATCAATTTCTCGTCTTTCTAGGCTTTATACAAATCACAGTGCTCTGGATGAGGATGGTTATAGCTAGCCACTATAATCTTTTCTCCTTTGGCCAGAAGGGTAGCATCATCATCTTTCTGGATTAGATTCTGAATGCGAATTACAACCATTGCCTTCATCCGCGGGATGCTCTGATTAGGTCTTCCATTGCTTGATGACCATTTGTGTGCTTGAGAAGCACAGCTCTGGATAATTCTGACATAGTGATAAGGAGAAATATAACTCTTTCTCCCTTCTTCTCTTGTCCATTCAGGAGGGGTTGAAATGAACTTTAATCTCAAAGTTCAACCAACTGGTCTAATATTCTTGACTGCTTGATAAATTGCTTCAGGGAGACCTTCTAGGTCTTCATTGTTTTTTGTCCAAAGGTTATGGACAAATCCATTCTCAATCAACCATAGCTTGTTCTTTTGCGGATGCTCTGCTTGAACATCAACCAAATATCTTCCATAATAAGGGCCTGCTACTACTAGTAATGTTGATGGAAGAGCCTTTCTGTTCTTAGAATCTCCTAAGAGATTATGGAAAATGAACCATTCTGATTCAGATAGGGCTAAAAGTGGGACTTTAGCACTTTCAGGGTTCTCAAGGTATTGAATATCCATTTTTCCTTTGAGCTTCTGATCCTTCTCTGGCTCATACACTACCAGAAAAAGGCTTTTCCCGACGAAATAAAAAAAAACGGCCGACGAAATAAAATTTTCGTCGGCTATTCCCAAGAATGGCTGACGAATTTTTTTTTCGTCGCTAAAAAAAAAAATCGTCGGCTATTCCCCTAGAATGGCCGACGATTTTTTTTTTTGTTGGTAAAAAAAAAAATCGTCGGCTATATTCATATTTTGGCCGACGATTTGAATTTTCGTCGGCCTTTCTCTGAAACTTTAGCCGACGAAAATTTTTGGAAGTATGGCCGACGAGTACTAGGTTTGATTTCGTCGGCTATGATTAAAAAAAAAAAAAAAAAAAACAGCTTCCATTTTCTATCACTATCGACAAACCATTGCTTCGTCCTTCAAATGCAAATGTGTCGTGAAATAAGATATGACCGAAATAATGAAATACGTCTACAGTTGAAAAATGACAAGATTCCGACAAAATCTGTGTGCCGAATGTTGCGGTTAACTGTTTTTTACTTCCGTTTTCCTATGGGTAGCCTGACGGTCGGTAAATATTTTGAGGAAAATTTTTATACGATTATTTGCGTCTCATCTATTTGAAACTATTATCTGTTGAAGGTCAGGCCAAAAAACGTCATTTAGACAGGCCAATTACCATTTCTAAGCGTTTAAAGGGTTGACTCACCCGGTTGACCGTCCCAATCGAGCCTTTAACGTTGTCAGATGTAGTTGGATTTTTTTTCATACATGTATTTAATCTAAACGGTGATATCTGACAGTTGGAATAGATTTTCCAAACTTTTAGATTCAAAATCGGAGCATATGCACTAATGTTCCTTAACTTGTTTACTAAGTGTTTAAGTGAATGTATAGTTTCAAATATTTACTATACGCACACTCTTCAAATGCAAATATGTCGTCAAATAAGATATGACCAAAATAATGAAATACGTCTACGGTTGAAAAATGACAAGATTCTGATAAAATCCGTGTGCTGAAATAATGAAATAAGTCAAAACCCGGTTTACTGTAGATTTGGCGTCCGGCGTCCGAATGATGATTGTGATACCATTCCGGAAAGGGGACGACGCCAGGAATCAAACTCATAGCTTTGCCACGACGTGTGGGCTTTTTCGGGCTTTCGAATTCGTTTAGGGCCTCAAAAAGGCAGTTTAGTATTTTTTCATAGAATAGCCGACGAAACATTGTATTTCGTCGGCTATTCTCTAAGTATAGCCGACGAAACATTGTATTTCGTCGGCTTTTCTCTAAGTATAGCCGACGAAATACAATGTTTCGTCGGCTAAACTCTTGATCCGCGCCTTTTTATTGTCTGCCGTTGGATGGCTCAGATCCGACGGCTGTTGATTTTCCAAAGTATAGCCGACGAAATATATTAAATGGTCGGCTATTCTCTAAGTATAGCCGACGAAATCTTTTAAATCGTCGGCTATTCTCCTTCTAAATCTTTTAAATCGATTCCTCCCGCCTTTTTTCTCTTCTCCTTCCCCTCCTCCTCCTTCTCCTCCTTCGGCCTCCTCCTTCCCCTCCTCCTCCTTCTCCTCCTCCTCCTCCTTCCCCTCCTCCTCCTCCGCCCTCCTCCTTCCCCTCCGGTCTCCGGCCTCCTCCTTCCCCTCCTCCTCCGGCCTCCTCCTCCTCCTTCCCCTCCTCCTCCTCCTCCTCCGGCCTCCTCCTCCTCCTCCTCCTCCTCCTCCTCCGGCCTCCTCCTTCTCCTCCTCCTTCCCCTCCTCCTTCTCCTCCTCCGATCCGGTATTTTTTTTTTGCCCAAAATGCAGTTATAGCCGACGATTTTGGCATTATTTCGTCGGCTATAATCTCTATAGCCGACGAATTTTACAAATTTCGTCGGCTATACAACTTATAGCCGACGAAAAGTGCATTATTTCGTCGGCTATAACTAATTAATACCTATTAAAATAGTAATATATTTCGAAAAAATAGCCGACGAAAATTTATGAATTCGTCGGCTATACTTAATGAATTTCGTCGGCCATACTTGAAAATACCCGACGAAAATCGTCGGCAATTTCTCCCAAGTTTGGCCGACAAAAAATATTTTCGTCGGTAAATTCGTCGGCCATACTCTACTATAGCCGACGAATTGGTTTTTTTCGTCGGCCATTGTATTACCGACGGGGTTTTCCCGACGACTTATAGCCGACGAAAATTTCGTCGGTAGAAGGTATAGCCGATGAAAAATTGGCATAGCCGACGAAATTTTTTTCGTCGGCTATTCCCTCAGATCTGGTAGTGATAGCTGCAGAATTCCTCAGCTAGAGTTTCTAGGGCTTGAAGAAGAAGTGCTTCATTATTCTCTCGAGATGCTGCTAAAATGTTATCCATGATAATTCTCTGATTGAACTGCAAGTTTCTGCTAGTTCTGAACACCGGCCTTTCATAAATTCTCATAGGATGATTAAAGATTTTTCTCAGACCTTCCACTGCTGGTAACCTGAAGGATGCTATCCTGTCAGTGGTTCTTGCCTTATAGGGCTGTCTTCTCTGAAACCGGTCAGTTGTGACTGTGGCTCTGGGATGCTGTAAATATTCATTTACAGTTTCTTCTTCTGTGTTGGAAGATTGCTTATCTTCCGGATCATTTTCTCTTTTTATTGGGTTAGGCTGAATTTTTTCAAGGACACTACTGGATCCCGCAGGAGAATAGGATACCAGATATTGGTAGCCTGGTCCATCATGTAATGGTCCAACAGCCTTGTCTCCATCTCTGTATCTCTGTTGTAGGGCTTTGTCTTTCGATCCTTTGTTTTCAGGTCTAGCTCTTGTTCCAAAATCGGGCCTTCTTCTTTCTTCGATTTCTGGTTCTGGTTCGGGCCTTCTGCTTCTTGGGTTACGGCCTTCATCTCTTTCGAACATTGCCATTTCTCTAGTGAGAGTGTCAGGCAGATAATTCTTGTTTCCTGCAATCATTTCAACATCATATTCATATTGAGATAAAAACATCTGCCATCTAAGAACTCTTCCTCTATCAGCTGCATCTGTAAGCTTATAGTTCTTAAAGTTTTTTACTCTCTTATTATCTGTTCTGACCAGAAACTTATTTCCTAAAAAGGCTTCGGCTCCTTTAATGGATTTAATTAGGGCTAAAACTTCTTTATCTCCTGTGGAATAATTTAATTCTGTTGGATTAAATTTTCCTGAAAGGAATTTACAGATCTTTTCTTGATTTGTATTGGGTGCTATTGCTAAAACTACTCCTGTCCAATAATAATCATTTGCATCTGTTTGCAAAATAATCATGTCACCTTCTTCAGGTATCTGCAAAGGGGGGAGGTTTTTTGTAAGTTCTTTAATTTTCTTAACGGTGTTGCTATCATCCGCTGTAAATAACCATTTCTTTTTCGTGCTTGTCTTTGGGGAGAGAAGAGCAGTGAGGCCACTCACTTGAGGAATAAAATCTCTTGCAAAGTTGACAACTCCCAAAAATCTCTGTAGAGACTTTGCATCTAGGATACTATCAGGGAATTGACTTATTTTCTTTACTATATGTTCCTGAAGACGAATTTCTCCGTCTTTGACGTGTATGCCAAGGAAGTCAATTTCTCCTTTTATAAGATGAATTTTCTTCTATCCAAGGATAATTCCTTTCTGAACTATGAGCTTGCAAATTTGCTCAAGATGCTTCAGATGTTCATTCATAGTTTTAGAGAAGACAAGAATGTCGTTAATATAAACTATACAGAAATCTGAATATGGCTTAAATATGTTATCCATCTTTCTTTGGAAGATAGACGGAGCTTGCTTAAGGCCGAACGGCATTACAAGCCATTCGTAATGTCCTTGAGGAGTTCCAAAGGCCGTTAAGGCTATGAAATCCTGATGCATTCTTACTTGCCAAAAGCCTGATTTTGCATCGAACTTTGAGAATATCTTTACTCTTTTTAATCTATTTATCAAGACTCTTACTTGAGCAATCTGATAATCATCTTTGACGGTTTTCTTGTTGACATCTCTATAGTCTATGACCATTCTTGTTTTTCCTCTTAATTGTTCCGCATGGTTTCTAACCAAGAATGCTGGAGCATGATGAGGACTATCTGAGGGTCTAATTAATTTCTTTTCAAGCAATTCTTGAATTTGGCTTTCCATTTCTTTCCGATCTTCATCTCTATAATGTGGTATGGCTTTGACATGGTATATTGCATTGGCATCATGTATTTTTAGCTGACAAAATACCGGGCCTCTTTCCCAGTATAGTTGAGGATCTTCACTGATTATAGGTTTCAGCAGATCTTCTATCTCAACGAGTTTTGGGATTTTCTTTTGCTCTATTTTGTTTGTGTATACTTTTAGATTGTGTTCTCGGATGAATTATTCTTCACCATCTGAGCTGTCTGAATCTTGAGGTTCTTCCTCTGATTCTGACTCTTCCGAAGTTGTTGCTTCGTTTTGCACAATTTCTTGGTGTTCTTGAAATGCTAATACCGGTTGCATAACCGGTTCAAAAGGTGGTTGTTGATCACCACGCTTGGCTCGTGACTTCTGATATTGTTCTGTGAATCCTTTACTTGCAATGCTAACTGCATCTAGTAATCTGGATTCCCAATATAACTTGTTATTCTTTTGAAACCCGATCATTTCGGGGGTCTGCACTATTCTTTGCTGAAGTAGGAAATCATTTCCTATTAGCATATCGGCCCCTTGGGCTTCACTTTGCCAAATTCTTTGGACCGTAAAAGTTCCTCCACCGAGCGATATTTTGATATTCCTGGCTACGTAGCTCATTGTGAATTCGTTATCTCCCATTCCAATGCCAGTAGCTACCTTATCAGACTTTTCCCAGTATTCTTCAGGAATAGCATATTTCTTTGCTAGGCTATATCCTGAACTGCTATCTACAAAAGCATGTAGATGATATTTCTTATATTTGGGAAATTTCAGACCTACAGTAATATAATTGCTATAGATACTTGTCTGAACTTGTTTTACTGGTTGGATTGTATCTTCCTTTCTAATGAATTCTATGAAAGGGTTTATATTTCTTTCCTCTTCTTGTAGAGACTCAGGTTCTACCTTCTTTTGACTACTTTCTTGTATCCCTATTGAGGGACTTTGCTCTTCTTTTATAATTTTTGAAGTTTCTAACTTCATTTTCTCGAGGTTTTTCTCAAGATCTTGTTTTTGGATTTGATCAAGAAATATATCATATTCTTGATTTACTAATGTATGTGCATCAAGGTCTTTTGTTTTTCTCCTTACTTCTGCTATGAAACATTCTTTATGATAAATTTCTTTTGTTTCTTTACAGTACATAGGTACTGTATTATTATCTTCACACTTGCAATAATCACAAGTGAAAGCTCCAGGCTTTGGAGTAAACTGACTGATGCTATCAGTAGTTTTCTGATTCCAATTTTGGATTAACATGAATATAGATCGATAGTTATATTCACTTTCTCCTTTAGAGCTATTTGAGGTGCTTTCTGTATCATTTTCTGATGTATCTTCAAGAGAATATACAGATTCATTCTCTTCATCCGAATAAGCCACTTCAAATCCCTTTACGTTTGCGTATTCTATGGCTTCATCGTATTCTGCTAGAAGGGCTTTAGAGGATCTTTTATCCCTTTTAGGGCACTCGTTTGCATAATGACCTTCAGCCTTGCAAAGCCAGCATCTACATGGCTTTGTGTCTCTAGAAGTATTTTTCTTTGGGTTTGAGTTTCTTTTCTTAAAAAATCTCTTTCTAGGAGAGCTTTTTCTGAACTTATACTTCTTTTTAGAAGTAAATTTGTTGTATTTCTTGTTCCTAAACCTGCTCATATTTCTTCTTTCATTGTAGAGATGACATCCCCATTGGGTTGGTGTGTCTAGGATTTTGGGGCACATGTTCTCAACTTCTCTGAGTTGTTTCTTAGCAGTTTTTTACTTTTGATTTTCTGTGCACTGTTTTCTTAACAGGTCTCTTACTCTTTCTGCTATTCCTCCTATAGAAAAATATTCTAAAAGATTTTCTTCAAGGGACTGTGCTACAGCATTGTTCCAGGGTTCTGGCAATTTTCTGTAATAGGTTCTAATAAGATCTATGTTTTCCAAATCTCCTATTGTACAATAGTAGTTTTGGAACTCATTTGTATATTCTTCAAAGTACCTCATATTGCAGATGCTTAATTTTTGGATATTTGCTTTAGCTCTTTCTTTGGTTTGTTCACTATGTCCCGTTATATCTCCACAAAATTGTGCATATATAGGGATAGCGAAATCCATTGGGTCATTTGTCTTGGCTAATTTTGCTTCCCAATCTGCCCAACTACTACTTCTCTTAAAGGAATTGTACCATTTCTGGACTATTCCTGTTAAGGTTGCTTCATAGTAAGCATGTGCTTCTTTATAGTGGAATTTGGATAGAACCAGGGCTTGGGTTAGCTTTAAACTGGCTACCCAATTATCTATGGTTTTTCTTTTATCTCCGATCTTATCGAGGTCTAGGTAAACTCCTCTTTCAGAGATTGCTTGTCCCCAGTGAGGTTCTGTAGGGATATACTTTTGAGAACTCCGTTCTCCTATCTTTCCTGTAGGTGGTTGTCCTTTAGGAAGTTTGATTTTTTCTTCCCTAATGATTTTGGTAGGGTTATTTGTAATATTGTTGATGATAGTATTCCCTGTCAATGGTGGCTGGCTAGTACTTGCTTCTGCCTCCATGGTACTTGCTTCAGCATCCATGGTGCTTGCTTCAGCCTCTGCCGCTTGGTAAGGCAGAATTTTTCTTTTAGTTTGGACTAAAGAAATTTTCTTAACTATCTCTTCTAACCTTTCTATGGTTTCACATGTCTCTGCTTGCTTATAGAGTTCTTTCAATCCTTCTTCCTTAAGCATTCTTATAGGTCTTTTCGAATCTTCTTCTTCCTCAAAAGATTCTTCAGTGATTGCTCCTGAAGTGCTTGCTTGCTCATAGTTAGCAAAAGAATGCCTATGAAACTGGAGACTTATTTTTCCTCCAGTGTCTTCATAGATAGAAGCATTAGAGCTTTGTATCTGCCTCTCAGGAGGTGCTAAGTTCCATTCTCTAGGGAATGATACTTCATCCCATTTTGTGATGTGCTTTTGCTGGGTCTTATTTCTAGGATTGGTAAGGACAGATGTGGTAATACCAGGGCTGTTGACAAATCTAGTGTTTGGTGTTATATTGGAGCTCATTAGTTTGTAATAGATTATGTAGTCAGCGGCAAGTTCCATCATGCCTTGTTTCATGGTAATCCCATCTGTTTTGATTCTCAGTCTTAGGCAGTGTGCTGCGTCTTTCAGATGAGTGGTGAAGTTTGGAAAGACATTAAAATATGCAACCTGGTTGCATAGTGAGGCTTCTACTGTTCCTAACAGGCTTTTCTTGAAATCTGTTATTCTGTCGTCTTGCAGAATGCACAAGACCTAACAGTCTATACCATCTCTTGCTAAGAGTTTTATGGAAATTTGGACTGCACCAATGTGCATGTAAGAATATTTTCTTTGGAATGCTTCACTCACTTCTCTAGAAGTGATTAGTCTGATGTCTGTTTCACCACCAGTTGCTGGTATTGTTAGTTCTAGCATCTTGAATCTGTGAGAATCCATAATAAAGGATCCTTTCTTATAAATCTCATTGAATCTAAATTTCGGTGTTGAGGCTTCTTTTACACTAGATTCAATTTCGTTGTACTCAAATTCTTGAGCATTTACAAGCTGTACTGCTGGTACAGTATGTCTTTTGCTAAATACTCTACTTAGCATTTTTGTATCTCTTTTGGATGCTTTCTATTTTAACAGCTTAGGTTCACTGAATTTGAACCCACTTTCAACCTGTGGTTGAGGTATAATAATTTTACTAGCTAAATTTTGTGCTAGTGTTTCTTCATTGAAGTTTTCAAGGATTGTATTTTCTTTCATTTTCTCTATACTTTTCTGCAAGCTAGAGATTTTTGTGGCTATTTCTTGAAATTGTTCTTCAATTTCTTTACCTATTTCTTGAAGATAGGTGTTACTGTAATTTTGCTGATGGATTATTCCTTCTACGTTTTCAGCAAGTTTTTTTGTTGGAAGATAAATACTTATAGCCTTCGAGTCTTCTTGTTTTACTTTTAGCTCGACTTTTTGCTTCATCCTATTTTGGATATGAGAGTTTCCAGAAGTTTCTTTAAGTTTTCTTGCGTACTTTTTAAATCAGCTGCTTGCTGATGAATATGGTTCGCAAGGTTTTCAGTTCTTACTAATTTCTTTTCAATATCTAAAAGATATTGTTTTCTTTAAGATAATCAAGCTTAGTGTCAAGCCTTGATATCTTTGTTTGAATTTCTTCGAGTTGATTAATCCTAAGATTAAATCTCTCGAGTTGTTCTTTTACTTTTTCTGTAGTTTTTTCCTTAGATATGTGATCTAGAAATTCAATTATGCTTGGTCTGGCTGGATCAAGTTCTTCTACTCCGATTTCTTTCTGGAGATGAATATGCTCGTCGTATAGAGTGTTTAAGACTCTACAAGCGTATTCAATGGAGTACTGGTTTTCTTGAATATGTCTTGTGTGAAAACACAAGTTCAACTTTTCTTTTTCTTTTTCTATGCAAAAATTTTGGAAATTTTTGAGTTTTGATTCTCTTTTACTGGTTAAGAGAAGCCAACTTTGTGGCATAAGCTTTTTCTTTACCTGTTTTTGAGCAAAACAGGCTCTGATACCAACTGAGGCGGATCTAACCAGCGGTTACTAACCGCGGCTCAAAAGGTTGAGGGGTTCTTGTTCTAACTTAAGTACTTGCTCAAGTTCTGTTATTTGTTCTTCTAGAAAATGGATTGCTTGGGTAAGTCTAGAAGTCAGATCCCAATAATCTGCTCTTCTTCTGCTAAGTCTTTCTCTAAAATTTTTAAGTTTTTTAAGTTGTCCTCTTTTGTCTTTTAATTCATTTTCTATAATTCTGATATTTTCTAGATAGATTAAACGCTGAGAAGAAATAATTAATGAGTAGAATAACTGTTTACCTTTGAGTATAGAAGATAGATTCAGTATCTATATCTAGTTTAGACAAATAAATCCATGATTTAAGCCCACCACGCTCCGTCAAAAGAGAATAAAATTACTCAAAATTTAGTACTAAAAGAGATAGTTACTAAAATAAATAAGATAGTTACTAAATGTTTTTTATTTTATTTTATTTTTTTATATATATATATAGGGGCAAAATGGTCTGACAGTTGTATAATCTGCCCTTTTTTCTAAATACTATTCTTGAGTGGTCCTTTTTTCTAATATGCCCTTATAACAATGTTATAAGTCGAACACACTTATGATATACTAATTATACTATAACGCTATACAAAATGGTACTGGATAATTCTTAATTAAATATTTCACCATCTTTATTTTCTTAGAAACAGTTATAACACAAAATTTGTTTTTAATACTGGCCTGCTATCCACCTCCTTAAAAGCCCAAATTCATCAATTCTTCCCTCTTCTAGTCTTCTTATCGTCTCCCTCTTCTCGCTCATCTCCCACACTCGCACACCCAACAGCAGAAGCGCGAGCTATGCATGCTCTCTCAGTGCCTTCACCCATGAGTTCCAGAGTAGTCAGAGTCGGAGCTTCTTGGGACACCCAACAAAGACTCCCGTACAACCGCAACGCCCCAAGAAAGACCAAGCAAACTCCCTCCTCCACCTCAATTGCCACCACCTCCGAATCCCCTCCAACCGTCACTCTAACTGCCTCAACTACCCGTACTTCCGACCACGTTTTCGAACTCCTCAAACGCCCAACTCAAGGTAATCAGTTTCCCACATTCTTATATAACTTTCACATATGATGTTTCTGGGTTGAATAGAAAATGTTAGTGTTCTGTTGCTAGACAGATCACTTGTATGAAGTTCTCTGTACCTTGTTGTTGTTTTATTTTTTATTTATTTATTTTTTATACTCAAAAGAATAATAGTCACTTTGGAACCTATGTCAGTGTTTCTGAGGCTAAATAGTAACTATGAAAACACAGTTGCATCATTCTCAAAAGAAGAAGAAAAAAAAAACACAGTTGCATTATGTAAGATGCTGTTCATTCTATGAATGATGTAATTTGGAATGTCCAAATGTTGGGATCTTATCTTGTAGAGGAGGTGGTGAGAATGGATGAGTTATATATGGGCTACGACCGATGGTTGCCTAGTCCACCCAAGGTACAGAAGCCTAGTTCTCCCAAGGCACAGAAGCCTAGTCCACCAAAGGTTCAGAAGCCTCAGACCGTACTCAATGCAGTCTCATTAGCTTACCTCGGCGACTGCATTTATGAGGTGGGATGCTTGTACTTTTCCCTTTTCATTTTTTTGTACTGAAGATAGAACTGCTTATTGTTCTGGTTGCGCCATATACATTTATTTAGTGTTTTCATAAGGACTTAGCTGCTATTTCTAGAAGCAGGTATATCTTGAGAAGTGCACAAGACTAAAAGATGTCATTAGCAATAATGCTTAATACATTTTGGTCTGAACTTTTGGATGAAATTTTTCTGTTTCAATCTTTGGATAGAGTGAGGTGTCAGTGTGTGTCCATTGGATGCACCACGGTTATGACAATAACTTTGGGAATGTAGAACTCATTGGTGGCTGCACTGATACTCCTGCTTCATAAAATTCCTCAAAACCTATTATCAAATCTTTGGTTAGGACAGTCAGGATTGTTAATTGCAATGGAAGGACCATTGCAACCAGGTGACTTATCTGTGTACAAAATAAAAGTAATTTCCTTACCTCATCCTTTTAAGTGTTTCTACATAGTTGCTTTAGCTTCCTAATCCATCTCCAATGGATCCCTCAACCGTTGGTTTCTGAACCTCTTTATTTGTGTGAAGCCTTTGAAAAGCTTGATTATTTCTTCCTTGATCGTCCTTGATTTTCCTTCATATTGGGTCACTGGCCCTGTTTCCCAACTCCAGAACTCTCAATCAAGGTCAAAATACCATCATCACAATTTTAAAACAGAAACAAAAAGAAGATTTAGAATTGCACCCAAAGATGTACTCTTAGTGGGAGAAGGTCTCAGAAACTATTAAATAATATAATCAGAATGGTGATGTATAGTTCATCATTTACAGATCAGAAGAAAAACATAAATTTGTATGCTGCCTGGTTTGAATTAATATCAGTGATATTATTACCCTTCTCTGGAGCTCAACCTAACTTGATCACTTACTATCATTATTTCTGATGCAGCTACATGCTCGCAGGCACTTTTTGTTCCCCCCCTTGAGTATTGAAGAGTATAATGATCGTGTGATGGCTGTTGTACGCTGTGAAGCACAGGTATGATAACATTTTTTATGCTTCTAGCATGTATCTCTCTAATGAAAGAATTTGTAGATTTGTCCCACCCTATATGGGTTTGGGCTGGGTTTATTGATTTATATTTTATTATAATCTGATGGTTCTAAGGTCGAAATTCCTAAATTGTGGTGTTCTAATTTTATGTAAGCTAGGGAATATTTATGTTTTTGGTCCTGAAAAGACAGCAGGGAATATTACGGTATTGCAATGAAGTTTTGGCCTGTTTGCTGATTGAAGTAACCTTATGTTTTTGTCCCTAACTATGCTCATACTAGCGACGACGCTATCCAATATATTGCATTATCTTCCGTTCTTTTAGAAGATGTAAATTATGTTTTCTTTAGGTCTTCTATACAAGGTCAAAGAAGATATGAGAATGCTATACAATTCTGTGATCCTTTCCATTTCATCTGACAGTAATTTAACTGATATCTGTCGCTATACTTTTGTACTTGCTAATTTTAAATCTATATACTTGTTTGTGACTGTTTTCTCTGTAGTTGTTCCATACTCAGCTTCTCTTCCTTAGAAGGATATTGGACTTAACATATTTGCTGAAAGCATTTATATCTCAGGATTTGACTTTTATCTTCTACATACCTTGGAAAAAGAGATTACTTTTGGGCTCATATGTTCTCTACAATAAATCCCAAGGGTGTGGTTCATAAATTTGTTGACTAAAATACTTAGCCTTTTACTAAAACTACTTCTGCACATTTCAGGATGCACTGCTCCAGAGACTTCTCAAGGACGATTTTTTATCAGAAGAAGAGAGGTGAGTTGATTATACTCCGTCGATCAATTTATAATTTTGTTAACAACAGCTTTTTCATTGAATCAAGATTCCCTCCTACACCATTTCTTGATCATGTTGAGGGTTCTAAAATATCTATCTTAGATATCTTGTTTGATATTTTGCTTCAGGAATGTCCTTAGGTGGGGAAAGAACATCAGTTCAGCTAACACACGAACAAAGAAGCGTGCTGGTGCAGCAGTCTATAACAGAGCATCTTCACTGGAAACATTAGTCAGTGCCCCTATTTCCTCAGACTTTTTTTTTATTAACTCTAGGCTTCGGAAAATGGTATTTTCATTCCAAGAGGAATGTTGTTATGGTAGTATGGGTGCATTCTTGCAAATTATTTATAGATATCTTTAATGTATTTCCTTGATGGAAACACAAAAAATTATCCTCATATTACAAAAATATCTACATGTGATTTGTATCTGTCTTTTAAGTCAACATGACACATGCACATGCACCAGCAGGGATTCAATCCCTGAACAGACTCTCTACCCTTGTGTATAGGCAGGAATTGGTTAGAATCTAATTGCTATCGTCATGTGGCTTCCACTTGATATCAATACTAGATAAAGATATGCACCAAACGACATGCCTACGTAACTTGTGGTGTGTGTATAAGTATTATTAACGGGAAAGGGGGTAAACTCCTAGGGTATACTGAAAGCATCCAGTATGTTACTAATGGATATCCCCTGGATATTGTCATTTACTATTCAACATGTGTATTCAAGTTCAAGATCTTATGATTCTCTATTCAGGAACTAGTTTCTGGCTTGTTAACATAAAATGACCCTGAATGTTTGTAGGTTGGACATCTCTACCTGACAGATATGAAACGTTTGGAAGAAGTCATGGTGAAGTTGGGGTTCTCAACTGATTCTTCTATGCAGTTGATATCAGAGGAAGGAAATGGTAAGTTTGCACCAGCTTATTCCTATGTACAGTGTACATGTAATTGTGCTTAATTTGCTTAAAAACTTCCCGTGCAAAGATGGATCTATTTGACAGGGGAGGGCAATTTGTTTTGTTTTATGTCCTTCAGGTGTAATTTCCTTTACAGTATTTTCTTTTACATCCATTGTCAGTCAGTTCAACAACCTGATATTTGTTCATCTTGGCAGGGCAATCATCCGAGTAGATGAGGATGGCACTGAAATCGGGTGTTCCGATGGGAAAACTTTCAGATGACCTCTTTTGTACTGTGTTGATAGTCCACGTGGTTTGCGAATCTGTTTAGCTTTAGAAATTCTATAACCCAGAACATTTCGTTTAGGTCAATACAAGATAGTCATCTATGCATCAAAAGCTTTGTGTTCAGACAATATTGTTCAAGTTCTTGTCTGAGTTACTCGAGTGTTTTGGCACTTGTAGCAAATCATCAATTCACAGTTAATCTAGGGTTGGGCTCTAGGTTATCACAGTTAGAATAATAAATGGTTATAGAGTTTCTGTCAACCAACAATGGTGGTCTCAGCATAAATAGAGGTCAGAAGACTAGGGATGCAGGAAGCTCAGGTGACAAAATGATAGTAGGGCTAGTTTGGGGGGGGGGGGGGGGGGGGGGGGTGGCCGGCCAAATTAAGTACATGTCCACAAACTACCCACCATATTAAGAATCAAGATGCTTTGGCCACATTTTGAAGAGACAGACAGACCGGTTGTGTTGCAACTGAATCAATCGTCAACAGTAATGGACAATGATCAAAGGAAGCCTTAGTAAGTGTGCGACATTCAAAGCATGAACTTGAATCTATTCCATATTTCTTAAAGGCGTATACATGCCTCACGATAATCCAGTGATTATTCCTAAGTTGGAATAATCATCCGAGACAAGTGGGAGACCCTGAATGGTGATCTCTATGTCTCAAATGATGCTAGAGTTCACATCGACGAACAATGTTAGTTTTAAGTTTTAACATAAACTGTGTTTAGAAGTCTCATTGGATGTCCAGCACGCCACTGAAATCTGTTGTGAGGTGACAAAAACAATGGCAAGGCTGATGTGAGTAATGTCTGCATTGGCATAGAAACCCACTCTCAGGATTCTTTTTGGGTGCTATATTTTTTCTTTTTAACATCTCTATTGGAGCATTATCATCTAGCATACCCGACTTCAAAAATCAAATGCTTAGCCCCGCCGCCACTATCTCATTTATCAGTCTAATATTTATTAATTTTCTGCGTTTTGCAACCCATCGGAATGAATTGTTCGGAAACTTTGGTTCATTCAAAACTCCAATGAATTTATCATACTGCAAATTCGATAACAATATTTATTCGAATATGAATTTTTTTTTATCGAAGTTAAGAGAGTTTTTCATAAGTCTCAAATTTTGGTGATACAAGCTCTTAATAGGATCTAGACTAGACAGTAAGTAGGAAAAGCTAAAAAAGATCGAAACTAGAACCCTTAAACTAGTTTTGAATAAACTGTTTCTATTGAACTTCAAAAACTGAAAACTACAACATCCATTAATCCTTTTTAAATAGGCCCAGACTTAACTACCCACAATAAAGACCGAGACTCAAGAACCTTCTAACTAAACACTATACAAAACACAAGAATAAAACAGATAATAAAGATAAAGACTGACACAAGACAAGAAAACAACATTTAATGAACCTCTGGGCTAGCTCTAGGACTGGTTTTGAGTTTCTCTATAGAATACTGACTGCTTCATTCTCCCCGGGTTGTAGAAAACTCATCCTCGAGTTTGTAAGGGTTGAGGTGTTTGACATTGAAAACATTTGAAGTTTTCAAGTGACTCGGAAGTTGGAGTTGATAAGCATTATCGTTTATCTTCTTGAGAACTTTTCAGGGGCCAACTTCACGATCTTTGAGCTTATTGTAAGCTCCGGTAGGAACCTGTCCTTTGTTAGAACTGTCCACACTAAATCCCTTCTTCAAACACAACACTCCTTCTGTGTTGATCAGATGCAGCCTTATACTTCAGATTGCTCTCTTCTTTTCTCTTCCGCGCCTCTTCATGATCTTCTGGACTCATCTTATAGGCTGCTTTATTTTTAAGGCTGCTATTGGACACAAGATCAATATGATGTTGGTTATTCCTCAACGGAAGCAAACTTGGAGGTAGATCTTCTGGCAACACATCCGCAAATTCTTCAACTAAAAGCTTTACTTCTTCTGGAATTGATGAAGTAGGACTGGCTTGTTTTGCTATCAAAGCAGGGCATACTCCAGGTTCTCCAACTTCTTGCAAGACGTTGTTGATTGAAAGGAAATTGTTTCCTTTTGCTGCTGCCATTCGTTTTGGAAAGCCGTCATCCTTCATTGGTGGTAGTACTATTTTCACCTTATCCTTCCAAAAAGTATATGTATTCTTTTTGCCATCATGTATAACACCTTTATCATACTGCCATGGTCTTCCCAAAAGAACATGACAAGCATCCATTGTAACCACATCACACCAAACTTCATCCACGTATTTATTTCCATTGGAGAATGATACAAGGCAGCGAGTATCAAAGATTACCTCATTGCTCTTCTTGAACTAAGAGAGCTTGTAAGGTTTTGGATGCTCCACTTGCTTCAATTTTAGCTTTTGCACTACTTTCGTTGACACCACATTCTCGCAGCTACCTCCATCAATAATCAAATTGCAGACCTTAACCCCAATGGTGCATGTGGTATGAAACATATTTCGGCGCGGTCAATATTCTTCTATCTTTTCTTTAGGCATTAGTAAACTTTCATGAATAAATAAGGCCTCACCGATGTCTCCATAAACCAGGTCCTTGTTGCATTCTTCATTTACTTATTCATCAAATATAGGATCTCCAATGTCATCGTGAAGTTCCTCCCCTTCAGTCATGATCAATTGTTTGTTTTTGTCCAAACGGATGCTAAAAGCTCATCTGCAGTCAGAGGACTTGTGATTTGGCTCACCACACTTGAAAGAATGAAACTTGGATGCATTATTTTGACCTTGCTTAACTGGTCCTGAAGTATTGATGTGATTCCTGGCTGCTGCGGATGAACGTTGAGCCTCAAAATGACCAGTTTTTGCATATCTCAGTGCGTCGAATGTTGTCTTGTGATTTAATGGGTTGGAACAAGCTTTGGTATATGATCGAACACTAGACTTTCTTTGTCGTTTCTAAATGGTTACAACTCGTTGATGGGCTTTGGACACTGACCAAAAAGTATGAATTTCAGTGCATCCTGCAAATCTCCTCTCAAACCTCGAATAAATTTTACAACCTGTTCTTCCTCATCTTTATTTAGGTTGTTTATGGCCACCAACATGTAGAACTCCTCAGTGTACTCATCCACCATTCGATCACTTTACCTAAGATTTTGTGAACGCTGATAAATGGTACAAACATAGTTAAATGGAATGAAATTCTCCCTGAGCTTTTTCTTCATCTTCTCCCAGCTCGTGATCCTCTCCTTTCCTCGTCTTTCGTGCTTCATCTTCAGTTGCTCCCACCAGAGAGATGCTTGTCCATTAGTTTGACTACCACCAGCTTCACTTTCTTGTCATCCTGCACTTCCTTGAGATCGAATACCCTCTCAACGGTATGCAACCAATCAATGAACTCTTCAGCTTGTAAGCTACCATAAAATTCTGGTATCTCAAGCTTGAAGTTCATCTCCCATCTTCAATCATCCTGAACAGGTGGCTACTGATACGGAGAGCACCCATGAAACCGGTTCTCAGATCTTTGCGTCTGAGTCATCATTTCCCTAAGCAGATCTTGCGGCCTCCAACTCGGTTACCATTTGAGTTAAAAACTCAACTTGACTCATGAGTTGCTCAACTTCAGAAGTTGGCTGCCTACCACACCCTTACCCAACCATGGGTTATGATACCAGCTGATGTAGGCCCTTAATAGGATCTAGACTAGAGAGTAAGTAGGAAAAGTTAAAAGGGGTTGAAACTAGAACCTTAAGCTAGTTTTGAATGAACTTATTCTATTGAACTTCAAAAACTTAAAACTTAAAACTACAACAACTACTACAATTTTTTAAATAGCCCAGACTCAACTACTCACAATAAATGCTCCTACACTCAAGAACCTTCTAGCTAAACACAAGAATAAAACAGATAATAAAGATAAATACTGACACTGGACAAGAAAACAACATTTAATGAAACTCAGGGCTCACTCTAGGTCTACTTTTGAGTTTCTCTAAAGGTATAATGACTGCTTCACTATGCTAGCATTATGGTTTCGTTCTCTATTCTCTACATTTTTCTTGCACCTCCTACTCTCAACACCATGGTTGACTTGGTCTCTGCTCGTCTTGCGGCCTCTCTCGTCATCTCTGAGAATGATAAACGGTCATTTGGACTGTTGGCGTGGCTACTGTCTCCACCCATTACTTTATGGTGGAGAAACTCTTTTTTGTTACAGGTTGTAGACCAGAATCGAGGGCGGTGATTGACACTATGACCAAGTTGTGGGCGCTCTGCAACCAGATCTCTATGCACAAGCAACAAGAGGGATTCCTCCTTCAGTTTATCCTGAAATCACATCAGCGTAAGATTCTTGCTGGCAGCCCTTGGTTTTTTGGTGAAAAAAAAAACGCTTGTCCTAGTGCTATATAATAGTGTTTAAGAGTTGAGATCAGTTCCTATTCTGTTGTCCTTGTTTCAGTTGTTTGGGTGGAGATGTTTGGACTGATGATACGGTGAGTATGATTGGCACTGGTCTGGGATCACTAGAATAAGTCAATAAGCAGGGGTTGCATAAAGGCCGGGGTAGGGTTCACATTCTGCATCGTCTTCCAACCAGGGTTTAACAAGTCTATGAATCTCAAGAGTTCGAGTTTGATGAGATTGTGGCCTTAGTTGGTGAGGCTATTGTCATACTTATGGATATTGTGAACACACCGGAAGCACGTGTGATGGACCATCGCTGGTCACATGCTTAATCCTAATGATGCTACATCACGGGTGATGTGATGGTGTTCAATGAGAGTTCTGGCAAACGTTCAAAATCTAAAACCAACCAATCCAGGGCACCATGAGCAACTTTTGTTTATTATTCTTAGGATGTCATCTGAGGAGTCGTAAGCTATGAATTAGAAATTAAAAACCGCTGGTAGTGTCGAATGCTGATCCCAGCATCCAAGATGAGGCCGAGGTGGTGCAAGTTTTGGGTGTGAAGAGAAAGGTTGATACTCCACTGATAAGAGGTAAAGTTGCTAAGACTACTGCTAGTGTTCCTTTAGCATTTGAACTAGATTTTGCTTTGAAGAATAACAATGGAGTGCTGGTGTTCTCCGCATTCAAGAGGAAGTAAGTTGGACTCCCATTGGTAGTAAGAACATGTTCAAAAGTTCTTTAAATCCAATGCCTCCTGGTGAGTCATGTTTGCGATGACTTTTTATTTTGAAAATAAGTAAAACTTTCTTCAACTTGATCAAATTTCCATGACTTTTAAGTAGTAAAAATGCAATCTATATGTATAACTATAACCCCTTATTCAACTGAGATGATGTGCGTATTGAGATGGTTATTTCAGACAAATCTCAGCCAACTATATAACCCTATTAATATATAAAAAATGCTAATATGTCCTAGTTTTCTTTAATATGTGGTTTTAGTAGAAAAGATTATCCATTTGATAAAGTTTTATCCATTGCCTAGAATTTTATTTCCCCATAAACCTATAAGTAAGCCACTTTCATTCAAGAATCGGTGGAATTGGCTATTAAAAACCCTCTAAAACCCATAATTTAAGGGAAAAAAAAATCAAGTAGTTATCTTATATTGCTAGTGTCAGTCAACTAATAAGCACTTCACACTTCTATTGTCAACAAGAACCTTTTCCCATTAACCTACAAGTAAGTTTGTCAGTGAGACTTAACTTGGTTGATTAAGTAGCTTAACTAAAAATGTTGAAGACATGAGATCAAATCTCACTGACATATGTAGGGGTGCGTGAGTTGTTTGATATATATATATATATATATATATATATATATATATATATATATATATAAACCTAATAGTTAGCTACTTTCATTCAATAATCGGTGGAATTGGATAGTAAAAACCCTTTAAAACCTCTACTTTTAGAAAAAAACATATCAAGTAGTTATCTTATACAGCTAGTGTCAGTCAATTATCAAGCACATGGATGATTAACAAGAATCTTCCCGTAGTTATGCTTATTAGTAGTTTTAATAGTAATTAGCCTTCAAATATATATGATACACTAATATTTCAAGGCGTCAACCTGCGGTGAATTCAGACAATTGAGGAATTGATAGAAAAAAAAGAAGGAAAAAAAAGTACAATACCATGACTTTGAACCTCTAACAAAAACTACTGTGTTGAGTGCCATGGACTTTTGATAGCAACACCAAAACTAGTAGTAACTAAAACATTCAAACTAACATAAAAACTTGCATCAGACATCACAATTACAAAATTTTTGGCCCCCATATTTGACTGAAGAAAGTATTTAATCAGGGTACTAATCGAATTAATTCAGCTTCATATGTAAATGTTTAAATGACACTTGTTAAAACTTAAGGGAAACAATGATATATCTGAATGTGTTTTCCTTTAAATGATGCTCCCGAATATACGTGAAATTTGATGTCACCCCAACCGACTTCAAGGTGGAGTGGTCTGTGATTCACTATGATGAAAATTTTATGATTTTGAGTATAGGGCAGAAATAACCACAAGGGCACAGGCATCAGTTTGTTCCCGATTTCCCTCCGACCCCTATGGATGCTAGATTATCACTCTCATATCTCTTAGTTTCTTTCGTTTTGAATGCTATAAATTGCGACAACTCCATAGGTCCTAGGTATGAGAGAAAATGTATTCAGTTGTCTTGCACAAGGAGCGATGAAACCGTAGAGTTTATCGTCTCTTAAAAGAAAACAATTCGAGAGTTGGAGTTGTTGTAGCTATGCATTCCTTTGATGATGTTATTGTTAAACATATGTCCTAGAGTGGGGGAAATGGAGTTATCAGCAAGAAATGTGTTAAGAGAATTTTTGGGTGGAGACCCAAACAATGTGGAGTTGCAACATTTTTATATGATGATTGAAGAGAGTGTTGACTGAGACAATATGGATCTCCATCCATTTTTGCAACACATAGAGGGTCAACTCTTGCTCCTTGTGTAAGGCATGTTGCTGCTAGAATAAGGTGATAATATACATAAGACACTTAAGGCGGCATTTGAGAGTACTGTTTAGTTTGAGAGTGATAATCAGTTTGATAATGATGATCAGATTGGGTGGGTATCATGAATTCAATGATTGGTTTCATATCAATTATAATTCACAACCATTCAAAGTTAGGTTTAGGGATTGGTCGCTTGGAGAAAATGTACGTGCATCTCTTTAAACATTGTTGGAATTATCATAGAGCAAGAATAACATTGTTAGAATTAAACATTGTTGGAATTATCAATTATAATTCACAACCATTCAAAGCTAGGTTTAGAGATTGGTCGCTTGGAGGAATTGTACGTGAATCTCTTTAAACATTGTTGAAATTATCAGAGAGCAAGAATAACATCTTCATACCCTACCCAACCTCAGTATGCCAAAATCGAAACCGTTGCGAGATTCGGGAGAGCATTGCCAATCCACCTCAACAACTTCTGCGAATATAAGCAAAAATTGAGTGAAGCTGAGATTGAATATGATTATTCTAAAAAATTCTTTTATATCAATTTTGCCCTGTTTGAGTTTATGCTGAAAAAGAGAAGAGCTCAGCTTAGCTTGTTCGGGAATCTATAAACTTACTGTCAGTTTGGCTTGCTAAAAATGAAAAAGCCGCCTCCAGGCCTCCGCTTTGGTTTTTTTTTTTTTTTTGAAGATTGACTTGTTATTTGCTTAGAAATTGATACAACAATGACATTTGCTAGTCGGTTTAGGCGTTGATAGTTATTTATTTAATTTACGGTAGACATATACAGTTTAATTTAAGGATTTGATCTTGTGATCTTGATTGTAACTTTCGCTTTAAGCTGCTTTTGAATATGCAATTTATAATTATGAGTTACCTATATAAGGGTTTGACAGTGCGGGAAAAAAAAATGATCCCGAAATATATGTACATGCTAGCCTTTTAAAACAAAGAATGTAGTGTGAGAGTACAGTTAATTAAACTGAACTGATGCAGCATGTTCGGACGTTCCCTAAAAAAATTACAAAGAGCACGTTCATTTTCACAAAAACTACATAGATCATATTAAAATTTTACAACACATGTGATACAAAACTAACAAGAAACTCACAGCTTTAAACAAAAATTCAGAGGAAAAAACTTAATTTGAAGTCCCACATAAACCTTATTCTCTAATTGAGGAACTATTGGAATAGAGAGAACATACACTCAATAAAAACGACGGTTCAAATTTTTATGCCTATTCTCAAAGAGATTTTTTGTTTCTTCCAGAAGAGGGAAAATTTTATTGTATATTGGAAAACTAAAGTAGAGTCAATTTGGGCTACATACATGAAAATCACCACAGTGCTTCATGAACATGGTTTGGTAGCTTGGAAATTATCATCATAAAATGACAGTTTGAAGCATAAACACAAAATAGATTAGGATGTATCAAAACTCACTAATGATATGGCTTAGATATTATCATCCTCGCAAATTTCATTAACAATATCCTACAACAGAGTATTAAAGATTAAGAACCTAGTTATCAAATGGTTCAAACATAATATCTAGGGAACAATTATTTCACATGTAAACTCAATGTTCATTTATAGAGTATATAAAACTAATGGAATACTTTTGGAGCTAAAGAAAATCACCAAATCAGAAATGGCTTTGGGCATGAGGATGCTCAGGTGCTGCAGAGACCGCGTGATATCTATTTTGGGCCCCGAGGTGGAGCCACATCGCCGCCATTCCTCCGCCGCTGTTTGGGTCTATTCAGAACAAAATCGCTTCCTCACATTTTGTTATGCCGGAATTCGACCGGGACAATCACACCGGTTTCGGTTTCCCAAGTATCTCGTTTAGCGGTTCTATAGAGCTCATGGATTTACCCAAGAAAAATACTTCTCCCCACATGATGTTTGCTTTGAAACCTTTTCGGCTGATAATCCGATGCAAGAGCACAATGCCGCTTTTCCACATTCCTTCTACATTCCTTAAAATGGGAGGCGCATATCCATTGTGGGAAGATGAAGAGCTTACCCTTCCTCATCGTGTATACAGAGACGTTGCAAATGATTTCTTACACTGTGCAATATTCTGCCTTAAGAATAACATGGTCGATATACGCATGTGCGACAATCCATTCTTTGCTGATATGATTGATGATATGATGAAATGTGAAACTCCATGGGACTTGATTCTCATGGTTAGACGACAACTTGTGCAGCTGTTTCCTGAATGCAACAGTAAAAAGAACAGCAAGATCCATGAGCACTACATATGCAGAGTAAAGCGAATTCTAAGCCGGAGGTGTATGGAGGAGCTCGTCATTCATCCCATCTTGTGTTCCTTGGACGCGAGGACTTTTATAATTTGTAGTAGTGCGCAAATATACCGCAACTTCACGACAAATAAAATGAAAGTGCAACATAAGGGTGGAAGAAGTAAATGGCAGGAGGGTTACAATTATAAAGTTGGTTTTGTGGATGCACACCGACTGTCTGAAGTGGAATACCCACTACATGAGGCTTAATTCACTAACATTCATATGGCAACAGCCTTGGACACTGTTGAGAAGAATGTGAAAGAAGTAAGCAGAGTAAAGTACCTTTTAATGTTTAGGCATTCTATAGAGCATATTAACCAAGTACCAGAAGGTGAGAAACGTTAATATCCACGGATTATGATCGAGGTAGGATACCATCTACTATCTCCATCGCATTTTTGGTTTGGTGAGTCTTGACGTTCATGACTTTAACAGAGAGTGTGGTTTGAGATTTGATATGTTAGACAAACCCGTAGTATTAGAGAACATTACCTCTAGTATTTCAGAGATTTGACCGGCCACTTTAACCCTCCATTTTGACTTTTTGAATGAGAGCAGTAGATTAGTAGATTGATTGTAAATCTTATATGGATTATGTATGAGCATGGATTAATATGATCTGTGGTAGAGACCTATGAGCTTCAAGACAAAAAAAAAAAAAACTACATCCGGGAGAATTCTATTCCTTACTAGAGATGTATAATTGGTCCATTAAACAATTGCATAATCAAGATATATATATCAAATCCAAGAAAAACCCATTGTTTTTACTCACCCCTTCAGTACCATGAAAATACAGGGTGGTTAAAAATATCATTGAAGCATAAATAATGAGGAGAGCATTCATATATTTAGGGTTAAGATAAGACATAATTAGGGATAGTAATAATATTTTTGAGTACATTTTTACATTGGTTACTTGAATTATATTTAAAACACCATTGAGAAATTACGCCGTCATTGCTAACTCTGCTAGGATTACATAAGCAACTGCATAAAGTAGGGGTGAGACTTCAGTCTATTCGATTCGGTTTTAAGATAAATATTTATAGGTTTTTAACATATTAAAAAATTATCGCACTTCCAGTGGTTTTTAAATTTTTACCCAAAAGAATTCATCTCATTATAATAGTATAAAATATATCTATAAAACTTTTATCACATCTCCCAGTACCATTTGGTCTAATTGCATAGTCTCTCATTCTTAATTAGGAGGTTGTGAATTCGACTCACGAAAGACTTATAGTAATATTTCAGTTGTTTACTCGATCGAAAAAAGAAAACTTTTATCACATCATCTCTATAAAAATATAAGGTTAGGGTGTGTGATGCATATATAGTATGCATCAACTTTATCTTAACGTTGTAAAACTAGTCCTTAAAGCAGTATTATAATTATATGCAAATTCTAATAAGTTATAATGACATGGATCTTATACATGTACTCTTTAAAAATGTGATGGACATAAACAAAAAAAGGGTGAAGAAAAACAGAAAATGGGAGATATCTTTTAAGACATCTACGCTACATGGCTCAATCATAAGAATGAGAAAGACAGAGATTTAATCAGTCAATAATGCCAAGAGAGAAAGAAAAGCTCACCCATAATTGAATCATGGGTTAATTTCAGTTTACTACCCAAAACTTTGGGCCAGGTTTCAGTTTCGTCCTTATTCTTTTAATTTAATCACGTGTGCCCTCCTACTTCTAATTTTCTATCAACCCGAGACAAAAATTCAATTTCACTTCGAACATGACGTCATTATCCGACGTGGACGAGACATGCTGGCCCACTTTTCAGTTTCCAACCCTTTTCAAATGGCATACTTTTTATTTTTGGCGCCAGCATGTCTCGTCCACGTCAGATGATGACGTCATGTTCGAAGTGAAATTGAATTTTTGTCTCGGGTTGATAGAAAATTTGAAGTAGGAGGGCACACGTGATTAAATTAAAAGAATAAGGACGAAACTGAAACCTACCCAAAGTTTTGGGTGGTAAACTGAAATTAATCCTTGAATCATTCACATAAAGTTGAAGAGGAAGATCCCAGCACAAACACTAAGTGGCTCTCTAACGTAGTATATATCATTTCCATTTGATACATTAGAAACATACCCTCCCATTCATAGAGTTACCATGATACAAGCATGTTCTACGACATCTGAAAGAAAAAAAAAAAAAACACACACACACACACACACACAAAATTAAAAACAAAATTGAAAAATTCAATCATCGGCCACTAAACTACAGCAATTTAATGCAAAAAATGTTACTGACATCAAATATAATACACTCACTTAGGCCGCAGAAAACATCATCGTGTGCATCCTTTAAAATGTTCCCCTGTTATGTAGGCTACCTTATTCTGAAATAAGAATATACTTACTGATGTCATTCAAATGACAATATTTAATTTATATTCAAAGAAACTCAAATTCAAATCCAACACACTCAAAATGTCTCTCCAGATAAGCTCTTGTAGCTTAAACATGATACACTGACGAGTTGTAACTGGTGTGTTACGCCATGATGGAAAAGCATGCTTTACTTATGATACTGCAACTTGGTACTCATCACTTGTGGCGAAGGGAACTTGCGAAATAATTTCTTGTGTTGTGTAACCAAATTTAACATACAATATTACAAACATGAGTTATGTAAATCTGTAAAGAAAATCAGAACAACGGAAATAGGTGAAGCATAAAATAAATTCACAAGGTTTGTTATATCGATGGACACAAATGAATTTAAATTAACAAAAACGTCTCAAATTATATTGGAAACTGTTTAATACAATAAAATCAACAAAATGAGATTCATAGAGCAAAAAACATATATCGTAAAATTGCATATGCACCCCCCTAAGTAGGATTTAATGGAGTATCCACCCATACAGTCTGTCCTTCTTTTGTTGGATTATTGAAAGGCTAGCCTACCCTTTATTATTAGCTAATGAGTCGCTTATCCTCATTCCCTTGAGGTACTGCCCTGAGACAAAGATAATGCACCATAAGTGTTCAAAGCGAATTCTTAATTTAACTTTAGTGGACCCCCAGTAGGTTCTTATAAGGCTCTAGCAGAAAGGCTCCTAGACGGGGATCATACTCTAGTAAATTTGTAATGGAGGACGGGAGAGTCTAAGATCTTGTAGAACTAGGGCTAATAAAAAGAGGTCTGACCATTTGAGCTAAAGTCAAGCAGTGACCCTTTCTAACTAGTACAAAACGGATTCTAAGGGAAAATTATTCCACGCACCAAGGTGCAAGTAAACCGATAGTCAAATATACAATCTCAACCATTCGTTTAATCATCAACTATTCACATGGTCATAATATTTGAGGGTGTGTCAAGATGAAGTTGTAAAATACTATAATTAAAGTAAATTGGAGAGGAACTATGATATTAACATAATTAGCAATAATAGAAATTACAAGAAAAAAGATTAAGAAAAGTGGCGTCCACAATACCCAATAGGCTTCAAATGACACTAATGGAGTTTACACACTATCGGTACATGTGCACCTTGGTACGTAGAATCCGCTCATGAGAGTATTAGTTAAGCCTGTCCGGGTAGCTTGCTTTCATACTTTTCAATGGAGTAGAAGGACCAAACCCCAACAAAGATATTTAATTATTTATCAATTCTCCCGACTTGTGCCTGTATCAGACAGAAATATTCCTTTTAGCACTGGTTGAGCTACTTCCACAGTTCCACTCCTCTTCCAATGTGAGTTACCTCCTCCGTTTAGTTTGAAACCGAAAGACAATCCGAAACACATGCGTATTTTAACATTATTATGTATATATACCGTCTTTTACTATTTATGGTCCTTACAGAGTTTCACGTATTAAGAGATAGTTTATTTTATTTTTATATATTCCGGACGAATTAAGACAGTGTTCCACAGGATCGATCATCCCCTGTGGTTGAAAATCCAGTCATCTCTTTATCCTAAGCAAGACAGACTGACACACACACACAGCCACTTCTCCTAGTCACTAGCAACATCAATGCTCTCTTCACTTCACCATCATCCCACATTTGCAACCTCCTTCGTGTTCCCCTGCTCACATGGTACCCCTCCATCTCATCTCTTCTTTCTTCATTTCCTTTTCTAGCTACACCCATTATTCTAAGCTCTGTGTTTATGTGTTTGATCATCTTCAGGGTTCCCCAGTCCAAGAAGGCAGTCTCCACCAACTGGGTTGGACTTGAACATTGCTGTGATCAAGCTAAGAAGACCAAGAGGTTTAAGGGCAATGGCTTCTGGGAGCAATGGAAGTGAACTTGGAGTTGGGGAGCGGCTTTATCTGGGAATGGACTTTGGGACTTCTGGAGCGAGGTTTGCGCTCATCGATAAACGTGGGATTATTCATGCTGAGGGAAAGAGAGAGTACCCTCTTTTATTGGTATGCTACATTTTCTTTAGGGCTCCTTGATTCGGTTCTTGGCTTGTTTATGGACTCAAGTTTGTTGATTCCGAGTGCTATATAATACAAGATGATGGATGAAATAGAATGCTAGAAACAATTTTAGCAATGAACTATTCTGATGCGTAGAGAACGAGAGATCAAACGTTTGTGTTGTTGAGGAGCATGTGAGTGTGTGCACATAACATAGTTGATAGATGAAGTAATTCAAGTGAATGCCTTGTTTGTGTTCTGTCAAAATAATTGACTAAACAACTTGAAAAACCAAAATGTTAGTATTGAGCATTTCTTATGGAGCAATAAAGTAGGACATGGGTTGCGCTTGAGACAGCATTGTGATAATGGCATGAATGCTTTTCAGAATTTTGCGGAAGATGCGTCAAAAAGCTGTTGGATAATTGGAACAAAGTTGTAAGGATACTTTGGTTCCACATACAACATGATAACTAAAAGGTTAAGGACTCCAGTACTGAGGACCTAACAAGAACAATGAAAAGTTTGTATGAAACTTTGCAGTATGTTTGCTTGCCCAAGTAACTGAGATCCTTTCCACTGTCTAGATAGAGTGAAGAGAAAATGGATTGGGCGTGTTCATGGAAGGCGACACTCTTCTCACTTCTTGGAGATATTCCATCTCATCTTTACAAATTGATTGCTTCCATTTCCATTGATGGGACTTCTGCAACTACTCTCATTGTTGACAGGTGAATACCTTAAGGATTTGATGCATATGCTTGCTCTTGTTGAATCCCATTTTCCACATCAAGATCAAAATATAAAGTAGGCGTTTGATTTTGAATATGCAGCAACACAGGAGAACCATTATGGAGACCTTTCCTTTACAATGAAAGTTTCCCCGATGCCTTACCAACAGTTAAATCTATTGCTCCTCCAAACCATACAGTCTGTTCTGGTTCCTCTACTCTGTGCAAGCTTGTCTCCTGGTGGGAGAATGATGCTCCAAATAAAAAATCGGCACTATTGTTGCATCAAGCGGATTGGCTTTTGTGGCTTCTTCATGGAAAGCTCGGAGTGTCTGATTATAATAATGCCCTGAAGGTAGTTTTTTGTAATCCTTTCTTCTAGTTATTTTTTTTTTCATCGTCTAGCTTTGAATCATTAAATTTCTATGTTAGGATAACGTAGTTCCATTTATATGCTTTAGGTTGGTTATGATCCTGAGCTTGAATCTTATCCACCCTGGCTACTCTCTCAGCCCTATTCACAACTTTTACCTTCTGTTAGAGCTCCTGGAACTTCAATCGGTCAGTTGAAAGAGGACATAAGATTGGATTTTGGTAAGCTTTTGTTGCAATTGGCAATTTGGCATATAGGAGTTAAGCAACTTCTTCCAAACAGACTGTTTATATACATTCGATCTAAGAAATATATTTCCTTTTTCCTTTTCTCCATTGGATGGTTCCCATGTTACACTTTTTACTTTTTTATCACAAAACTCTTGATGCTGCTAGTCCATTTAAAAATAATACTATGCACGGTCGTTGTACAATTGTATACCAAAAAACGGTGCTCAGGCTACTAAGGTATTCAATAGGGCTACGTATATTGTATTGTTCTTATATGGTTCTCTGTTTTAGGCAAGACTCACGACTGACAATATTGCAAGCAATGCAGTAGATGGATATCTTTGCATATTTTGTAGCAGTATGTTTAACCTGAGAACATATGAAATATGTAATTGTAGGTTTTCCAAGTGATTGTGCTGTATGCACAGGAACCACTGATAGTATAGCAGCTTTTCTAGCAGCTCGTGCAACACAACCTGGGAAAGCTGTGAGTTCCATGTGTTTTCTTTCTTTCTCAGTCAGAAAGTTTTGTAGGGCATTGCCTATAGGGCTCCTTATATTTTTTTCCTTCAACTCCTTACACGTTTTTTGTTTCTGAACTTACCCATCCTATGCAAACATTATGGCGTATAATGCAGTCTATGTGCTTTTATAAGTTATCGAATGTTGCAATTGGATTTTCCTGAGATCTTGTTGCCTCTGAATGTACACATGCCCGCTATCGATTGTATCAAGTAAATAGTCTCATACTTTGTATCCAGGTAACTTCTTTGGGTTCGACACTTGCCATAAAACTGCTGAGCACTACTAGGATTGAGGATGCACTGTTTGGGGTGTATAGTCATCGCCTTGACGATAAGTGGCTTGTTGGAGGTGCTTCAAATACTGGTGGAGCAGTACTTAGGAAAATTTTCACCGATGAGCAACTGGAGAAATTGAGTGAACAGATTGATCCCATGGAAGCTTCTCCTCTCGACTACTACCCACTGCAATTGGTTGGTGAGAGATTTCCAGTGGCAGATCCAAATATGGCTCCAAGGTACTTGGTTTTTCTGTACTTGTCGAAGGGACTAGGAAACAAATATACGAGTGTTACATGGATGAGAGTAGTATCTTTTGCACGTGTGATTAGATCTTAATGTGTGGAAGCATTGTCAATCTTTTGCCAGACAAAACCAGTACACAATGAGATACCTTCTACAGAAATCATTATATATTCAAATAGCTTAGATGCTGGAAGTAGAAGCCAATGACCACACTCTTTTCTTGATAATAGAATAAAAATAATCAGATGTGGATTATTAAGTTTTATTCCTGTGCAGATTACACCCACGTCCAGAAAGTGAGGCGGAGTTTTTGCATGGAATTCTTGAATCCATTGCACGTATAGAGGTAAGAATAATGGACCTTGCCTTCTTTCTAATCAAGCTGTTGTAATAGGATTTCAGGTCTGATGACTTTGCCACTTTGGAACCTTCTCACTTGGCAATAAGCAGGCAAAAGCTTACAAGTTACTCATGGAACTAGGCGCAACCCAAGTTGATGAAGTGTTCACAGCCGGAGGTGGTGCCAGAAATGAGAAATGGAGAAAGATAAGAGAGAGAGTGCTTGGTTTGCCTGTAAGTTCTGCAATTCAAACCGAGGCTGCATATGGAGCTGCTTTGTTGGCTTTGAGGGGAGTCCATGAGAAATGAATCTTGTTTATGTAAGATTACATTTGTATAGTTGCACATATATACTGGACTAGTAATTAGCCTCCTGAATAGCTTCTGATTAAGTAGCCTATGCTCTAAGAAAATCTTGCATCAAAGAAATCTCAGTGGATTATGAGAATAAAAAAATGTTGCATCAGTAAGCTACTTTTTAATTTTTTATTTATTTTTATAATTATTTTATTATTATTGTTTATTTCTTTTATACATATGTATTTTTAATTATATATTTATCTTAGTTTTCTTAAAAGTGCCTCCTGGACTCCCCAAATGGAAGGGTCGGCCTGATCTGTCTCATTTGGACTAAATCCAACCAACCACAATGATTATTGAAGATCTATCTCATCAACATTCCCAATGCAAATAACTGATCCAATGGAGAATATATGTGCATAACCACCAACATATATTATATTGTTTTCTCTGGTATGTAAGCAGATGGTCAAGTACATTGATGCATAACATTCAACTGTCGTATCAGTTTTCCCCGAAATGCTGAGAAGAATAAGAAGTGAAAGAGAGCAAAGCTGAGGAAGTCAGGAAAACACATTGCCTTTCTTTCTCTCTTCTGGTGACTGCTTTCTCTACCGAGGTAATCTTTATGTCATTTCTTATTCCTTTCGAACAATCTCAATTTTGTATAAATTTGTTGCCTTTAGGTATTGGATTCATCATGATCACCATCTGAAATTTTAGAATTTTACTTTGATTCAACTTTTATGGTAGTGTTCTTTTTTCTCTTAAATTCCCCATGCCTATTACAATCATTGCTTTTGCTTTTGATCTATTGGGGACACCTTTGATTTTTACATTTGTACAGATTCGAGCTGAAACCAATATTTGCATCCATTAACCAGAGGACATGGGGTTTGTGTTAGAAATTGGAGTTCATATCAGGAAATCTGTGAGAACATGTTACAGATCACTTTTACATCATCCAGTTCTCGCGGCATTTCTGGTTTTCTTGACATTTCTGCACAGATTCTTTCCGTTTGCTTTTTCTCTTTTGGTGACTGCATCCCCTGTTTTGGTCTGCTCAGTTATTCTTCTTGGGACCCTTTTGATTTTTGGCCAACCAGACTTACCAAAAACCGAAAGGGAAAATAAGATTACCCATGATTTTGCTTCTGTTAGAACCAGGGTTTCAGCGGAGACTGTTAGTTTGGAGAGGAATGGGAGGTTTTCTATAGACAAGTTTCAAGGAAAGGGTATAGACGAAGTGAGTTGCAGTAGATACAGTAGTGATCCTGAAGGTTCAATTGGTTATGTGCCACTTGTTGATGAGGCATTTCATTACACTGACAGTAAAAGGAGGGAATTAGACAGTAAGGAGCTGGAGAACCAGAGGGTCATTCATAAGGAGAAGTTGGGGATTGAAGGCATACCAAGGGATGTGAAATCTATTGAGAAGCCGGCTTCCCTCAAAGGTGATAATTCGGAGTCCTCACAGGGTGGTGGTGGTGGTGGTGGTGATGATGAGGCTACAAGTTCTGGCTCAGACCGAGCAGAGAGTACGTCACCAGATGCTTCAATAGCAGACATCCTTCCAATTCTTGATGAGCTACACCCACTTTTAGACTTAGATGCTCCACTACCTGTGCATATATCCCCTGATGATTCTGGTCTTGAGTCTGATAGGAGTAATGATGGCAGTAACGAGTCAGATGATGAGGACACTGAAATCCGGAGTAGAGGAGTACAAGAGTATGGGGTTGATGATAATCATGGTGATGAAGAAGAAGCACATGATGGTAAAGAGGATGATAGCAAATCTGCAATCAAGTGGACAGAGGATGACCAAATGAATCTCAGAGACTTGGGGAATTTGGAGCTTGAAAGGAACCGATGCTTGGAGAAAGTTCTTACAATGAGAAGAGCATCGAAAATAGATGAGAAGAATCTGATAGATTTAGATACTTCTGAAAATCCCTTTAATGTCACACAAATTTTGACAACAAGACAAAACCCATTTGACCTTTCACATGATTCCTATGATGATATGGGGTTGCCACCTATCCCCGGTTCTGCTCCGTCGACTTACTTACCAAGAAGAAACCCCTTTGATCTTCTGTATGAGCCAAATGAAGAGAATCCTGAGCTCAAGGGAGACCATGTCGAGCAAGAATATGCAACAGTTCTCCCCACTAATACAATCTTCTGTAGGCATCAAAGCTTTAGACCATCTAGGTTAGGGGATGCCAAGCAAGAGAGGCAAGACCTTAAATGGAGACCTGTTTTTGTTCCGGAACAGATGGCTTCTGAAGGAACAAGCTTTTCCTCATTCCAAGGACTACCAAGAGACTCTAGTTATTCAAAGTTGAGTTCCATTCCTGATACTGAGTCGGCAAGTTCTGGAGAAGATCTGGATGAAAGGAAGTTCAGTGAGCGCGTTATAGAAGCAGAAGTGATCTCCAATATATACCAAGGTTCACATCTTGTTAACCATAGAAGTCCTTCCTCTGAAGATCTAGATCCTCTGGAAATGGAACGGTCCGGGGAAAAAGATATCCAGCATGATGAGTCAGAAATAAAATTAGGCGAGGTGGAGAATGGGAATGCAAGCTTGTCTGGTACAGGAGGATTGGTTATTCCTGTGGAACCTGTTAGTACTCCAACTTATTTGAGACTAGAAGTATTTGAAGATAAAAACAGCAATAAGTCTAGTTCGTCATTGTCATCGGAAGTGGATGAGAAATCATCAGATTTGAGGAAAGATGGATCAAAATTTTTTGAGCCATTTGAGACGGAAGTGCAAACTATGAGTGGAGTGGTGGATAACACTCATCATAAGGAGCCAGTCTATGACACAAGCCCCCCAGGATCTGCAAAGGTCCTTTCCTTTAGTTCCATTTCTTCTGATATTCAAGCAGAGGTATCTGAAGTTGTTACAGTTCCATCATCAGCTGAAATGCGTGTTCCCTCTGTGGACCAAACCCTAGATTCAGACTTGCATGGTGAGAGCATAGAAAAGGGTACTTCACAAAATGAACAGATTGGTGCCAGCTCACATGTACATGCATCAGCTGAAAATGAAAGTGGCTCTGGAGAATGTAACCGACTGTTCTTAATATCTTCTCACTCAGATGTACATGATGATCTCCCTAAGAATTTGAATGTGAAAGCAGCTTTTCCAAACTCTACTCAGTCTGTTTCTTCAGAAGATAAGACGTCAGCAGAGGAGATAAGCTTATTATCATCCAGTATGTCTAAAGATCAACCATCTTTTGATGATCATAATGCACTTCCTGTAAGTCATGCAATCATTGACCGCTATTGTATTTCAGTATTTATTCAGACTTATTAGTTAAAATACTTAATTGGATTGAACATTTTTCTTGTTTATTGCTTGAATTGTCTAGAACACTGCATTATTGTTACAGATAGTGTAACTGACTATCATGGTTTTTGGTGAATAGTGTAATGACTTTGTCAGTTACTCTGATTTGGCATAACTGAGTTGAGCACTTTCCTTCTTTATGTTGTTACTCTTGGATATGCCAAAATTTTTTTAGACATCCTATTTCCATATTACTATTTCGTCTACTGAAGTGAAAGTTGTATTCATATTGCCATATCAACTGTTTCTATATATTTGTTTGGTTTTCCTAAAAACAAAGTTTTTTCTGTTAAATGTGAAAATAAATAAGTTCTGTATGGTGCTTTTTTTCATATATATGTTTCCCATTTCAGGTGCATTCTAGGCTAGAGTCTTAGCTATAACGCTTATCTTGTACCTACTGAGTCTGTAAAGAACAGCTTATTTCCATTATTTCAAGAAATGATTCAAATAGTGGACCAATTAACAAAATCCAAAGAGTTCTCACATGAGGAGAGCATGAACTCCTAGTTGTTGTTGTTATTTTTTATTTTTATTTTTATTTTTTTGTCAATACTTGGTTTTATTTTGCTATGTGAAGTGTTTGTTGTTCTATGCAGTTTTATTTTTTAATGCTTCTGCTGATTTATAATGGAATTTCTTGATTGTTGAGTCACCATTTACAAGTTCTAGAGTTGCTTGTTAACTGAGTCTTGGTACTGTATGTGCGGGAGAGAGGACAAATTGGCATTGTAAATATAACATGAAAGTATTTTTCTTGGTACTTATTCTAACAGTTTTTTTTTTTTTTTTTTTGCTTTTTCAATGAGGAATTACATTTCCCTTGTTTTGAAGTAATGTAAAATTACAAAAAACACATTCTCGAAAAAAAAAAAAAAAAAAACAGAGGAAGTGTTTCTATTATTTTTTTCTTTTCTTTTTCACATTTGGTTTGCAAATTTCATTTTAGGCGCTATTGATGCTATCAGCTATGATTCTTTCAATTTTTTGTTACTCCACCACAACATTCAGCTATATCCTTTCTGTTGGATCATGCATGTTAGTTCCCATATTAGTTCACTGAACATAAGAAGTTCTGGATGCTTTCATGTATGTCAAACAAAAGACGTTTAAATAGTTTGTTGGAATCTTGTTTTCAACCATCTTTACTTCTGTGCATTTGGCAATTGAAGTTCCCTGATTCTGCATCACATATATAATGCTTGATTGTCTCCATATGATCTGTACTTTGGAATTACTCAAACCAACTCTTCTGGTTCAGCTTAGTTATGTTTCGACTAGGGACATCGACTCAAAGCCTTGTTCATAATTATTTTCAATACTTACATACAAACTTATAGGAGTCTGTCTAATCATGGCTTCTCACTTTCTCTGACATTTTAGGAACCACAAATCGTCTTCTTGGAGTCAAAAGAAGATTCAAGCATCAAGGACGTAAATGCAGTTGTAGTCCAAGACCCCAATCTGAAAAACTTGCTTCCTGTGGGTGCTAAATCCACATCAAGCAAAGTGATAGCATCAAGCAACAAAGCACCTGGTGTTCAAGAAACTATCAGAACTCGTACTGCTACGGAGCAAGTTTCAGTAGTTAACGAACTGAAATCATCATATTCAAAAGATGGATCAGTGGGAATAGGAACCAATGCATTGGATTCTACAAAAGGGATTGCATCAAGAAATATAGGAACAAGTATTCAAGAAACTGTCGCTAATATTTCTCCAAAGCAATTGTCAGAAACTAATGTCAGTGAGCAGACACAACCATCAAATTCAAAAGATGGATCGTCAAAAGTGGAAACTAGTAGAAAGGGTTCTACCAAGGAGGATGCACCAAGCAACACAGAAACTGGTGCTAAAGAGCCTGCTGCTACTCCTAATTCTCTGAAGAAAGTCTCAGGAGATACTGATCCTCAGCTTCCTACATCAAATTTAAAAGATGGTTCAACAGAAGTTAGAGCCAAAACTACTCCCAAGCAAGTCTCAGAAGCTAATGATGGTGAGCTGCCTAAATCATCAAATTCGAAGCACGGGTCAACAGAATTTGGAACCAATGCAATCGGCTCTACCAAGGAAACTGCATCATTTGATATAGGAACTGCTGTTCAAGAAACTGTCATCACTCATAGTACACCTAAGGAGGACTTAGAAGATAATGTTGGTGAGCTGCCAAAATTATCAAATCCAAAAGATGGATATACAGACAGAAATAATACACTGGATTCTACCAAGGACATAGCACTAAGCAGTACAGGATCTGGTGTTCAAGAATGTGCCAAAACTCCTGTGAAGCAAGTCACAGAAAGTGACGTCAGTCGGCTGCCAAAATCATCAAAGGACATTTCATCAAGCAATTCAGGATCTGGTGCTCAAGATACTGCCACTACAGTGAAACAAGTCTCAAAAAGTGATTACAGTGAATTGCCAAAACCATTAAAAGATGAATTAGCGAAAGTAGTAGCTAATGATGTAGTTGGTTCTTCCACGAGTCTTCAAGAATCTGTCCCTACTCTTCCGAAGCAACCCAAAGGTATTCTCAGTGAGTCACTGAAGTCTTCAAAGTCGAAGGATGGAACAGATAAAGTAGAAAGTAATGTAGTAAGTTCTACCAAGGAGATTGCATCAAATACTCTAGGAACTGGTGTTCAAGAAACTGTCTCCACTCAAACTCCAACAACGGAATTGTCAGAAGCTAATGATGGAGATCTGCCTAAACCATCAGACTCAAAAGAGGGACATAAAGAAATAGAAACTAATGCAGTGAGTTCTGTAACGGAGACATCAAAAAATACCGTATCTGTTGTACAAGAAAAGATTACCACTGACCCAAGGCAAGTCTCAGAAGGTAATTTAATTGAGCTGCCAAAAACATCAAATTCAAAAGGAGGATCACTGGAAGTAGCTACTAGTAATGCAGCGGGTTCTAAAAGTGTTCAAGAAACTGTCATGGCTCCTCAAAAGCAAGTCTCAGAAGGTAATCACTGTGAGGCGCCAAAACCATCAAATTCAAGTGGTGGATCAACAGGAGGTACTAATGCAGCGGGTTCTACCCAGAGTGTACAAGAAACTACACCTACTTTGAAGCAAGTTGCGCAAGGTAATGTCAGTGAGCTGCCTAAACCTTCAAACTCAAAGGATGGATCACCAGAAGTAACAAATGCAGTGGATTCTACCAGGACTGTTCAAACCACTAATCAAGAAGTTTCTGAAACTAATGTCAGTGAGCTTCCAAAAACTTCAAGTTCAAAGCATGGGTTGACAGAAGTAAGAACTGATGCAGCAGATTCTACCAAGACGCTTGAATCCAGCAACACGGGAACTAAACAAGTCTCGGAAGGCAATCTTAGTGAGCTGCTAACACCATCACATGCAAATGACGAACAAGCAGAGGTGGGAACTAATGCATTGGGTTCCACCAAGAGTCTTCAAGAAACTGTAACAGCTCGGAAGCAAGTTTCAGAAGTTTATATCAACGAGCTGCCAAAACCTTCAGACTTAAAGGATGGATCGACCAAAGTGCCTACTACAGTCAACTCTACCAAGAGTGTTCAAGAAACTATCACTAAACAAGTTTCAGAAGGTAACGTCGGTGAGCTTCCAAAACCTTCCAAGGATGGATCGACAGAGGTAGATACTAATGTAGTTGATTCTACCAAGAAGCTTGCACCAAGCAACATGGGAACTAGTGTACAAGAAAGTACCTCCGCTGATACTGAAGGTAAAGTTGCAGAAGATAGTGTTGGGGAGCTGCCAAAACCATCAAGTTTAACGGATGAAATGCCAAAAGTAGGAGTTGATGCAGTTGGTACCACCAAGGACATTCCATCAAGCAACACAGAATCGGGTGTTCAGAAAAGTATCACTACTTCAGAAGCTGATGTTGCTGAGTTGCCAAGACCAAATTCAGGTGGTCATGTTGGTGAGGTTCTAAAACCATCTATTTCGGAAAAAACTCAAGAAAGTAATGCTGGTGAATTGCCAAAACCAACAAATCCAAAGGAAAGTAATGCCAGTGAGTCGCAAAAACCACCAGAATCAAAAGGATGGTTATGGTGGTGATTAGTTGTCGAAAAGCCATCAACTCCAAAAGAAGGTAATACTTGTGAATCAGACCATACATATTGTTCGAAGTTTTAACTTGCAAACGTAGTGTAGTGAGTTCTGCTGAGGAAAAGAATCAAACTTATTAGCTCCTTCCATATCCACTTTGCAAACAATTGTGACGTAACATACTAAAGCATCGTAGTATTCTACAAAATCAATTTCATTCTAGGCTTTCAAAGTAGTTGCCTTGGTTTGATTGGTTTGAATGTCTCAACTCTATTCCTCAGCCTATTTTGATAATTTAGGATGTGGTTGTGTTAGAGGGTTTGTTTTGTAACCTTAAGCTCATATCCTTCTCCATGAAAATTTGAAAAATTTCTAACACTAGCGATGGACGGGTTTACTGTGTTAATCCGGTCAAAGGAGTATGTTTGACACCAAGACAAGCGTTTACTATCACCTCAAGAAACTTGCACCAAAAAGTCTCATGCACTCCTAAATCTTAGGAATGATTCTCAAAAAAAGAAAGAAAAAGGAAATTGTCATTCCTACTAGGCTACTATAGTGAAATATACCAATTCTGCAACTCCCTCTAAATATAGCGTAGACAAAGTTTTTGAGTTGAAAGAAGTCAGATTTTATTGATCAATAAAGCAAATTAAGGAACAACGCTATAAGCATCTATTACATCTTGTAAGAACGGGGAATGGATGACCAAATTAGAGAAGCTAGTATCAATACTAAATGCATGAGCAGCCACCTTATGTGCAACTTTGTTTGCTTCCCTTCGAGCATAAACCAATCTAACATTAGGAATTAATTTCAGCTCTTCATAGAGATCATCAACTATATAAGATTGGTTTTGCCTTCTATCTTGACGAAGCTGTTGCTCGAAGTTGAGGTAATCTGTCACAAAGATTACAGGTTGTAGAGCATCAGTGACTCCATATTGTACTGCAGCCTCCATGCAAGCCATCACTTCTACATGGTCAGTAAATAATATATTTACCAGAGGTCTTCAAAACGTACAGTCCTCAGGCAATGTCCATAAGCATCCATAATTACACCTCCCACTGCTGCCTTCCCCTTAGTCTTATTGAATGCACCATCACAGTTATTTTTAACCAGCCGTGTACGTGGTGGAGCAATCCATTTTAACCACCCGAGAATGATGCTGCTCACACGCACCTTTGAGTTATGTGTGGAATGGATAAGATGGATAATGGGATGCATTCGAACGGTGACTTAGTGAGAGTCTCATAAAAGATCAAAACCAAATAATCTTTTAATACTGAAATTGAACATTTAACCATGTAAATACAAAATCAAAAATAAGAATAGAATTATACCTGCTGCGTTGAAGCTAATAGCCATTGCTTGCTGCACAAGATAACTTATGTTCTTCTAACTTTAGTCTTCTGAACTCTCTCACAATTGCTCGTTGAACGGGATATGATACTAGATGTGTTGGTGATGAGACCAGGGACTAATGCTCATGTATATATAGTGATCAACTAGTGCCTTGCCCATTAAAGAGTTCTAGTTGATCTCTAGATTGTTTTCTTGATGACATGAGATTCATATAAGATACTGTATTGGATTCTTACTCAAAGATTACATTCCTTATTTAACTTTTATTACTTAGATAATGTTTAATCAATTGCTTAATACTCAAGACATAGAATTATTGTATAAGTCCAATTTATTTTTTCAATCTCCCACTGGACTGTACAATGATTCAAATGTAAGCAAAAGAACCAAAACAGAAAGTAAGTAATAAACTTAAGGCATGCGTGAGCTAAATAAAATGTATAAATCCAAAAGCAAACAACTCAGTGACTTCTCATTAACAAATGCAGAACCTAAGATCTAACAAATTCATCAGAAAATGCAGATTGAAGATCACTGCACAAGTTCTTATAAAGCACAAGAGTTCCAGATATAAACTAGAGTAGAGCTAATTACATTTTCACACATATATAACTGCATTGTCAAAAATCTCTTGTCCTCTGTATGATTTTAGACAAAAACTCCAAAATCACAAGTAACTTAACACCAGTGGACAAGAAAATATTTGTTAACTGAAAAGGCAAACATGTACAGAACATATACTGCACATAAGTATCCACTTGAACTTCTCAATAACTTGAATTCAGATACTGCATAACAGTAATCAAATACATAATACTGTAGCAATGTTTAGAATCTTGACTTCACCATCCTTGACTCTTTTCCTCACACCATAATATTTAAGATCAATGTGCTTAGAATTGGTTGACATCTTGCTGTTCTTACAGAAAAATACTGCAGCCTCATTATCACAGTATACACTCAGCTTATTTGGAATCAAATGACCCAAAATTTTGGTCTCTATCAGAAAATTTCTGATCCAAAGACCTTCACACACACACCTTCATAAACAGCAATGTGATGACCCGACCTGACCTGGCTAGGGAAGCTAGCAGGTAGGCGACCTGACCTGGCTAGGGAAGGGAAGCTAGCAGGTAGGTAGGTCACACATCCCACACCGCCCTGGGAAGAGTGGATGATGTGCTTATATGTGCAGAGTTAGCTCAATACTTAAGGACACGTTTTGGGGGCGCAATGGCTTCGGAAGGGGTTGAGAACTCCGAAGTTAAGCTTGCTAAGCTCAGAGCAATCCCAGGATGGGTGACCTACTGGGAAGTTTCTCATGAGCGAGCCTCCAGAAGTAAATCCGTGCGGGAGTGCGGGCTCAAAGCGGACAAAATCCTAAGTATATGAGCTGGGCTGTGACAAATGGTATCAGAGCCTGTCCCCGACCGGAAGTGTGCCGACGCGGACGCCGGACCCTAAAGGGGGTGGATTGTGATGACCCGACCTGACTTGGCTAGGGAAGCTAGCAGGTAGGTGACCTGACCTGGCTAGGGAAGGGAAGCTAGCAAGTAGGTAGGTCACACATCCCACACCGCCCGGGAAAGAGTGGATGCTGTGCTTATATGTGCAGAGTTAGCTCAATACTTAAGGACGCGTTTTGGGGGCGCAATGGCTTCGGAAGGGGTTGAGAACTCCGAAGTTAAGCTTGCTAAGCTCAGAGCAATCCCAGAATGGGTGACCTACTGGGAAGTTGCTCATGAACGAGCCTCCAGAAGTAAATCCGTGCTGGAGTGCGGGCCCAAAGCGGACAATATCCTAAGTATATGAGCTGGGCTGTGACAAGCTATGACTTCTGCTTGCATAGTAGAAGTTGCAACTATAGTTTGTTTCATGGTTTTCCATGCAACAACACCTCTTGCTAACATATACACATAACCACAAGTAAATTTATCCGAGTTTGGATAATTTCCAGCAAAATCAGAATCTATAAAGCCTTCTAGAGTTAAGTTTCTCACTTTTCTATAAACAAACAAATGGTTTTTGGTTCTCTGAAGATATCTAAGAACCTTCTTACCTGCATTCCAATGTTGAATTGATGGATTACTTTGGAATCTAGAAAGCATGCCGCCAACTGCAAATGCTAAGTCTGGTCTAGTGCATACATGAGCATACATCAAACTACCAACTAAGCTAGCATATGGCTTTGAATCCATATTAGCTTTCTGTTATGCAGACATAGGTAATTTGTTTTTATGAAATTTATCTCCTTTAGACATAGGGACTTCACCATAACTACAAGTTTCCATTCCAAAACGTTTCAGAATTTTTGTAATGTAACTTGCTTGTGACAAACCTAATAAGCCACGTTTTCTATGCCTTTTTATCTCAATACCTAAGACAAAAAATGCTTCCCAAATCTTTCATGTCAAATTTTTTTGACAGAAAGATTTTAGTGTCTTTAAGTAATTTTACATTACTGCTTGCCAAGAGAATATCATCAACATATAAGATGAGAAAAATAAAATTATTTCCCACAGTCTTGAGATAAATGCATTCATCAACAATATTTTCTGTAAAACCAAAAGTTGATATCACTGAATCAAATTTCCTATACCACTGCCTAGATGCTTGTTTTAATCCATAAATTGATTTCTTAGGTTTATAAACCATTTTCTCTTTCCCTAGAACAACAAAACCTTCAGGTTGTTTCATAAAAATTGTTTCTTCAAGCTCACCATTTAGGAAAGCAGTTTTGACATCCATTTGATGTAGCTCCATATCAAAATGAGCCACTAGTGCCATAATTATTCTGAAAGAGTCTTTTGTCCATACTGGAGAAAATATTTCAGTAAAATCAATTCCTTCTTATTGAGTGAAACCCTTAGCAACTAACCTAGCTTTAAACCTCTCTATATTTCCTTTAGCATCTCTTTTAGTTTTATAAACCCACTTACAACCTATTGCCTTTTGATTTTCATTTGCCTTAACCAAATCCCAGACTTCATTATTCTTCATAGACTCAATTTCTGCATCCATGACTTCTTGCCATTTAGCCGAGTCTTCACTTTTAATAGCAGCATTAAAAGTGACTGGATCAGTGTCATCATCTAATGCATTATCAATTTCTTGAGAAAACACTCGATATTCACTTTCACTTCCAAAAGAGGGAATCTTTCCCTCGGAGATCTTCTACGTTTAGGACTTGGTTCAGGTTCTTTTTTAGGCTCTAGTAGTATCATATTTTCTTGAGGTTCTGTATTCTCTAGAAGTTGATCAATTTCCATATTTTCTGAAAAGTTTTCATTTATTGGCTCACTGATTAATTCTTCCCCCAAAACTGCAGTTTCAGTTGAATTTTGGTTTGTTTTAGCTAAATCTGAAAATAATGTTGGAGTAACATTACTCTGTAAGTTAAGTGAATTTTCTGAATTTTCTATAATTTCTATAGATAAATCTACATACTCTGTATTACATGATAACTCTCCTAAAAATTTTACTTGATGAGTCTAAAATATTCTTGGAGTATATTTGCTGAAGTAGAGTTTATACCCCTTTGATTTTTCACAGTAACCTACAAAATAACAACTAACAGATCTTGGCTCAAGCTTTTCTAAATTAGGATTATAAATCCTAGCTTCTACACTGCAGCCCCAGACATGCATATGATGCAAGCTTGGCTGCTTTCCATGTCAAAGTTCATAGGGTGTTATATCTACTGATTTTCTTAGCGCTCTATTGCAAATATAATTTACAGTTTTTAAAGCTTCTCCTCAAAGATATAAAGGCAAACCAGATGTACACATCATGCTCCTAACCATGCATAGAAGAGTTCTATTCTTTCTTTCTGCCACTCCATTTTGTTGAGGATTATGTGGAGTTGTATACTGTGCTTTAATGCCATGCTCCTCAAGAAACATAGCAAATGACCCTTTATGTTGACCAGTTTCAGTATACCTACCATAGAATTCTCCCCCCCTATCTGATCTCACAGTTTTTATTTTCATGCCAAGTTGAAGTTCAACTTCAGCTTTGAAAACCTTAAAAGCTTCTATACACTGTGCCTTTTCAGATAACAATTCAATGTGACAAAAAACGTGAGAAGTCGTCTATGAATGTAATGAATTAGACGTTTCCACATATAGTTTTATGACTTATTGGTCCACATATGTCTGTATGAATCAACTCTAATAGACTAGTAGCTCTATATGCACCATTTCTGTTTAAGTTAGTCATTTTTCCCTTATAGCATTCCACACATTCATTCAAGTTAGAAAAATCTAATTCTGTTAACATTTTGTTCTTAACAAGAGTTTTTAATATTTCTTTTGATATATGGCCTAGTCTTCTATGTCATAGATAGACGGACTTATTATTAAACATGGTTCTTTTAACACCAGAAATAGTGTTATTACTAGAAGCTACATTTAAACTTGAGTTCTCAATAGAATAAACTATAGGAGAATTTTCAATACTGCATTGTATCTGTAAATATCCATTCAAACGCAAAGTAGAACCAACACATAATGAATTTTTAATAAACTTTATTCCATTAATGTCATAAAGAAAACTATAGCCAAGCTGAACCAAAAGATCCCAAGAGATTACGTTCTCTTCATTGTGGGTACGAAATAAACATTATCCAGAAAAAGAAAATTTCCTAAACGTAGACATAAAACTAAACTGCCTATGACCTTCACTGAGACTTTCATCCCATTGCCTACTCGAATGTGAGCTTCATCACTTCTTGGTTTCCTCCTCTTTGTAAAGCCCTGCATGAAATTAACTATGTGTATGGGAGAGCCAGAATCTAGCCAAAAGGTATTTGGTTCTACATTTATTAAATCAACTTCTAAAAAGTAAAGAGATGGAAAATTAAAATTTTTAGACAGGTTTAGGTTCTCACCCTTCTTAATCATCCAAGCCTTGAAGCCACTACAATCCTTCTTCCTATGACCAAGCTTCTTACAGAAATAACACTTGAACTTGAAAGTTCCAGTGTTGGATGTCCCTGCACCCTTAGCTGGATGAGGCTTAAAGTTGGTCTTTTTAGCTCTTAGTTTCTTCTTCCACTTGTTCTTGCCTACCATATTGACTGTTGCATCCAGATTGGAAGCCTTGATGACACCATAAGTTGGATCATCAGCTTTGATCCTAGTCTGTTCTTCGTTTTGAGCATAGTAACTCGACTTAAACTGATTGAAACTTGGAGAAAGAGAGTTGTAATATCCCAATTTTTTAAGTTCGTCAAATTCTATTTTTCTTGTTTGAAATAGAATGTAGAGGTCGTCATGAGTTTGTCACATTTTTCGGTGAATTATTTGAGTTCCCGAGCTATTTTTAAATATTTTTGGAAGTTTAATCGGATGATAATTATGTGACGGCTTGGCGAGCTCCGATTGGAGGAGAAGATGACATGTGGCGCTGAGAGGAGAGAGCACCTGATGCTGACATCATCCATGCCTGATGTCGTCATCATCATACCTTAGTCAGCTGACATGTGTCACTTTGTGGAATGTGATGGGTGGGAGTGTAGTGTGGCGACACATGGCACTAAAGGAGCCAATCTTTGGCTGACACGTGGCATTTTTGGTCTATAAATAGGACTTCAGCCTCATTTTTTTCACGCGTCTGTCTCACTCATTCTTCTCTTTGTAGATATTATTATTTTATTAGATTTGCGATGAAACTTCCGCAGATCATAACTTTTGATCCGTAACTCCGATTCTGAATCCGCGAGTGGCTACAGATTTGTATCGACGCGACCTTTCTATCCATAGTGGTCTGAATTAGATCCAACGGTGATTTATAGAAGGCTCATTCTAGGTTGCTCGATTTACGATATGGGTGTCGATTCGGTTTATCGAGGTGAGTGGTTTATGTAATGTATTTTAAAAGCATGATTTTGATCTATTTATGAAATATCTCTCTATTTTCAAGTGAAGCATGTCTGTTTGTGAAATATGCGATATTTATATATATTATGAGCTCGACATTGTTTGGCATTGTTTGTTATGAATATTGGTGATATATGCTTGGTGATATTTAGATTCTTTATTGGTTGTTACGTATCTATAATGTTGGAAAACATGTGTTTCTGTTTTGAATTATTTTACCTGATCATGCATTTCATGTTGGGAAATGGTGAGATTGGAAGTTGAAAGGAACATGAGTGTTTGGGAAGTGAGACTATTATTGAAAATAAAACCTTTCGTGTAGTTGAGTTAACTTATGGGGACATCCAGTAGCTATGATCAGCCCACATGTGCACGAGTTGGGGGAAAGTATGCCAATTCGACGCCATAAGTCGATAAAATGATCTATTTCAGGTTTCGGGACTGGGGACCATGAGTATAACAATAAGACTAACAAAGGAAGAAAAAATATATATTTGAGGGCGGTGGAAAGTGTGAGGAGGAACATCACATGCATGAATTGTTATTATGTTATATGCTTTGCTTCACTTGTGTTATGTTTATACGTATTTTGTAGCGTGCGTAAAATGACATAGCTTTGATGACATATTACATAGGGCACTCACTAAGCGCATTGTTTTGCTTACCTACCCATTTACTTGCTGTTTTGCAGAAACGTGTTCAGTGTTTGTCGAGTCGAAGTGTCGGACGAGCCTAGAGTGAAGAGTCTATAAATAAGTGTTTTTGTTTCTACTTCCATTCCGCTTTGTAACACTCAATCACATCTCGTGATCCCTGACCCCTCCTACACCATTATACTTAAGGGTGCTTAATTTTAGAGACAATGTAGATAACTCTGACTTGTCAATCTTCTTAAACTTTTCTTTTACATACTCCAGGAAGTCATATGCATACTCCTTCTCTGGAATTGATTCGTCTATGGTCTCAGTCATGTTGGCTCTAGCTATGTTTTTGCAGTTATCATTCTTTGTATGCCATGATCTCTCATACTCATAAGCTTTAGGGAACTCATCTCTGTCACACTCCTCTATGTGTGGTGGTACATGAGTCCGGAGACAATCATCTAACTCATGGTTGAGTGAAAAATACATGTACAGCTGCCTTATCCATGCTATGTAATTGGTACCAGTCAAAAGCTCAATTTGGTTGAGAGTAACCACTTGGACACCTAGAGAGCAAACAAAAGATTTTTCAATTATTATTCTTGTTTCTGTATTTATATGTTTGTACAGTCTAAGGTTTTGTTAAGTGTTTTCTATGTTTTTTTTAATGAAATCCATCAAGTAAGAACAATCACACAAACACAGAATGCTCAAAATAAACACATATACCAAAATCATACTTCACAAACCAATCACAATATCACAACTGTAACATATGCTTAACTACACTTATATGGCAGTAGATTAAACATAACTAAATTTTCTGAATCCACAAACCACAGTAATTAAACTCAAGTTTTATAAAAGAAGCAGTTAACACCTATATGGCAGAAGAGAAGCTTCAAACATAACCAAATATGAGATTAGAAACCATGTATATAGATGTTCTAGTTCTTAAGCAATGCATTGATACTTCTATGGAAGACAAAATATGCATGTTTTAAAAATCTAGTAACACAAGTTTTCAAGTTTTTATGCTTAATTGATCGTCTGCAATCATGAAGAGTTTTGCTATGTGCAATATACAATTCACAAAAGCAGAAAACCAAAAAACTCAAGGAATTTCTATATGTTCTTACTGAAATCAAGTTAAACCAAATCTTGACAAAACCATTTATTTCTTTTGTAAATTTCTTGTTATGATAAAAGTTAAACATGGGAGACTAAATCACAACAATAACCAAAGAAAATTTTACAGATTTCATGCAGAAAGCTTAAGTCAATCTAGATGTCAAAATTTTCGATTCACCAAATTGACATACCTTAGCCTCTGCTACAGCACTGCATGGTTAGCTAAAGCAAACAACAATCCAATACACAACACACAAATTGAATCGAAGCAATCAAGAACACACACATAGAATCATACAAAAAATCCCAAATTTCATCCGGTCCCATCTAACTTAACCTATGTGCACGCCGGGGATGCTTTTAGGGTTCTCTAGTTGTTCTTAATCTAATCTGAATTGTGAGCTGCGGGTCTTGAATCCCATCGACTTCATGAATGAAATCACGCGTCTTCCTCCCAGCATGAACCAGAACCCAGAAAAATAGTCGTTGTAAAATAACGACTAGTTCTTGATATCTTTGCAGAGGTTTCTGGGTCGGGTAGCACGGCTCACATGCCCAAGGTTGTTTCTGAAGTTGGCCCGTTTTCTGAAGGTTGTTTTTTTTTGTTGCGGAAAAGGTTTTGTAAAACGTTTTGTAAAAACTCTGAATACTGAATTTGATTTTTCTTAATCGATTTACATACAAGGTTCTTAAGGCTCTGATACCAATTAAAAGATCAAAACCAAATAATCCTTTAATACTGAAATTGAATATTTAACCATGTAAATACAAAATCAAAAATAAGAATAAAATTCACTACCAGAAAAAAGGTTTTTCCCGACGAAATTAAAAAAAAACGGCCGACGAATTAAAATTTTCGTCGGTACTTCCAACGAATAGCCGACGATTTTATTTTTCGTCGGTGGAAAAACAAAATCGTCGGCCATAGTTTAACCATAGCCGACGATACTGTTTTTTCGTTGGTATAAACAAAAAACGTCGACTATATTCATATTTCAGTCGACGATTTGGATTTTCGTCGGCCTTTCTCTGAAACATTAGCTGACGAAAACTTTTGAAATTTTGGCCGACGAAATTGACATACAAAATCGTCGGCCATAGTTTAACCATAGCCGACGATACTGTTTTTTCGTTGGTATAAACAAAAAACGTCGGCTATATTCATATTTCAGTCGACGATTTGGATTTTCGTCGGCCTTTCTCTGAAACATTAGCCGACGAAAACTTTTGAAATTTTGGCCGACGAAATTGACATTTTCGTCGGCTATAAGTCTATATATTTTCAGACCTATCACTAACGATAAACCATTACTTCATCCTTCAAATAGAAAAAAGTCGTGAAATAAGATATGACCAAAATGATAAAATATGTTTACGGTTGAAAAATGATAAGATTCCGATAAAATCTGAGTGTCGAAAGATGCGGTCAAAGGTTTTATTCCTTCGTTTCCCTAATGGTAGCGTTACCTTCGGCAAATATTTTGAGGAAAATTTTTATACGATTAGTTGCATCTCATCGATTGAAACTATTATCTGTTGAAGGTCAGGCAAAAAAACGTCATTTAGACAGTCCAATTACCATTTCTAAGCGTTTAGAGGTTTGATTTACCTAGTTGACCGTTCCGATCGAGCCTTTAACGTTGTCAACTGAAGTTTGATTTTTTTCCATACATGTATTTAATCTTAACGGTGATATCTGATGGTTGGAATAGATTTTCTAAACTTTTAGATTCAAAATCAGAACATATGCACTAATGTTCCTTAACTTGTTTACTAAGTGTTTGAGTGAATGTATAGTTTCAAATAGTTACTATACGTAGACTCTTCAAATGTAAAAATGTTGTGAAATAAGATATGACCGAAATAATGAAATACGTCTACGGTTGAAAAATGACAAGGTTCTGATAAAATCAGTGTGCCGAATGTTGCGGTTAACTGTTTTGTACTTTCGTTTTCCTATGGGTAGCCTGACGTTCGTTAAATCAATTTTGTAAAATTTTTATATGATTAGTTGCGTCTCATTGATTTGAAACTATTATCTGTTGAAGGTGAGGCCAGAAACCGTCGTTTAACTTGACTAATTTCCGTTTTTAAGCGTTTAGAGGTTTGACTTAGTGGTTTGACCTATAGTTTAGCCGACAAAAATTATATTTCGTCGGCTAAACTCTTGCAATCCGCGCCTTTTTATTGTCCGCCGTTGGATGGCTCAGATCCGACGGCTGTTGATCTTCCAAAGTATAGCCGACGACATTTAAAGAATAGCCGACGACATATTTTAAATCGTCGGCTATTCTCTCTGCGATCCGCGCCTTTTTATTGTCCGCCGTTGGATGGCTCAGATCCGACGGCTGTTGATCTTCCAAAGTATAGCCGACGACATTCAAAGAATAGCCGACGGAATCTTTTAAATCGTCGGCTATTCTCTCTGCTATAAAAGCTGAAAGCCGCAGTCAGCCCGACTTTTTCCTTTCTCCTCCTCCTTCCCCTCCTCCTCCTCCTTCTCCTCCTCGATCCGTAGGCAATTTTTTTTTTTTTTGCAATTTATTTTAATTGTATAATTTAGGTATATAATTTAGATATTTAAGTGTGTGTTAAATTGTTATATATATTGATTATATATATAAATTGTTAGATTAATTATATATATAAATTTTTAGATTAATTATATAAATTGTTATATATTTGTTAATATATACACATATTTGTATATATATATATATGTTAATGTATATTTTAATTGTTATATATAAATTGTTAAATTAATTATATATATAAATTGGTAGCCTAATTATATAAATGGTTATATTTATGTTAATATATAAATGATTATTTGTATGTATATATATGTTAATGATGAAATATATTTATATTTGTATATAAATGGTTATATTTATGTTAATGGTTAGTATTATTTAAAATTAGTTAAATTATAAATATTAATTTGTTAGTATGTTTTAAAATATGTTAGTATTATTGGTTATTATATTAATTAGAATTTGTTATTTAATGTAATATAATTTAATATTAATTAATGTATTAATTTATTTGTTTCCAGATGGCCGATGCATTTAGACAGCTATTCGGAGGCCGTCGTTTCAGATTTAGGAGTTCTGGAAGTTCTGGCGGATCCGGAGACTCCGTGAGAACCCCTAGCTAGCCTGAGAGGACCACCAGCCAGCCTCAGAGGATCGATTCATCCCAGCCGCGGAGGAGTGTGAGCAACCGGCACCAGACCCTTTTATCGGCGGGGCGGCCGTCGAGTAGTTCATGTCCCCCTCTCCGGCCAGATCCTCCGAGATGTAGTACACAACTATTTCAGGACGAGATAGCTCCAGGCGTTCATCAGGTCCGTATGCCTGAGGTTCATCGGGAGCCGATGACGAGTCCTGCGCCGTCTGCTGCTGACTCTACTGAGGGACCTACTCTCCCTAATCAACTATACCTGCCATACAACATTCCTGCAATACCCGAGGTCGATGAGCGTGGTGTGCCCATATGGCTTGCTAGGCCTCAGTACGTGAGTGTTGCGGAGGCATACCATTATGAGCCATTTGAGAGACCTGACCTCCTGATTTTGGCGAGATTGAAAGGAAAGTCGACAGAAGGGTCATCGAGTTCAAGTAACATTTGATTTTATTAATTAAATGTTTTATTAAAATTAACGCACTAATATTTAATTTTATTAACCAATTGTCGTTTATGTGATAGGGACCGCCGCTAGCAGTTCAAGCAGGAATACGAGAGGTGTCATATGTTTTGATACGCTCAGGAAAAGTGTTGAGACCAGTGGGAGGATTCAGATCAACGAACCCCCTAATTAGGATGTTAAGGGGAAAAAACGCCGCGATTACGCGGGTTGCGTGGGAGCACTAATTAGGGATATAGTCCCTATGTTGTGGATACGGTGGGCTGATGTGCCGGAAGAGATCAAGAGGGAGGTCAACAACGCGGCGTCGGTGAGTAATTTAAAAAACTTAATTCCTTTATCGTAATATTTAATAATTTTCGGTATTGTTATAATTTTAAAACTAATAAAATATTATCTTTCAGGCATACTTCGAGATTGCCGAACATAAGCAGGCTTGGGCGTACTCGATGCAGAACTCGAGGTACGTTGGGAATTCCTCATCTTATAATTTGAAATATTTTATGATATTAATAATATTTTTAATGCACTTTTGTTTTTTCCGTAGGTTCAAAGAGTGGAAAAACGAGCTCCGTACCCACTTTACCGAATACGACAAATATGGTCGTATGGGTACTCCAAAAGAGTTCATGTTCAGGGAGTACGAGTGGCGTTGGTTGAAGACAGTAGACTTCAACAACCCAGGTATGCAGGTAAATACTAAACTTAACTATAAATGTTTATTTTGTTAATATTTTAATTATTAGTTTAATTATTTTATAATTATTACACTAATATTTTTTGATGTATTTTTCTAATATTTTATTATTTGTTTAAAGGAACGGTCTCGGATAAACTCTGCGAACCGCCGCCGTAACACAACCCCCCATCATGGTGGTTCTAGGCCATTTTCACAATATCAGGAGGAGGCGCTTAGAGATCATCCTTTAAGCAACCCGTACGTAGAGACGTTCAAGAAGGCTTATCCATTAGCGACAGAAGAGTTTGTAAGTCGTTGATTACGATTTTAAAATTTGAATTATTAATTTTACTTAATTATATATTTGTTAGAATATTAATTTTTTTTTTCCCGTTCAATTAGGAGAGGGTGAACCGGACCGAAGAAGAAGTGTTACAGGAAGTAGTTCGGGAGACACAACCGAACATTTCAGAGGAAGATCTGCAAGAAGCCCTGAGCCAGGTCGACCGATCGAATGTCCAAACTGCAGCGAGGATATTCGACGCAGCCTTCCCAAAACGGTCAAACGACTACTACTGTCGGGGTTTGGGAAGTTCTGGAATAGGGGTCCTGAAGACCACTAAGGGAGCTCAAAAGAGGGGAGGCGGGGACACCCAAGAGATGAAGGGGGAAATGTAGAGATTAGCAGAAGAAAATGCAAGATTGGCGGCCTAGTTCCAGAGATCACAGGAGCAACAACGCAGAACACAGCAGTATCATATGGAAATGGAGCGTTGGCATGCTGAATGCGAGAGAATTCGGCGACAGAACTACGCCGGCCAACAAAACTGGTGGTATGCTATGTTCGCGGCACAACAACAAGGCCTTGAACCCCTGCCCCCGTTTGAGCCGTTAGATGAACCTCGAATGCCGAGAGCTCCCGAGTTCATTCAGCAGGATGACGAGCATGATGGACAGCAGGATGGTGGCCAAGATTAGGGTTTAGGGTTTAGGGATGGAACAAAGTAAATAATTAATGAAAAACGTGTTTCTTGTTGGATTGTCATTGTGAATTGCAGGTTGTTTGGAATGGTAATTTAGAAATTAATTTAATTTTTTCCCCAAAATGTAAGAACAGCCGACGATATTGACATTATTTCGTCGGCTATAACTGTTATAACAGACGAAAATGACATTATTTCGTCGGTGGTCTATGTTAAATAGTGACGGTTTCGTCGGCTATAACTAATTAATGCCTCTTAAAATATTAATATATTCCGACGAAATCTTCATGTCGTCGGCTATATTTCAGAATAAATAACCGACGAAACAGAAGAGATCGTCGGTTATATTTTACGATATCGTTGGCCATATGTGAAAATATCCGACGAATTTCGTCGGGCATTATGCCAAGGTTTGGTCGACGGTATTTTCGTCGGTGATAATGGCCGACAATTTCGTTATTTCGTCGGGCATATGTGAAAATGGCAGACGATTTCGTTATTGTCGTCGGGTTTCGTTATTACTGACGCCGTTTTATCGACGAATAATAGCCGACGAAATTTTCGTCGATAGAAGGAATACCCGACGAAAATTTTGAATAGTAGACGAAATTTTTTTCGTCGGCTATTCTGTCCGATCTGGTAGTGATTATAGATGATGCGTTGAAGCTAATAGACATTGCTTGTTGCACAAGATAACTTTTGTTCTTCTAACTTTAGTCTTCTGAACTCTCTCACAATTGCTCCTTGAATGAGATAGGATACTAGATGCGTTGGTGATGAGACCAGAGACTAATGCTCATGTATATATAGTGATCAACTAGTGCCTTGCCCATTAAATAGTCCTAGTTGATCTCTAGATTGTTTCCTTGATGACATGAGATTCATATAAGATACTGTATCGGATTCTTACTCAATATATTGTTTATGTGTTATCAATATATCACAGAGATTACATTCCTTATTTAACTCTTATTACTTAGATAATATTTAATCAATTGCTTAATACTCAAAACATAGAATTATTGTATAAGTCCAATTTATTCTTTCATCTCATTCCTGATTGTGGACTCCGCCAGGGTGATAGTATTTGACCGTATCTATTTTTACTGTGCGCAGAGGTATTATCGAAATCCATATCCCAAGCTATGAAGCTGAACAAGACGTACTGCATGTTATTCAAATCTGCCGCCATGCACCCACATTGAGTTCCAAGCGGAGAAGTATGTCCAATAATCTTCCAAGCAGTTACTTTAGTGGAGTTTGGCATTTTATCTTGCCAGATTTTCTTCCAAATTCCTGTGTTTGCGACCACCGCCGGAGAAAGAGTAGAAGCAAGTTTTGAGAAAGCAAATCTATGGGCTGACTGACTGTAAACATGCCCTTCTTGTCCAATGGACACTAAGACGATCTCCGGGACCTCTTGAACTCAGTGGTAAATAAAAGTATAGCTTCTGCCTCATTTGGAATAAAGCACTATTTACTACGGCCTCATCCCACATGTTATGTGCCCCGCCAATTAGATCAATAACACATTCCACTGGGTTCTGCTAATCAAGCATTGTCTGCGGTTTGTGAAAAGGCAGAAAGGAATCCAAGCATCCTGCATAATTGGAAGTTTGAAACTGAGGCTCACTGAGGCTCCATTTCCTATCTGCCAAAGACAACCCTCCAAAAGTTTGATAATATGATAATTTAGGATGTGGTTGTGTTAGAGGGTTTGTTTTGTAATCTTTTTTGGAGTGAGAAGAATAAAGTTGCATACTTGATACTTGGTTTTGATAACCATATACAAATTCCTAGCTAGTCACTTTCTTTATCATGATTTTGCCAATAAGAAGGTGTAACCTGTGGTAGGAATTGTGATCGATCATCTGATTCAACAAGAGTGCTCAAAAGCCTATTTCGAGGATAAATGTAATTTATTTGTTATTACAACTACACTTAAGAAAAGGGACTAGTTTCCCTAAAAGGAATTAGACCACTTGTGGTTCAAGAACACTGATAGGGGTACGAATATGGTTGTGGCGAACCAGAATTTGTTTCAGTACTATGCCGTTTCACCTAGCTAGGTTGATTTTTGTTAGAACTATATGTACGTTTTACTGGACATCTTAAATGCATATTGTTCGTGGCGGATTTAGCACCCGGCGAACAGTCAGCACTTGGGGGTGGAGGATGCGTGCTCCTCGCGTGTCTTCTGTGTGCTTTAGGCGTGCCAGCACCTTTGGAGTGGTGTGACTCGATTGCGGACGACCCCTGACGCGTCCTATCGTCTGCTCCCAATAGACTCTGACTTCCTGACCAAGCGACTGTTACGCGGGCGCTGACTAAGCCGGCGTACAGGGCTCGAACAAGACCTGAATAGAACTCTCTAACAGGATTTTCTTCCCAACCCCTCGGCGGATTGAGGATCTTACTCTGATCCGGAGAAGCAAAGCAGAGCTAAACCAAGACCACGGGTGTGTGCTACTGGAGTAGCGGACTGACTCGATTGCTACCGGAGTAGCGGACTGACTCGATAGGCTCAGCAACCGCTCGACACGAATGCGAGACGTGGTCGATCGCAGGTGGAGGCAAATTGCGTGAGACGCTCAGCAACCGCTCGACACGAATGCTAGATGGGATCAATCGCAGGTGGAGGCAAATTGCGTGAGTTGCTCCGGAGAGGCTTTGCAAGTTAGCGGTGCGCTAGAACTTGTGTGTGTTTGTAGTTGGTTGAGAACCCTTTCTTCGTTGTAAAAGAGTTATATTTATATGGTTCATGAAACCCTAGGGCTGGGAAATCCAGCCTGGCGGATTCCGAGATCAATTAGGAGTCTCCTTCCTTATTCTGCCTCCAATCAAATCGATAACAAATTAAATGGGATTAAACTTCCTCTTGTTTTAGGGAACTCACTCTTCATCAAGATCACCATTCAATTAACGCTGAGATAAGCTAAATCGAGTCCACAGCGAATCAATCACTGATTCGGCAAAGATATCTTTTCAGATGGATTGCTACCCGAAACAATCCCTAGTTATCCCAATCAGAGTTTACACCTTATTATCCGTTAAGGTATTCGTATATTGTGTAATTGGATTATTACGAAATAACCCCGATCCGATTAAGTAACAAATCGATACTCTCCCTCCAAGCAATCTTTCCTAAACGAAATGGGAGAATACAAAAACTGGATTCGGTTCAACCTAAACCTCTCTGGGCCTCGGGGTAAAAGCCCAATTGAAACAAATTCCAATTGTGGCCCAAACATTGCCCCCCAGTCTCCGATATTGAGAGTTTCAACGAAATAGAAGAGAGACTGAGCCCCAAACGCCGGCCCATCAGCAGCATTTAAATATTTGGACTGTTGCGCCGTTTCCCCACCAATCACGACTTCCTAATTCGAAACGGTATCACTGTTCACCTAAACCCTTGATTGCTGCAAAACCCAACGCTTCAAAACTCGAGAACCCCTTTCGGATTCTTATAAATCAAGTTGAGACCTTTGGTTTCTCATTCAGACCACTCTCTTCCTCTTCCTCAGCCCAATCTCAGAAGAAACCCAAATTCGAACCTAATGGCCTCATCAAAGAACTTCGCTATCCGCTGCTCCACGGCGAACACCACCAAAAATCAACTCCTCCCTCTCATCACCTGCTCCGGGGCCGACGACCGGACCTGTCTTAGTCTTCCCCAAGAGGAACGTGCCACATTAGGTCCCTATGTGGTGGGCTATAATGCTGATGATAACGATGGAGCACACCAGATACTAGACGGCCCGGCACGCCCGCTGCCGGCGATTTTCCGCTCTGAAGACCCAGTGGAATGCCCAAATTTTCAAACCAACCACCACCAAGCCGCCGTAAACCATTCCGCCTGGCCTCTGGTCAAGCCGTATATGAAAGCCTGGTACGCAGCACGACTCCCTCTCGACAAAGAAATCTGGAGGAAGGCTGGGGTCGCTGATGTGATCAAACTTTGCTTCAGCCTCAGCCCAAGAGGAGGCAACAGGTGCGCTCTCGTTCCGCTGATCAGCCTCTGGAACCCCACAGTCAACACCTTTGAGTTCAAATTCGGTCATGCTTCCGTAACATTGCTAGACCTCTATGCCGGCTTCGGGTTCCCACTCGGCCCCCAACCCTTTGATGAGAGCAACTACCCCGAAAGGATAGTCCCCCGGAGCACTATTAATACGGTCGACGTCGGTGGGTTCGAGAAGTGGAAAGATGAGACCTCCCAGCTGGATAATGCGCTCGGCGGAATAGCCTTTCTGTCTTTCTGGCTCAACAAGTTTGTGTTCTGCTCCAACACCAACAAGATGACCAAGCTCTACCACCGCATGGCGGAGGTAATTTATGCCGGCCACGAAATTGGCCTCGCCCAACATGTTCTAGCACACCTCTACCGCTGCCTGCACCAGATATCTGCCCAGCCAATGGATTGTGCTCAATCTGGTCCGCTCTGGATCCTAGATATCTGGTGCCAGATGCACTTTCCCCAACTCATTCCAGCCATGAAGGGGAATCCCCAGCTTGATCAAGTTGTGGGGCAAGAATATGTCGGCTGCGCCCCTAGTCCTGACCTCAGCTACGTTGTCTGCCTCGACATCTTCTTCAACACAACCGCCAGTGAGTTCTTCGCAGAGGCACAGCGGCTGATCCATTTGAGGTATCCGCGCGGACTACTCCGGGGCTTCCTCCCATCCAGTGAACAAAGAACTACAGGTCGAAGGATCTTCATTCACTGCACCTCCATGGCGGACCTGCCCTTCCTCTGTAGTGACAAGAAAAATCCTAGCCACGAGGTCTACGCTCCTCACTTCTTTGCCCGGCAGTTCGGCCTTACTCAAATCCTGCCATACCCGCGACTGAAGAGTGTGAATCTTTTTTCGGCGTGGCGGAATAGCAAAAAGTTCCCACCAATGTCCGGTGTTAGCCAGAGACCACGCCTGGAGCTTCTTGACCTGCGAAACTGGGAATACTACCCACACCTGAAGGCCTCTATGGATGCTACTGGCTCATATCAGTGCTGGTGGGCACACCTGTGAGGCCCACTCTTTAATCAGCCATCCGTCTTCTACTTCCGGAGGCTCTTTCGGATTCAGGGCGAGCACCTTACCCCAGCTGATCAAAAGGTGCTAGAGGGCGATCCGCTGTATATTGACCTGCCCCCAAGGAAGGTAATACGCCCTGCTTCCAACTGCTGTTTTGGTTTGCCAGAAAACCTCGCGTAACTCTTAATTGTTTAATGAAACAGGCATCCGGACAAACCCCGACGGATAGAGGGAAACGAAAAGCTGTATGTGGGTCTCATCCGCCCTCGAAGAAGAGTAGAACTATCGTTGAGGCGGACGAAAAATTTGATGAGGAGGAAAACACACCTGTAAGTGAATTCAACTTCTCCCTAGTCTCCTCGCGTCTTTAGATATCAGCTCATAAATACCTACGTGACGTAGATATCCCAACTCTATCCCTCTTTGCAGATAACTCTCCTTCGGAGGAGGCGCTCCTCATCAGCTGCAGCCGCCAACCGAGGCCCTACAGTGATCGAAATTTCCTCTGGTGAGTCCTTTGACCCCTCTGAAGATTCTACAAGTTCTTCTAGTTTCGATGAGGACTATCCGGACCTCTATAAACATCTTCAAGAGATCTGCGGCGATCGTTTTCCTCAACCCGTTCCCCTGCGCTATCTTGATGCAGGTACTTCCTCCTGTCTAGCACTAGTAGTTAGTCAGAGTTCTACTCAACCAATCCTGACACTTCCTGCCGCTGCAGAAACTGGACCAGAGGCGGAGGAAAACCCTGATGATACTATGGCGGAGGCCCCGGCAGATGAGCCTCTACAATTGCCAAGTGGCGCTCCTGGCAGCTCTTCAACCCCAAATCCGCTGGCCTCAAGCTCAACTCATGAAGTGGAGCAAGAAGAAGAAGAAGAACCAAACCAATGAGCAGAGCAACCAGTGGCTGATGAGCCATCCTCCCCTGCACCTGATCTCTCACTAGCAGAAGAGGAAGCAATTGCTGGTGTGGAATCCCTGGCAGATATTGCCCCCCCGGGTTGAACAACTTTCAACCCCTGCGGATGACCAAGCTGACCTTGATCAGCAAGGGCAACCAAGGCAACCAGGATCTCCTCTGGTACAACCCGAAGAAACCCCTCAGCCAGAAATTATTGAGGTATGATATATATCCGTCTGCCTGGCCATTTTCCTTGGTTAGAACTGCTCCTAACCCTACTTTTTTATGAACAAGTGGACGATGATATTATGGCAACTGACAACACCACCCCACTGGCAGCGGACCTTGGCCCTGTGGAATCAACTGAAGCACTGATCCCCTTGCCCCAGAATCAATCCCCTGCGAGATTGATTGTTGCTTCCCCATCCGCTCAGCCGTCCGCGACCCCTGGCGGATCTGGTTTTGAAATCCAGGGCCAAACTGCCCCTTCCTCCATCCTGGCTGAAGACCTCTTCCTTCCCCCTCACAGCCTTGAAGAGGAACCTGCAGAAGTACAGAAGGCATGGGGATTCCTAGAGTGCCTGGGAGAAAAGGATCCTGCAGATGCTCAGGTGGCGGAGGAACTCTTCTCCGCCCTTGAAGTTCTTAAGAGTCAGTTCCAGCAGCTGCCCCCCGAGCACCAGCCCGAGGCCAATTCATGCCTTCTTCGCCTCCCAGCAGAACTAAAGAGCCTGCAGGAGCGCTTATCTGCGCCATCCCTTCAGCATGCCAAGCTCCAGGAAGCGGATGCAGCCCTTGCCCAAGCTGCTCGTGTCTACAAAGACATGGTCGCCATGGCTACTAATGATCCGGAGGCGGCCGAAATAGCCAAGCTTGAGAACATGAAGGCGGCCTTAGAGCAGAAAATTTCCCTCCTCCGCCAGAAACAAGCCCAATGCGCAGACGAAGTAAACCAACAAAAGCTCCTGGCGACCAAGTTACAAGAAGAGAGGTTTCAAGCAAAGAAAGCAGCGGCAGAGATAGATCGTTGGATCAGTAAGACCAAGGCCACAATCAAGAGATTAGGCCTGCACTTGTACGAATTTAGACCTAGCCCGTAATAGAACTGGCTTGATGTATTTACTTTGTTTACTTAATTAACAATTCGAGTCCACTAACCAAGCCCAATTCGGTCTGATTCAAAAATCAAACCATGCGCAACTGCCTTGTTATTACTGTCAGAACTGTAGAATCGTTCACCAAAAATTTGAATTTTAAACGCAAAACAGTTCCAACACCCAACCGCCTAATAAATGCGCAAGTTAATCTCTTCCCTTGGATTGCCTCCCAATAAGACTATAAAAGCAACACCCCATTGGCCGGAACTGAGAACCCCAAACCACCTTAGCATGCTATTCCTTATTTCTTTCCTTAGGTTCTCCTATCAGCCGCTATGGCTTCCTCAATCATTTCCACCAGATCTAGTTCAGATGTTCTTTTGAACATCCCGAATAATAACACCCCATGTTAAACAAATCCCGAACCATAACATCCCATGTTATGTCCCGGGCGGATGTGAGCACAGATTGGTAGCTGCCGATTCGGCACCCCTTTGCTCGCGTCGGCCGGAGGCCTAACACGGATGCAGTTTCGGGTACCCTCCTCACGCCTCATGGGACCATCAGTCTTCACCTGAGTCGAGGCCACGCTGGCGTGAGGATGGTCAAGCCTCAGTAGACCCGCCATCTCCTGCGTTATGAAGGGAATTCTGTCTCCGTGATCTTCTTCTGGACCTGAGATATGCATTTCCTCTGCGGAGATAGATGGCGCTTGTCTATTGGGCTCCTGGAGCTACAAAGGATTCAAGACAGCGAGTCCCTATCCGCCACTTTGCTCTGAAACCAATACTGACTCTACCAACCAATCCTCAAGCTCCATTCGCTCGGCGGAATTCCAGATTGAAGGGCTGGCGGACATGCCCTAGACATCAAGATGGTATCAGAGATAGTTGGCGGATATGCCTCCTTATTTAAATTCTGCCTTTGTAATAGCCACAGCCGCAAAGCCCCTCATTAAGCAAATAAAATATTACTTTAGAATCAAGGCCTGCACTGAATGTCCTATTACCAAAGGCAAAAAATAGGGTGCACCCCAAACGGATGCTCCTTAAAACCCTAATCCAGGGGATGGAAGGGACTAACCCCACGGAGTGTCCAAAAATTCAAAAAGTTCCAAAATTGTGCCTTCCGAAAAATCCGAAAATATAGCGGATCTTGCCCTTAGGTTGCCCCCCCGAGTTTACTTGGCTGCGCGGATGTGTGGAAGACCAGGCAAAGCCCAGTAAACTAGATAGTACGTACAAATGGTTTCCCCCAAAGTGGGTCAAGATCGAACAATTGAGGAAAACCCGTCCGCCGTGAGGCAAGGATGGGAAATTGATTAATAAATATAAGTTCAAGAACATAGTCACCCCAAACGGATGTCTAGATAAAACAGGGAAAACACAAAACCCTAACAGTTTTGTAATAAAAACTAGCAATCCCCAAAAACACGGCGGAAACACCCCTAGCGGATGTACCGCTCTGACTCGATGCCCCCCGAGTCCGGTGAATTAAGAAGAACTTGGATCAGTGTCATCATCCGCCGGGGGGTCTTCATATTCCCAAACACTTGGAAAGTACTTCTTGAGATAGCGCCCATTAATTGGGTTTCTGTGAACTTCTCCGTCCAAGTCTCTGAGCTGGTAGGCTCCCTTGCCCACAATACGATCGATGACAAACGGCCCCTCCCAGCGAGGACTCCATTTGCCCCGTCCGGGCTCATCAAGGGGTAAAGCTACCTTCCACACCAAGTCATCCTCACCATAAGATTTGCCCTTGGTCCTCTTGTCGTATGCCTTGGCGATCTTCTGTTTTTCCAGGACGATATTGTCCAAGGCCTCGAGCCGCTTCTCGTCAAGGTCTTCATGTTCCTGGAACATGGCCTGTACATAGTCCTCACCAAGTAGCTGGTGTTGCTCACGAACTCTTAAAGAAGCTACATTGATCTCCAATGGCAGAACAACATCATGGCCGTACATCAACGAATAAGGAGTAGTACCCGTAGGAGTCCTTTTGGAAGTCCTATAGGCCCATAGTGTGTTATCAAGCTGAGTGTGCCATGATCTTGGATTATCCGCCAGCATCTTCTTCATGATGGAGATAACAACCTTGTTAGTAGCTTCCGCTTGACCATTGGATTGAGCATAATAAGGAGAAGAATGCAGGAACTGGATACCATAATCTGCCAGCCATGTTTGGGTTTTCTCGGCCATGAAACCTGCCCCCCTGTCCGCTACTATGCATTCTGGGATGCTATACCGGCAGATAATATTTTGGAACACAAAGCGGATGACGATATCAGCATCACAGTTCCTTGTTGGAATAGCCTCCACCCACTTGGTAAAGAAATCGGTACCCAACAAAATAAACTTGTGCTGTAAAGATGAATGGGGGTTAATCTCTCCTACGAAATCCAATGCCCAACCCCTGGCGGGCCAAGGCTTGACAATGGGTTGTAGAGGAATGTTTGGAATCCGCTGAACTGGTCCATGTTTTTGACATTCCTGACAACCCCGGGCAAAACAATGGCAGTCCTTCAAAATAGACGGCCAGTGGTATCCATATCTTCGAATAAGCCACCTCATCTTGGGTCCGGATTGATGAGAACCACAGACCCCTAAGTGTACCTCCCTCATGATCCGCTTAGCCTCAATGCCAAAGATACACCTTAATAAGACCCCATCGTCCCCTCTCCGGAACAATTCCTCACCCCTGAGAAGGTAATTAGTCGCTCAGTACCTGATCCTTCTTTCAGATAGTGCAGATGGGTCCTTCAAATATGCAATGATTGGTATCCGCCAGTCAGTGTCAATAGGCTCGACTGTAGCGACCAACCACTCTCCGCGGTCCTCCACGCGGATGGCAAAAGATGGTAGAGTTCTGCGTTCTACCTTAAGGATTCTTTCCTTTACGCCATGGGCTAGGCTGACTCCTGTGGCCAACTGCGCCAACTCATTCGCTGCAAAGTTCATCTCCCTGGGAATATAGTCTAAGGAAACATCGATGAACCGGTCCAGCAGCTCAATAGCCCGCTCGTAGTAGTGCAACAAATGGAAAGAAACACACTTGTAGACCCCCATAAGTTGATTAATGACTAGCATAGAGTCTCCAAGTACTTCAATTTCTTGTGCCCCAGATCGAGTAGTAATTCCAGCCCAATGAGAAGTGCCTCATACTCTGCTTGGTTATTGGTGCACGTCCACTCCAGCTGAAAAGAGTAAAGGTACTTGGTACCTGCTGAATTCTGGATACAAATCCCTGCACCCGCTAATTTACTGGTACTGCTACCGTCAAAGTGTAACGTCCAAGGCTGGTACCGGATCATGCTAGCAAACTCTGGTGATTTGGTGAACTCCTCCTCGATGGGATGGTGCAAAAGAAAGTCTGCTATCGCCTGCCCAGTCATAGCCTTCAGTGGCGCATACTGCAAGGAAAATTCTGAAAGGGCTAACACCCACATGCCAATCCTACCCCTTAGGATAGGTCTCGTTAGCATATACTTCACCAAATCTGTCTGTGCCACCAATATCGTTGTGAATGAAAGCATATAGTGGCGAAGCTTAATGCCAGCAAAGTACAGGGCCAAACACAGCCGCTCGATTGGTGAATACCTGGTCTCTGCATCTATCAGTGTCCTGCTAATGTACGACACTGCATATTCAATCTTCTTTCCATTCGCCAGAGTCTCATCTTGAGCCAGCAGACCTGCAATGGAAATATCCGATGCAGAAATATATAATTTGAGAGGAATACCAGGCGCGGGTGGCCGAAGGACTGGCGGACTAGCCAAGTATTCCTTGATCCTGTCGAAAGCATCTTGGTGCTCAGGACCCCATTTAAACGCTTCTCCTGGTTTGAGTTTGAGCAGAGGAGAGAAAGGCGCAACCTTGCCTGCTGAGTTGGAGATAAATCTTCTGAGGAAATTAATTTTACCCAGCAAGCTCTGCAGCTCCTTCTTGTTCCTTGGTGCGGGTGCATCCAACACAGCCTGGACCTTGTCACCAGCCACCTCAATGCCTCTCTCATGCACCACAAACCCTAGAAAGTCACCAGCACAAACCCCGAAAATGCACTTGGCCGGGTTCATTTTAAGCTGGTGCTTTCTCATGATGGTGAACACCCCTCGAAGATGATCAACGTGGTCTTCCTTCTTCCTTGATTTTACTACCACATCATCAATATAGACTTCCAGGATGTCCCCCAAAAGCTTGCTAAAAATAACGTTCATTGCACGTTGGTACGTAGCACCTGCGTTGGTTAAGCCAAATGGCATACTAAGATATTCAAATGCACCTGTGAATCCGGGGCAGCGGAAAGCCGTTTTAGGGATGTCTGGCTCGTATATAGGAATCTGGTGATAGCTCGCCGTTCCATCCATAAAAGACAACAACTCATGCCCCGCTACTGCATCCACTAACATATCCGCTATAGGCATAGGATAAACGTCCTTAGGTGATGCAACATTCAAGTCTCTGTAGTCCACACAGACTCTAATCTTGCCATTCTTCTTCCTAACAGGCACAATGTTGGATAACCATTCCGGATAGAGAGTCGGTTTGATTATCCCCGCCTCAACCATGCTTTGAACTTCTTGTTTGACTGCCATTGCGGTTTCAGCATTCATCCGCCGTTGCTCTTGCTTAACTGGCCTGCATCCTTCCTTGATGGGAAGGCGATGGCAAGCCAGCTCCTTTGATAAACCCGGCATGTCTTGATACTTCTCTGCAAAGCAATCTTTAAATTCCTGCAGTAACCCAATTAGTTGCTGTTTCAAATCTGGTTCAAGGTACTGACTAATCCCCACTTCCATGGGCTCTGTATCAGTTCCCAAGTTCACCTTTTCCACGGGATCACGTACCTTGGGTGGAGTGTCATCCAACGCGGCCGGAGCAGGCTGAATTACTTCCACCCCTGTGAAAGCATCAATGTCATCCTCCTCCATGCACTCTACTAGTGCAACCCCTTCCCAGGCCATCTGCTCTAATTGATAGATAGACAACTGTTGCATTAGTAAAGCAAAGGCCTCTGACTTCTCTTGTGAGAGGGCGTCACTCATTGGATACGTTGGGAAGTAGCTCAATGGAAACTGGCCGGCTGTAATTTGTCATAGCCTGGGCAATTCCCCATTGAGACAATTCATTCTGGGTCACCCCGATTGGATGCCCCCTATGATCAACCTCCTCAACTCTGAGAGGTCTCATATTTCTGTTATAATAGCTGGCCTCCAAATGGACGGCCGCTATGGAATAAGGACGCTCATCCGCCTTGATGAGCACTGGCAAATCCGCGACTGGATCCCACATAATCATCTCCTGATGAAGAGATGAAGGAACTGCTAGTGCCTTATGGATCCAGTCTCTCCCTAGAATCATGTGATAGGGAGCGTCCACTTCCGCCACGAAGAACCCTTGATATAAGCGTCGGATGGTCCTATCTTCACCTTGAGCATGACCACCCCAGCAGTAGGAGTAACATTCCCCGAAAACCCCTTCACCTTGGAAACAGTATTAATAAGCTTCTTCTCAGGAATCTTGAGCTGCTCCTTGGTTGTGGTGGTAATAATACTCACCGCGGCTCCGGTGTCTATCAACACCTTGCAGACCTTGATCCCTTCCACCTCTGCTGTGACATACAAAGGTTTCATATGCTGGGACATGTTGAATGTTGGCTTGGCGAACATCACGCAGTGCCTCAAAAAGTCTCCGGCCCCCTCAGAATACTGGTGGTTGGACTGGAAAACCCCAGGCTCGGCCTCCGCCTCACTCTCATCCTCAGGTTCCTGTACTAAATAAACAGGTTTGGCGGATTCCTCATTATCGATAAAATGAGCAATGGGCATGGGCTCTGGCAAAGCATAAGCGGACGAAAGTATGAAAGCCATGTTACAGTGATGAACCATAGTTTCGTCCTCGGCCTGTTCTTCTTCCATGGACACCTCCTCCACATCCGCCGCTTCTGGTTCCTCCTCGTAGTCGACCATTTCATCCTCATTGTCGAGGTCTACGTCTCCTACCTCAGAATCAGCCTTTACGCTAGATGTAACCGAGGATGGCCTTGTCGGCACATGCATCTGCAGCTTCTTGGCCGCATACTCCACGAAGTTGGTCAGCGCCTTCGGCTCCTTTGGCTTGGCCTGCGATGAGATGGTGAGCAGCCTGCTTGGCTCCACCACTGCTAAACTGGATTCCTCGGGGACAACGCCTTCCGCGGGAACCCCCACGCTACTCGTGCTCGCAGCCACTGACGTGCTGCTTTCTTTAGGCATCCACCACATAACAGTGGAACCCTTCCTGGTGTCAATCACCATCACGTCATCTTGAGGCTCTGGCGCCTCCTGTTTCCCAACAGCCTCGGGTTGCGCCCTCCTTGGGGAGGATTGTTCGGCTTTTGACCGCTCCGGAGAAAACGCCAGCTTCCTCCTTGGCCTTGACTGAGGTGCTCCAGTGGATCTTGGCAGATCTGCCAACCTGTCATGAGTGCTCCTCCGAGGAGCAGGTGGAGCCTCCATGGAGCGCTGCCGTCTGGAATCCACATAGGACTTGGTCCTGACCCTGTACCGCCTGTGAACCTGCTCCACATGCTCTACCGGCACTGACAGTTCTTCTTCAGTTACCTTCCCGGCAGCCAGCTCTGCCAGAGTCTTCTTTGCTTTGCCAAAGCGCCTCCTCTCGTTCCTGGTAGTCACGGCAGCGAGTTCGACTGCCTTACCATCACGTTGGGTATACCATCTGTCCGCCTTAGGATCATTCCTAGAAGCTGGCGGAATGTACACTTTCGCTGATGGCCCTAGATTCGCAGCACTGTACGAATCCCCAACCGTGACTGACTTCACTCCGGAAGGTCTTGGGTCCTGCCTGAGCCTCGCCCTGCTAGCATAACTGTCTTCGGACCCATGGTGATGCTTCACCCGCTTGTGAATCTCCCCTCCAGACCTTTCGGGAGGCGGATGTTCCAGCTTAGCCTTCTCGAAGGCCCTCTTTTCAGCCTTCTCCTCTGCCTCCTTCACAGCCGCCTGAAACTCATCATAGGTGATCGGCTGCCCTGTATTCAACCTACAGGTTAAGCAAAGTTTAGACCGAGGAACTAACACCATGTCCTCTTCTTCTATAGCCCCGACCCAGAACTCTGGGCACGGACTAGGTTTGTTCTCAGCAAACCCCAGCTTCCCATCGTTTAGCCACTCCTGCAGCTGATCCTTCATACCTACACATTGAGAAGTATAATGATCAGAAGAACGATGGAAAATGCATGAATGTCCGCCATCCCCATTATTGGGATGGCATTGGTAAAACTCCTGAATCTCTGGTGCCCCCTGGTGCACCATAGCTTCCCAGATTTCTTCCGCCTTGCTGGCATCATACGTGTACTCCTGAAACCTGGAAGCTTGCTTCCTAAGCTGCTGTGTTGGACCCAGACCGACATTGACTCCTATCGTATTCACCCGCGGACCGGTCTTAGGCGCTGCCCATTGAGGCTCCTTAGGAATCTCCAGCTGCAAGGTTTTATCATTGATCCATGTCTGCAGCTGATCCTTTAGCTTCACACAATCCTTGGTATTATGATTGTTCATATTGTGATAGCTGTAGTATGTCTTCCCCGCCATGTAACCAGGTTTGGGAATGAATCCACCATCATGGTGCAGACGCCCCTGGTTGAACAACTCCTGCAAAATTTCCGGAGCCTTGTGGGCGTTGTAGGTATATGCCTCAAAAGCTGACTTAGTTGGAAGCGGGGTCACTATCTTCACAGTCTCCAACCTTGCGGTTTTGGACTGTAAAGGCCTTTGATCAGTCCTCTCTATAGCCGCCACCTCGTGTTCCAATTTCTCATCATCAACCCATGTCAGGATTGGTCTAGGAACTGCATCCGCCTGGATAGTCGCCACCGTCTTAGCAGCGGCTGGAAGTGGAGTCTTGGGCTTTAGAGTCCCCGGATAGTAGGATACAGGAGTCCCCTTTCTTCTTTCGTTCCTCTCCCTGGACCGATCCACATAGTGCTGCTCCTGACCTAGCCGATTGGTCAAATCCGCCATGGTGGTCACATGAACCTGCCAGAATCCCTGGCGGATCTCGTCTACCAAGCCATCAATCGCCATCTTCACCGCATGTTCCTCTGGAATATCCATCTCGCAACGGGTTAATTCCAGCTTGAACCTTCTCAAATAATCAGTGGCGGATTCGTCAGGCCGCTGCTCCGTTTCCGCTAGGTCCTTGACCCCAATCTTCGCCTCCACAATACCAAACATAGTTCTGAAAAGAACCTCCATAGTCTTCCAGTCTGGTATTGATCCAGGCTTCAACCGCTTGTACCAAACAGCGGCTTCACCTGCCAAAGAGGTGGGAAAGAGCTTCAACTTCACGATTGGGTCTTCAGCATATTGACCCGACTCATTAGTAAAACGCATAATGTGCGTTTCGGCATCCTCCGAAGTCTGGCCGGTGAATGGAATGAAGCGGATTGGCTTGAATCCGGTAGGGAACGGTATTGCATTGATCTCTCGAGTTAATGGATTCTCGTACGTCTTGTCGACGTCGGGCAACCCCTGTAGTTCCCTAAGCTTCTCAGTAAAAACTCTGCCGATATCCTCCATGGTCAGCTGGGCCACGACATCCGCCGGTGGCTCTGGCGGATTGTTTCCCACTGGCCCATTAGGAGGGGCATTGTTGCCTGCTTGGTTATTAACAGCCCCGGCATTAGGTCCGCCGGTCCCGCCACGGCCAGCCGCTCGTCCCCGCCTGTCTTTCGGCGGATTTGTACGGTCAGACCCCTCAGACTGGTCAATCCGATCAAAAAGCTGTCCCATCAGGGTGTTCATGTTCTCAAGCGTGGCATTGGTAGCTGCCAACTGCTCCTGTTGCTGTCGCCAACAAGTATCGGAGTTCCGAACATGAGCAGCCATGTTATCCGCCAGACGACCCTGCTGTCCGGCAAGATATTTGAAATTGGCAGTGAACCCCTTCTGCTCTGTTTCCATTCGCTTCATGGATTCACTTAGATTAACGACCACATAGTTAGCCTTCTTCAGAATTTCATCCGTACGACAAGATTTGTCGATCAACATCCTCAGCGTATCCGTCACCTCGGTAGGAGATGCAGTTTCCCCAGTAAATGGTGCGACCGGTGACGCAGGCGGATCCGCGGACTCGTCCGCGAACCCCACCTCTAAGAAACTAAATGAAGCCGCCCGGTTGGTAAGGCCAAGAGAGCTGTTATCATCCTGAGAAGCAGCCGTCACCTCCACTATTTCCCCCACCGTCGCGACAACTGGTGCCGCAGATACCGGGGTTTGATTCTTCCTGTCTCGCACGACCTTGAGGGCTGCAGCAATAGTTGCTTCATCCCCCAGGGCCCCACTAAACACTTCCTTAGCTTCAGCGTCAGTTAATCCCCTACAATCAGCTGTTCCATGCTTGATCAGCTCCTTATGGGAATTCTTCAAACAGTTCATGGTTATCCTCTTTTAAGGATGACCCTTTGTAGATCCCGCAATCTTGACACTAGGTCCCACTGGGCGTGCCAAAATGTTCGTGGCAGATTTAGCACCCGGCGAACAGTCAGCACTTGGGGGTGGAGGATGCGTGCTCCTCGCGTGTCTTATGTGTGCTTTAGGCGTGCCAGCACCTTTGGAGTGGTGCGACTCGATTGCGGACGACCCTTGGCGCGTCCTATCGTCTGCTCCCAATAGACTCTGACTTCTTGACCAAGCGACTGTTACGCGGGCGCTGACTAAGCCGGCGTACAGGGCTCGAACAAGACCTGAATAGAACTCTCTAACAAGATTTTCTTCGCAACCCCTCGGCGGATTGAGGATCTTACTCTGATCCGGAGAAGCAAAGCAGAGCTAAACCAAGACCACGGGTGTGTGCTACGGAGTAGCGGACTGACTCGATTGCTACCGGAGTAGCGGACTGACTCGATAGGCTCAGCAACAGCTCGACACGAATGCGAGACGTGGTCGATCGCAGGTGGAGGCAAATTGCATGAGACGCTCAGCAACCGCTCGACACGAATGCGAGATGGGATCAATCGCAGGTGGAGGCAAATTGCGTGAGTTGCTCCGGAGAGGCTTTGCAAGTTAGCGGTACACTAGAACTTGTGTGTGTTTGTAGTTGGTTGAGAACCCTTTCTTCGTTGTAAAAGAGTTATATTTATATGGTTCATGAAACCCTAGGGCTGTGAAATCCAGCCTGGCGGATTCCGAGATCAACTAGGAGTCTCCTTCCTTATTCTGCCTCCAATCAAATCGATAACAAATTAAATGGGATTAAACTTCCTCTTGTTTTAGGGAACTCACTCTTCATCAAGATCACCATTCAATTAACGCTGAGATAAGCTAAATCGAGTCCACAACGAATCAATCACTGATTCGGCAAAGATATCTTTTCAGATGGATTGCTACCCGAAACAATCCCTAGTTATCCCAATCAGAGTTTACACCTTATTATCCGTTAAGGTAATTCGTATATTGTGTAATTGGATTATTACGAAATAACCCCGATCCGATTAGGTAACAAATCGATACTTTCCCTCCAAGCAATCTTTCCTAAACGAAACGGGAGAATACAAAAACTGGATTCGGTTCAACCTAAACCCCTCTGGGCCTCGGGGTAAAAGTCCAATTGAAACAAATTCCAATTGTGGCCCCAACACATATATATAAGTTGCTAAATTGCCTTTTGAACTGTTTGCATGATCAGATTAGTTGTAGTTCAAACTTTTTTTTTTCTTTTTTTTTTCTAACTTCAAGAATGAATATGTAATTTTTACAATGAATTTGGGTAGACAACTCAGAGGGTAGTCATCCATTAATATGAAACTCATACTAGAGCTTCGAGAATGAATGAATGAATGAGATTTTTTTACATTGAATATGGGTAGACAACTCAAAGGGTAATCACCCATACTTGCAGGGCTAAAACTTCTGATGTTATTAACACATTATTAAAACCTGAATTATTTGTGGCTGCTAATTTGCTAAATTAGGATTGCCTTGATCCATCTCTAAAAACAAAACCTTGGACACTAAAAGATCATTAGTTTTGAGTTAACAAGCACACTTATGATGAAGTTTTTGACAAAATCCAAAGCAGGTTGTCTAGTTGGCAAAGTAAAGTTCTCATTATGGTTGGATGGCTTACCCTTGTTCAGTCTGTAACTTCTTCCATTCCTATATACACTATGCAGACTGCAAAGCTTCCTGTAAGCTTGTGCGACAGAATTGATAAGTTGAATAGAGATTTCTTATGGGGTGATACTGAACATAAGAAAAAATTCATCTTGTAAGTTGGGACACCATCTGTCAACCTAAACAACTTGGTGGCTTAGGGATCAAAAAACCTGTTGAGATGAATCAAGCCATGCTTGCTAAGATTGGTTGGAGATTATTTCAAAATGATAATGGTTTGTGGGCCTCAATGTTCTCTGCTAAATAGCTCCAGCATGGAAATCTCTTTGATGACAGTTACATTCCTCCTGCTGACTGTTCCAGTACTTGGAGAGGTGTGATGTTTGGAGCTGAACCAGTCAGGAAAAATCTAAAGTGGCGTGTAGGTGATGGCAGTTGTATTAGTTTCTGGTATGATCATTGGCTTATGCCTCAAGCTCTTGCTAATGTTGCTCTTCCTTTTGCTAATATTAATAGATATGCAACTATTAAGGATTTCTGGGATGATGAGGGCTGGAATGTGGACTTATTGTTATCTTTGGTGTCCCCCAATATTGTCAGGCTGATCATAAATGTGCCGACTTGTTTTAGAGATTGTGGAGCTGACACTAGAATATGGGGAGTAACTCCCAATGGCCAATTCTTTGTAAAATCAGCTTACAACTCTTTCTTTGACCTATCTGATCCTGTGTATCCTTTGTGAAAGTCTATTTGGAAGATGGATATACCTCCTAAACTAAAAAAAAATTCTTTGGACCATGCTTCACAAGAAACTCCTGACTAATGTTCAGAGAAAAACCAGAGGTTTTACTGCTGATGCTTCTTGTCCCATCTGTCAAGCTGCTGATGAGTCTCTTCTTCATCTTTTAAGGGACTGCTCCAGATCTAAAATGATTTGGATGACTTTTCTCAAACCTGGTACTATCTTGAACTCTTTCTCTTTAGACTGGAATGGCTGGGTCAATGCTCAACTTCATTGTCAAGTTTTGGTGAGAAACAATATCAATTGGTGTTGTCTCTTTATTTTCATATGTTGGTTCATCTGGAAGTGGAGAAATAAATAGATTTTTTATCCCAATTTTGTCATGCCTAACTGTTTTGAGAAAATTGTTTGGGAATATGCTATAGAATGGAAGAAGGCTCAGCTCAATGCTCATGCCAGTTCTATGCCCAGTTACTCTATGTTATCTTGGAAAGTGCCTCCTGATAATTACTTCAAATTGAATGTTGATGGAACCAGAATTGCCTCTTATGGTATGATTGGAGCTGGGGGAGTTATAAGAAATCATCTTGGAGCTTGGATATCTGGTTTTCAGATCAATCTAGGGATTAGGGACATTCTTGAGGCTGAGGCCTGGGGCGTTTTATTTGGCCTCAAAGCTGCTGCCAAATTAAAGTGTGTGAAACTTGTAATTGAATCTGATTCTGCTATTCTAGTTCACTTAATGCAGAGCAGTTGCCTCTCCCTTCATCCCTTGGGTTCTCTTCTTGATGGTTGTAAGAAAAGAAAAATATTTGTGTCATACAAATATGGACGTGTGCGTCCATACTCTCTCTAATTTGCATATCTTGGATAATGTAATCAACGATTTTAACCGTTCAAAAGTTGAATTAATCAATAAAGATCATCTCTGCAAAAATTCGGAATAAAACAAAATCGTTTTCTCATTCGATTGCATCTGATTGTATCAAACAAATGAACAGTTATAGTGAAAGTTGGGAGTCTCATGATCAACCGTCCATTTGTTTGATGCAATACTGGTATGAACACAAGTATTTTCGAACATGATGACTAAAATGGAAGATGCGAAGTTGGTCCATAATTTTAGAGATTGCAATATGACTGCTGATGCCTTGGCAAAAGGCAGCATCACTCATGATCTTGGCTTGATCAAATTTGACAGTCCTCCCCAGCATGCTGCTCAAGCCTTTCTGGATGATCTTTGTGGTGTGACCAGAGCTAGAAGAGTTGGCTCGTGTTCTAATGTCTAGTTTTGCTGTTTTTTCTGTTTGGATCTTTTAGACCCCATTTGTAACTAAAAACAAAAAAAAAAGATAATTAGTTTTGAAGTTACCGAAGGGGAAGCATCCACTTGATAAGAAATATGAGAAACGTTTTATGAGCTTCCTCATACTTTCTAGGAAAAACTTTAAGAACAGTACATGAATTGTAGCCCACTGAGAATTAAGATTATTCAACTTCCGAAACTGTCACATTAGTAACGAACTATTTATCTCGACCTACTTTTCATACATTTCGTTAAAGACTTCGTGAGTTTTCATGTTTTCCGTCATTTTTATAAGGATAATTCCGTCTTCTCAGGTATATCAAAGCAGAAATGGTTGTATTCTTATAAAAAAAATTTTAAAAAAAATTAAAAAAATTGGTCATGTCTCTTTCTCCTCTCTCCTCTCTCTATTCTCTCTCATTTTCTGGCAGATTCCAGCAATAGTTTTAGATGCATGAGGTATGAAACTCAACTCTCTTGTCATGATCTAACTGATGGTATAATTAGTTTTTGATTTCCGTCGAGTTTTGAACGAATTAATGAATTAGTTCTATGACAGCTAGCTCTTGTCATTGTTGGTCACCTTAATCATGAAACACCAACTTTACTGAAACTAGCTGTGCTTGAGTATGCCTCAATTAAATTTTAGTCTCAATTGGTTACTACTCATCTTCGGTTGTCCTCATACCATAGGAATTCAATTTGGAGATTCTAGGTTTTAAAGGCTAATTGTATAGTTGGAGTATCTAAGTTCAATTTGAGTTCCTCAGCTGGTGACTCCGGTGATGGAGAGACGAACGACAAGCTTGATGCAGGATTGCAGAAAGCGACCTCCATATCTGTTCGTACCTAAAACCCGCAGGCCTGGCAGAGACAGACGAATCCAAGTGTGATCTCCTGTAAACCTGCTTACTAAGGGGAATACCGGGCGGGCCGGTCTTCTCCTCTCCGATGCCTAAGTTAGTACAGTTGGGATGAATAGATAACTTAAGCACGTATGATAAGCGGTAGGAAAGATCAGTTACCTATTAATGAGGGTAGTTGAGGCCCTTATATAGGTGGCCGGGCGTGAGGTCTGGCCTCACTCTTGGATGTGGGACTGGTTTCCTTCTGTTCGTACACCAAAGGGCGGCTCTGGTGACCTCTTTGGCAGGTTGGCGCCCCCGGTCCCCGGGCCCCTGGTCGCAAGGTAGACTGCTGGACCCCGGGTCCGGGTGCTGGTGATCCGGTTCCGGGCCCTAGGCCGGCCCTTGGTGCATTGGCTGCGGGTCTGTGGACCTGTTGTAGCCCCTCTGTGGCTACTGTCAACAAGTCCCCCAAGTTCCCGGTCAAGTGCAATCTTGAATGGGGACTTACTATGTCTTGCTTCTGTCCCGCAGACCCGCAGCTATCACCAACCCAACGGTGCCCAGTCCCCCAAGTCCGTATTGAAGATTGGGCGTGATCGGGCGTTCGGTCAGAGGAGGCGCGGTGAGTACCTATTAATGATGATGTGCGACAGTTATGAGTATGTTTGCAATACAAATGGTATTGTGCTCGTGTTGTCGTGCCATGAGTATGGAGCGGGGTGAAACCCGGAGAGTGCATGGGATGATAATGGGGCGTTGAAATCCGCCATGCAATGAATATGGAGCGGGATGAAACCCGGAGAGTGCATGGGATGATAATGGGGCGTTGAAATCCGCCATGCAATGGATATGGAGCGGGATGAAACCCGGAGGATGCACGAGATCTCGACCAGGCGTTCTGCCATATCGGAACGAGTCCCCCAAGGCGAAATTGCTGAACCGACCGGTGGAGCCCCATACCGTATCGAGTCGGAGAGTGCATGGGATCTCGACCAGGCGTTCTGCCATATCGGAACGAGTCCCTCAAGGCGAAATTGCTGAATCGACCGGTGGAGCCCCATACCGTATCGAGTCGGAGAGTGCATGGGATCTCGACCGGGCGTTCTGCCATATCGGAACGAGTCCCTCAAGGTGAAATTGCTGAACCGACCGGTGGAGCCCCATACCGTATCGAGTCGGAGAGTGCGTGGGATCTCGACCGGGCGTTTTGCCATATCGGAACGAGTCCCTCAAGGCGAAATTGCTGCCAACGGCAGGCCGGGAGGGTCCCGGTGGCTCGGCCCAGTTTGTGTTGGAATAAGCGTGGGGCGACGTGCCTGCGGGGAGAGTTGTGGATCAGAGAAACAATCTGCCCGGTGGGGAGGCGTTGAGATGACAAGTCTCGCCTTGAATCCCCATTTTGATTGCAATTCAGTGCGATGCAGGGTTTTTATCCTGCTGGACAAGAGTACACGTGTTAGATGTAAACTCGCCCGGGTGTATAAAGTCCATGCCGGTTGAATGTTCTCATAACCGGAGTCATGCCATGGAGCCGGTTGAATGATACATAACCGGTGAGGGGCCATGGAGCCGGTTGGATGTCTCGTAACCGGTGAAATGCTCTCGAGCTGGTTGAATACCTAATCGGTGAGAAGCCTTCGAGCCGGTTGAAAGATCATAACCGGTGAGCTGTCGTGGAGATGCCATGCAGCCGGTTGAATGATACATAACCGGTGAACTGCCATGGCTCCGGTTGGAAGATCATAACCGGTGAGAAGCGTTCGAGCCGGTTCAAAAATCATAACCGGTGAGCTGTCGTGGAGATGCCATGCAGCCGGTTGAATGATACCTAACCGGTGAACTGCCATGGCTCCGGTTGGAAGATCATAACCGGTGAGAAGCGTTCGAGCCAGTTGAAAAATCATAACCGGTGAGCTGTCGTGGAGATGCCATGCAGCCGGTTGAATGATACCTAACCGGTGAACTGCTATGGCGCTTTGGGGAAGTGGGGGGGGGGGGGGGGGGGGGGTTTGACGCCTCGGTTCCTGCTCCATCTCCCTTCCATGTCGCTCGTAGGCGGGACAAGTGGCTGATATGCATTTAAGGAGGAAGCCCATTAGTCCCGTCAGTTATGATGGCGTGGGAAGTTTACCAATGCTGGGACACATGCCAGTAGGGAGCGATCTAAGATGGAGGGTCTGGATTCGCAGGCGTTTGAGTTGTCCTGATTGCGTGTTTTGGGGGGATTACAAGCGCCTAGGGCATCGGACCCCTCTATAAAAAGGCCTCCTCTGCCTTCATAAGTTCTGTTTTGCTCTTTGGCCCAGAGAGAAGAGAAGGTTGGAGAGGAATCCGGCGAAAGCTCTGTGGAGGTGCCCCGCGACATCCGTTGCTTTCAAGCGTTCTTGTTCTTTTCCTACCATTGCTCGGTGTTTTCGTAGGACAGACTTTCCTCGGTTGTGCATAGTAATCGGTAAGTTTTGCTTTCTTTGCCTGGTGTTTTTTCTTTTTCTTTTTGGCGTTTTGCGGTGAGAGAGGGGGGGGGGGGGGGGGGGGGGGGGGGCTCTGTTGCGGACAGTGAGTTGTTTTAAGTGGGGCGGCTACGGTAATCTTGGGGAGGAGCCGAGCGGGCGCTGTTCTAGCCTGTTGCTGACCAGCGGTGGGGTTTTATTTTCTTCTCCTTAGGTTAAATGGCTTCTGCAAGTTCTGATGGGGCTTCCGAATCGGCCGGCAGGCGTCCCGTTGTGGACGATGAGGAGAGACTGGAGGATTGGCTCGGTTCGGAATCCCCGGGTGCCGAAGCCGCTGACCGTTCCCGGAGCGAGGCTTCGTCTTCCGGGTCCTCGGGATCTGAGGAAATCCCGCACGGGGTGCGCTTTTCTAGCATTCCGCCCGTGAGCTACACCATTGGGAGTGGGAAAGGGGCCGTGGTGTGCGATGAGCCGGAGGGTAGTATGAATCTCGAAGAGATTGCCGCCTTCCGGGAGACGTGGAGTATCCCTGATGAGGTGGCGTTACGGCCGCTGAATCCCGGAGAATCGGCCTGTAACCCGGAGGCGGGTTGGGTTGCCGTGCACTTAGACCAATTTCGCCATGGGTTTTCCCTCCTGCTGCCAGATTTCGTGCAGTACACGCTCAGTGCCCTGCAAGTGTCTCCCGCGCAGCTTCCCGGGAACTAGTGGAGGAAGCAGCTGAGCCTCGGTTGCCTGTACGAGTTGTCCGGGATGAGCATGCCGACGGTGAACGAGTTCCGGGCATTGTACAGAATATCCTTCTCGAAGAAGAGGGGGGTCCCGGGGTGGTCTGACCTTTAGCGCCCTACAGTTCCAGCCTATCATCACCCACATGCCTTCCTGGATAGACAATAGCTGGAGGAAAAAGGTGGTGATGGGGGGGGGGGGGGGGGGGGGAGTGGCAGAAGAGGAGTAAAATGTACCGGGTTCCTGGTGCCTTCCAGCCCCTTGGCGATCAATCGTTCGAACTATCCGAGTTGGAGCGGGAAAGGATTATGACTATACTCGGATGCTGGGACGATCTCGAGCGAAGCTCTTACAACTTCATTCGGCGGGAGGTGCTGGAGTACTGCGGTCTCGGGTGAGATCCTGGTGCGTAGCAAGATTTAGCGGTGGCGTTTCTGCTGACCGAGTTTTAAACACTAACGTTTTGCTTGTCCTGCAGGTGCATCTTCCCGGGCGGTCATTAAACCCGACAATACCTTATCCATGGACGGTGAAGACCTTCTCTCAAGTTTAAAGGAGAAAGGGGAGGCCGTTTCGCGGACCTCGGTGGACGAGGAGTCCGGTCGGCTTACCGTTCACGCCGAACCGAGGGCCATGGACGTTGAGGGCGACGCCTATATTCTGAGGCGTGTGAAGAGTCACCCTGCTGCGCCCATGGCGGGACCTGGAAAGGGCAAGACCACCGGGGGGCCACCAAAGGTTCCTGGTGGGGTGAACCGGATTCCGTACCGGCCGGGATCAGTCCCGCTAGTCACCAGGGTCACCCGGTCAGGCGCACAATCTTCTTCACCGGACGGCCAAGGTGAGAAGAGGCGGAGGGTTATGGACGTTCCTCCCTCCACGCTGGTGACGCTGACCGGGCGGTCGTCAGGTGATAACTTGGCGAAGCGGCTCAAGGTGGCCAGTGGTGCGTCGAGTTCCGCTGGGGACAAGGCTGCCGCTACTCCAAACTCTGCCGGTCAGCAGAGTAGTCCCGCTCCTGCGGAGGAACAGAGGGGGAGTCTGGAGAATCCCTTCGGCCGGAAGGTGGCGGCAGATGTGGCTGGCCTTGGCCTGGACAGGCCTGGGGTCACCGGAGCCTTGGCGGGGGAGAATCGCCAAAAGTGCAAGGAGTCGGTCCTCCAGGTAAGAATTGCTCGGTGCCATGGCACCGCTCGTAACTTGTTACCTTTGTTGATTGTCTAATTAGCTCCCTGGTGTTATGTAGTTATTGTACAATCTGTACCAGCCGGATCCGAGCGAGGAGCTGCCGGGGTTGAAGAGGCAGGTGGCCGCTCTGACAGAAGCCCGAGAGCGTCTGGAAGTAGAGAGAAGGTCAGACTGGAGGAGAGGGCCAAGAAGCAGGTGGCCAAGCTGGAAGAGCGGGTCTGGAGCCTCGAGGAGGAGAAGGAGCTGGCCGAAGAGGAGAGGGCCGAGCTGGAGGCAAAAGTGGATGAGCTCCAGGTGGGAGCTGCCGCTTTGCGCGCCGCCGCTGCGTCTGGAGAAGAGGACCCGGAGCTTTACCAGCGGGTTGTCCTCAAGTACCATGAGAGCGATCAGTTCCTTAAGTTCATGGAGAAGGCCAGGGAATCGGGTATCGCGGACGCCTACATGGAGTGGGAAGAGAAGGGGTACCTAGATACCTCTCGGATGCCGAAGGCCGGGGCTGATGAGAATATCCATGAGCAGTCAAATATCCTTGAGCAGTCGGTAGGCGAAGAGCAACCGAAAGGGGTAGGCGGGCCTGAAGAAGGTGCGGCGACTTCCTCTGGAGAAGCTGGTGGAACGCCCGCTGAAGGGGGAAGCGCGGCTCCTTGAGAGATTTTTTTTTTTTTTTTTTTTTTGCAAACCCGGCGGACGGTTTTGTTTGTATTACTCTTTGGATATAAATACACTTGCACTGGCGGAACCGGTGGAATTTTTTCTCAAAATAGTTGGCATACATCTCATGATGTTACAGCAGCCGAACCGATGATATGCCAAACTTAACCGCTTGGAGGTTTGGGCGTGCCTACCAGGCCTGGCCCTGCTCCCGGTCGGGATCTGCTCTCCTTTCCCCTATATACCGCTGGAGCTGGGCGTTGCTAATCAAACCCTCCGCCGCTGTCTTGAGGGCGAAGCACCTGTTTGTCCGATGAGTAGCTTCATCGTGATAGGAGCAGTACTTGCCCGTTTGCGCCGGGGTAAGCTTCCCCTACGGGTACTTTCTCCTGGGCGGTGGGGGAATGATGTTCCCGTTCTCATGCAAGATGTCTTCGTATGAAGAGGTTAGGGTGGTGAAGACCTCTTGATGTTCTGCTGGCATGATTGCCAGGGGCGTTCTTGCCGGTACTGCGCCGGTTTGTACTCGTTCTGGGGTTTGTCATGATAGGGCCTCTGCTGCCGTTGCCCCCAATATCTGCTGGGCCGGCTCGGTCGGGCACCTTGGTTCTCGGTCCGGTGGCTGGCCTTGTCTTCTTGGCCGGGAGGGGGGTGCTCCTCCCGGGGGTGCTCCTCCTGCTGCTCGTTCCGTTTTCTTTTCAGCAGGTGCTGCCCGTACATTTCATGGTCGGCCTAAGCATGCCTGATGGCCATCGCCATCAGCTCGTCATACCCTTGCGGGAGTTCCACCCATACAGCGTAGGAAAACTTTCCTGGCCGGAGCCCTTGTTTGAACGCCATCTTGGCGATACCCTTGTCGAGGTTCCGAACCCCGGCCATCGCCGTCTGCCAGCTGTTGACAAAGGTCCTCAGCTCCTCGCCGGGTGCCTGCATGCAGTTAAAGAGGATGGTCGATGTCCGGGCTCCCTCGACTCGGAGGATGAAGCGGCCTACGAACCGATCGGCCAGCTGCTCGAAACGCCTCGATGGAGTTTGCCGGAAGCTCATAGAACCAGCTGAGCGCCTCTCCAGACAGGGTTTCCTGGAAAATGTTGCAGCATACTGCGTCGGAATAGCCCTTGGCGCACATCTGGGACCGGAAACTGTCCAAATGCTGGTACGGGCAGCTGGACCATGAGTATGTGAGTTTCAGGGATTTCTGGTTACTAGATCTCCCTGATTCCAAAACCCGGTGAGAGAAAGGGCCCATGCGCTCGTTGAATCGCGCGCCTTCCATCGGCCGCGCCGCCCTTCTCTCGTTGGCCTCCACTTGGGCCTTCAGATCCGACACAGTGTCGGTGAGTATCTGCAATGCCCGTGCAGTCGGGGTCACGACTTCATCCTCGAATGAAGCGTGTGGTTGCTGGGGCGTCGGCGCGCTCTTTGGTGGGGCCGTGCCGGTCGGGGACTCCGCTCGCTCGGGGGAGCGGGGCCTTCCGCCCGATGACTGTCCCGCTTCAAATCGCTGAGATCGGCCTGGCGCAGGTGCATGCGCCCTAGTCATAGCGTCGTCGCGCTGCTGTCCTCTCTCCAGGGCGGCATTCACCGCCTCCATTTCCTCATAACGGGCATTGGATCTTGCTCTATCTCGGTCGCCCTCCTCGCACAGGCGACCGACTTCCGCTGCCATCGCCCATATCTCCCCCACTATATCGCGCCGGTCGGAGCTGTACGTGGTGTCCCGGTCACTGTCACCGAGCGGGCTCTCCTCCCTGTCGCTCGAATCGTCCGAGAACGTCAGCGAAAAGCCCCGGTGCGTTGGTTGGTCGCCCTTCACCGGGCCTTTCCCACGCGAGCTATCAAGGTATGGCCCCGGCGTGCCGGCCGGGATCCCACAGCTCCCTCTTTCCTGGTTGCCCTGGTCGCTGCGCTGCTCTCGCGCGTTGACCGAGGTGGAGATGAGCACCTCTCCTGGCACAACACGCTGCTCCTTGGTGGTATTTCTTTCCTGGCCTGCCTCAGAGCTTTCTGCCATTGATACTGCTTATGTGGTTTTATCGTATCAGTTCCCACAGACGGCGCCAATTGTTCGTACCTAAAACCCGTAGGCCTGGCAGAGACAGACGAATCCAAGTGTGATCTCCTGTAAACCTGCTTACTAAGGGAAATACCGGGCGGGCCGGTCTTCTCCTCTCCGATGCCTAAGTTAGTACAGTTGGGATGAATAGATAACTTAAGCACGTATGATAAGCGGTAGGAAAGATCAGTTACCTATTAATGAGGGTAGTTGAGGCCCTTATATAGGTGGCCGGGCGTGAGGTCTGGCACTCTTGGATGTGGGACTGGTTTCCTTCTGTTCGTACACCAAAGGGCGGCTCTGGTGACCTCTTTGGCAGGTTGGCGCCCCCGGTCCCCGGGCCCCTGGTCGCAAGGTAGACTGCTGGACCCCGGGTCCGGGTGCTGGTGATCCGGTTCCGGGCCCTAGGCCGGCCCTTGGTGCACTGGCTGCGGGTCTGTGGGCCTGTTGTAACCCCTCTGTGGCTACTGTCAACAATATCCAAAAAGCCTTGGGAGCAAGTGAAGCAATTGAGTTAGGAGTAGTAGCTTGCGAAAGACGAACTCGCAGGAGGCCACACAACGATTGAGGACTATGCGGATGGGGTGGCCGGTGGTGGTGTCTTTTTTTTTGGTCAAAGCCGGTGGTGGTGTCAAGTCTTAGGTTTTGAGAATGGTATGACTTGCAAAATACAATTGTACCCTCCATTTATCTGATAATGACAAGAGCTTAACAGCAGAGTTAAGAGCAACTCCATCGGGGAGGTCAAATTTTTTTGTCAATTTTGAATTTTGACATGAGACATCTCAAATATGACAAGAAGTTAATTTGACTAATCTCATTTCCAATGGAGATGTCAAATTTGAATATTTACCAAGAAGTTAAAAACATTTATTTAGACAGTAAAAAGTGAAAACAACAAATGAGTTGATATGAGTTGTTGTTATACATTGCTGCTCTGTTACATATCGTTATACATCACAAATATGGCAGCTACAACAAAACAGCAGCTTGAACAATACGCCTTACAAAATAGCAACTAAAATCAACATAGCTAGCCTTATAATAATAACTTGAAATAGAAAGCAACACAACTAACATTCACCATCAACAACAAAATTAAACAGAGGCTAGGGAAAACAGCTGCTGTAAGCGAACTAGATACCTAGATGTTGACAGTAGCCACAGAGGGGCTACATAGGCCCACAGACCCGCAGCCCGCACGTCTGGGGCCGGACTGAGGCCCGGAGCAGGACCAGCAGCACCCGGACCCGAGGTCCAGCAGTCTACCTTGCGACCAGGGGCCCGGGAACCGGGGATGCCAGCCTGCCCAACAGGCCACCAGAGCTGTCCTTTTGTGTACGAACAGAAGGAAACCAGTCCTACATCGAAGAGTAAGACCAGACCTCACACCCGACCACCTATATAAGGGCCTCAACTACCCTCTTTAATAGGTAACTGATCTCTCCAACTGCTTATCATACGTGCTTAAGTTATCTATTCATCCCAACTGTACTAACTTAGGCATCGGAGAGGAGAAGACCGGCCCGCCCGGTATTCCCCTTAGTTAGCAGGTTCGCAGGAGGAGATTACATCTAGATTCACCAGTCTCTACCAGGCCTACGAGTTTGTGCAGAAACAATTGGCGCCGTCTGTGGGAAGCATTTGATCCAAGAAAAAGTAGCGTTGCTTTACCGGAGGGTAAAACCCGATCAATCCTTTGAAAGGCAGTTTGAAAGCAAATCCACGATCCGGACGTCATGGAGGGAAGGAAGATGAAAGCCGGTGGAAGAGGGCTGAAAGAGCGAGTCCGGGTCCCCGACCGAGCCCAAAACCCTAAAACTGAGGTCAACGCGAGGTTTGTCCCTTCTCCCGACCGGGACGGAACCCTCGATCGCCGAGGCTCAGGCGACCCTGACCGATACGATGAGGGGCGGGAGATAAAAAAGATGAAGACAGAAGTCGCGCGATTGCGAGAGGAGGGCAATCGAGACCGACTGAGGGCGGATGCCCGGTGCCAAGAGTTGGAAGCGGTAAACATCGCCTTATTGGCGGCCCTGGAGAAAGGACACCAGCCGGACACCTCTCGGGCGGCATCAAGGCCCGCGAATAAAGGTAACGAGTTCCCGCACCTAGAAGTGGGACAGCCTACGGGAAGGAGAAAGACTGCGCATTTGCCCACGCCACTCTTTCTGGAAGCTCTGAGGAATTCCGGGCCGGTTGAGCCCCCATACCGAACGAACTTGGCGTCGGGCGAGCAGGAAAGCTCTACCGCGAGGACGCTCCAGACGCTCTCGGCCTCGGTGTCGGACATAAAGGACCGGTTGGAGGCCAGCAAGAAAAGGGCGGTGCGACCGCAGGACAGTGCGCGATTCAACGAATGCACCGGGCCTTTCCCACCCCGGATTAGGGAATCCGGAAGATCTGGTAACCAAAGGTCCCTGAAACTGACGTACTCAGGAGCGAGCTGCCCATACCAACACCTGGACAGTTTTAAGTCACAAACGGGCACAAATGGCTACTTAGATGCCATGTGCTGCAATGTATTCCAAGAGATGCTCTCGGGGGAGGCATTGGTTTGGTTCTACGAGCTGCCATCAAACTCGGTGGAAACATTCGAACAACTGGCTGATAAGTTTGTCGGCCGATTCGTCCTTAGAGCCAAGGCGGCCCAAACGTCAACGATCCTTTTCGATTGCATGCAGACTGACCGCGAACCGCTGCGCGCTTTCGTTAACCGGTGGCATATCTCCACGGCCGGGGTCAGCAACTTGGATAAAAGGATCGCTGAGATGGCATTCAAGCAGGGGTTGAGGCCCGGGGAACTCTCGTACGCCCTGCGAGTGAAGGAGCCACTGGGGTACGATGAGCTGATGGCCGTGGCCGTCAGGCACGCCCAAGCGGAACATGAGACGTATGGAGATAAGATGCCCAAGCGAAGGTCGGGCGACCTATCACCAATACCCTCCTATGAAAACAAGGCCGGGCGACAGGATCGCAATCGTACACCTACGACCGGTAAAAAGGCCGAAGTATGGGAGGATCGGCGACCCCACTGGAGTGGCGACGGGAGTTCATCGGAGAGGAGAAGACCACCGCCTTTGCGACCGGCACGGCCCGTGGCAGCAGTACCAGCGGGGCGACAACCGCGGGCCCTGACCATTATGCCAGCAGGAAAACCCGATGGCCAAACCCTCCGGACCAACGACCACTGATCCTAGAGAACGGTTGTGGATGGCCGAGTCCGGACAGATGATCCGCAAAGGGACAAGCAGAGTGCCCAAGAGGTAGGAAGCATACGCACCCGAGTCCCCGGGGGGATCGAGGTGCATGGAAGCATAAATATGATACAAGGTGGGGACCACATAGATCGACTCACCCGGAGCTCGAAGAAGCGGTGCTTAAGGTCGATCCGGGAAAAGGAAGTATATGCCTTTGGGGGAGGAAGCGGCCAGGCCCTAAAACCGGATGGAACTCGATTACGTTCTATGAGGAAGAAGAACCAGAGGATCTGATCCAACCGCACAACGATCCCTTCCTCATTACGGTCCAAATAGACCACTGGATAACCAGCCGCATGTTAATCGACACCGGGGCTTCTGTCAATGTGATGTTCCGAGACGCATACAAGGGGCTGCACCAGGGAAGGGGCAAGTTATCCCAGGATAACGAGCCGCTGATAAGCTTCTCCGGCGAGGTGGTCCAGCCTTTGGGATCGGATTACCTGCCGCTAATCTTCGGCGAGGGAGACAGGACGAGGAAGTAGCATCTGGAGTTCATCATCGTGGATTGCCTGTCCTCGTACAATGGCATAATCGGTCGGCCGGGGTTGTGGAGGCTGAAAACATTCATAGCCGGCCACATGCTGATGTTGAAAATGCCTTCACCCGCCGGCGTCATTACCATACGCAGGGACCAGAAGATCGCTCGCAGATATTATGTAGAGGCCCTGGCCCACGGGAGAAAGCGGACTGATGTTGAAAATGCCAGTACTGGATCCGATTATTGACCCCCGTGATGACACCGACTCCGATGACGAGAAGCTAAAACGACCTTCGGCTGTGGAAGAAACCGAAGAAATCTCCATTTCGGAGGATCACTAGGAACGAAAAGTGGTGATAGGAACGAAGCTCGCCCCGGTTGTCAGGCAAGAGCTCATCACCTTTCTCCGAGACAACAGTTCCTACGAGGACATGCGGGGCATATCCCCAGAAATAGCCGTCCACCGGCTAAATTCGTTGCCCAACGTTCCCCCGGTGAGGCAGAAAAGGAGGTCCTTCAGCCCGGCGAAGTATGAGGCGATCAGAGAGGAAGTGCAGAAGCTGAGAGGCATAGGTTTCCTCCGGGAAGTCCAGTATCCCCGATGGCTCGCCAACGTGGTTATGGTCCCAAAGAAGGGAACCGACCGGTGGCGCATGTGCGTTGATTTCACCAACCTAAACCGGGCGTGTCCAAAAGACAGCTTCCCCCTCCCCCGAATAGACCAGCTTATAGACTCCACATCCGGTTTTAAACTGCTCAGCTTCATGGATGCCTACGCCGGATACAATCAGATAAGGATGAGCCCGGACGATGAAGAGCACACCTCGTTCACGACTGACCGAGGGACCTACTGCTACAAAAGGATGCCGTACGGTCTAAAGAACACCGGGGCCACATACCAACGGATGGTAAACCGCATGTTGGAGCAGAAGATGGGTAAAACGGTGGAACTATATGTGGATGACATGCTAGTCAAAAGCTTGACCGCAGGGGCCCACGTCCGGGACTTGGCAGTAGTCGTCGGTAAGATGCTCAAGTTTAGGATGCGCCTGAACCCGAAGAAGTGCATTTTCGGGATTTCAGAGGGCCTGTTCCTAGGCCACATTATCAGCCAGCGGGGGATAGAAGCTAACCCGCTGAAGGTCCAAGCGATCCTAGACATGGAAACACTAGGGGAAAGAAACCAGGTCCAGATGCTGACCGGCCGACTAGCCGCCCTGGCCAGATTTATCTCCGGCCTGACAGATAAGTGCGTCCCATTCTTTAAACTGCTTAAGGCACAGCAGTTCAAGAAAATTCACTGGGCGGTGGAGCACGAGGCGGCATTCCAATCCATCAAGACATACCTGTCTGCGGTACCTCTCATATCCAAACCGGTGCCGGGCGAGATGCTATACATCTATATAGGTGCATCAGGAACGGCCGTCTCTGCGGCTCTCGTCAGGAAGGAGGGAACGCTCGATCTCCCGGTATACTATGTGGGGAAGGGACTTACCGAAACTGAAAGCCGATACCCTGACATTGAAAAACTGACTCTGGCCCTGATCGTCAGCGCCAGGAAGCTCCGGCACTATTTCCAAGCTCATTCCATCACCTTGTATACCAATCACCCTCTGCGGCAGATCCGGCAAAGATCGGATACGAGCGGCAGGCTCGTACGTTGGGCAGTCGAGTTGGGAGAGTTTGATATAACTTATGCCCCGCGAACGGCCATCAAGGGCCAGGCCGCTGCGAATTTCATATGCGAACTCACCCCGATGGCAGTAGAAGCGCATTCCGGCCGGTCCGAGGGCACCGAAACAGTTCAAGCCATAAAGGTCGAACCAGGCCTCCCTAGCGGTTAGAAACTTTATGTGGACGGCTCTGTAACGAGTAAGCGAAGTGGAGCCGGCGTCATGCTAACCTCACCCGATGGCCAGTCATACGAGTATGCCCTGCGGTTCCTTTTCAATACTTCCAACAACGCCGCTGAATATGAGGCCCTCATAGCCGGTTTGCAGCTAGCCAAGGAAATGGGGATCCCATCCTTGGAAATATACAGCGACTCGAGCCTGGTGGTAAACCAGATGAACGGGCTGTTCGAAGTCAAGGAACCCCAGTTAGCCTCCTACCAGGCTTTGGCCAAAACCCTGATCGAGCCATTCCAGGGCGCAACGATTCAGCATATACCCCGGGAGGCAAATAGGCATGCGGACGCCCTAGCAAGGTTGGCAACCGGAAACTACCCACCAGAGTACCGAAGAGCTAAGATTGAAACCCTCCAGAAACCGAGCATAAGCAAGACCATCTCCAAGATATTTGCGGTAGAGGAGGCACCACCGAGCTGGATGGATCCGATAATTAAATACCTAGTTGACAAAACCAGCCCCCAGGACAAGGTAGAGGCTAGGAGGCTACACCTCCGGTGTGCCAGGTACAACCTCCTCGGCGGCAAGTTGTACCGAAGAGGGCACAGCTTCCCCCATCTGAAATGTGTAACTAAAGAGGCGGGAGAAGCCATCATGCAAGAAATCCATGAAGGAGTGTGCGGTAACCATTCTGGCGCCCGATCCCTGTCTCATAAGTCGCTACGGGCAGGATACTTTTGGCCAGACATGGCAGCAGCGTCGAGAAAAATATCAGGCGGCTGCCACAAGTGCCACATGTATGCCACTACACCCCATGCTCCGGCAATCGCGTTGTCAATCCTGTTAGCGCCATGGCCATTCGCACAGTGGGGGCTAGACATCATCGGCCCTTTCCCAATAGCTGTGGGACAATACAAGTACGCCATTGTAGCCGTTGATTATCAGACAAAGTGGGTTGAGGCGGAGCCCCTAGTAAAGATTACTGAGGAACGGGTAAGAAAATTCCTATGGAAGAACATCTACTGCCGGTTCGGGGTGCCGCAGACCATAGTCACGGATAACGGGACACAGTTCAACAATGCTGATCTCATCTAGTACACGGCCTCCATGGGGACCCGGATGTTGTTCGCCTCAGTGGCGCACCCGCAAACCAACGGCCAGGTTGAAGCGGTCAACAAGATTATCAAAAGTCTCCTCAAGAAGAAGCTCGATGACAAAAAAGGATGTTGGGCTGAGGAACTCCCCGCGGTTCTATGGGCCATCCGGACAACAGCGACCCACGCAACAGGGGAGACCTCGTTCTGCATGGCATTCGGAAGCGAGGCGGTACTCCCCGTAGAGACCGACATGCCTAGCGGCAGGGTCAAGAATTTAGATGCTGAAACAAACGCCGAAGGCATACGGCTCAACCTGGATCTCATTGAGGAGCGGCGCGACCAAGCGCATATGCGAAACCAATCATACAAGCAACTATGACAGAAAGGTTCGGGAAAGGAAGTTGCAAGTGGGGGATTAGGTGATGAAGAAAGTTCAGAAAAAGCCGCTGGCCTTGGAGCCAACGTGGGAAGGGCCCTACCAAATCACCGCAGCCGCAGGTCCGGCGACATTCCACATCATAGACACCGAAGGCATATACTCCACCCGCCCATGGAATATCCAGCATCTGCGGTTCTATCCTAAGTGAGATTACTGCCTTAAATTTGGACAGTACTATATTTAGTACCAACGTTGCAATACAGATAGTCACTGCCTCTAGAATGAACTACAGCTGGTTACAAAGTAGATACATCTGCCAAGTATATATATAAAAAAAAAACCCGCTAATCAGCGCCATCGGAGCCTCTAATCCCTGACCCACCAGCCTTGAGAGACTGCTCTTGCTCCAACTTCTCGGCCAAGGCTATCTCAGCCTCCATCCGCTCGGCATCAGGCCACCCTTTCTCCCTCCACTCCAGATACGCATCGTTTATACCCTTCGCACGGGCGGTCTCCAACATCTCAGCAAGTTCCACCGACTCCCGGAAATCGTCAATAGCTTTATCAGCGGCTTCGGCAAGTTGGGACTCTACGAGCTTCTCCCCTCCCTTGAGGACTGCTGTTACTTGGGTCTGTAGCTCCAAATTCTTCGCCTCCAATTCCATAATCCGCTCTTCCCGAGCGACCGCCAGTCAACCGGCCTCCGCAAGCTTAGCCTCCGCTAATGACAGCTGCATGGTGAGGTCCTCCACTTGCCCCTCCAGAACCGGAGCCCCCTCACTAGGCTCGGCGGCGTAAAGGCTGTGAACCAGCTGGTACAGGTACACGAAAAAAGAACATCAGCTCGTAGTACAAAAAGACAGAGGGAGCGCAGAAGAACCTCAGTGCCACACAGGTACGCGATCAGACTTACCCAAAGACCCAATTCCACAGCTTTCTTCCTGCTCTCGCCCGGCCGCATATCTCCGGGGGCCTCCCGATCAAGTCTCAAGGCCTCGATGGTAGATGCCACGAACCTACTAAAACCACCATCAACAGAGCCGTGATCGGCTTCCGGCTCAGCGGTTTCCCTACTCCTTCGGCCACCGGTTCCCTCCGCCAGAACCAAGGCTGACCCCCCACCGGCCGAGCTTGACGCCCCAGTATCAAACGTCCTCGCCCTCTTGGCCGGAGCCTCGCCAAGACCGCTTCTGCGGTACCAAGTCGTCTCCGCTGCCTCTCTCTCCCGCGGGGCTCGTATCCCCACCGGCTGCGCTAGAGGTTCCAGACCTGGTGAGCTCACCGGTCCTACATCCCGAATAACAAGTGGGGCATTCTCCTCACTGCCCGGCCGCCGACCGTAGTGGGAGTCAGGAAACATGAGCGGCACAAGATTACTATGCACCGTGCTATCTATGATGTCCGGATCTACAACGGTTTTCGAGGCCATCTCCCTCATCTCCATCAACATCTGGGCCACAAGTTCATCATCCGCCTCGACAGTCTCCTCGCTTCGAACAGCTAGCCGGGGGGCATTACATGCAAATCAATAAACCGAGCGGTTAGAATAAAATACGACCACACAAAACAACAGTGCAAGGCACTTTACCAGGTTTCTTTCCCATCTCGCATATATCCAGCACATTCCACCGGATGAAATTGTAAGAGCTCCAGCCCAGACCGTCCCAGCAAACAAAAAGCCGGGCTATCCGTTGCCTCTCCAAGTAGACCAACCGGTACGACTGATCCCCGATAGCTTGATAAGCCCCGGGCACCCGAAAGCTCCTCGAATTACGCTGCCATCTACCCCCGGCCATCACAACCGATCTCCGCCATACATTCGAAACCGACGATGGCAGGTGAGTGATGGGAGGACCGAAGTCCCGCGCGGCAAAATTGACACAGCCGGAGGCCTGGGCCTTTTTGCAGTAGAGAATCTTATACAGCGCCCGAAACTCGTTTATCGTGGGCCACTCCATGTTGCTAAGACTGAATAGGCACCCGAGACCAAGCAACTGTCTCCACTGGTTGCTAGGAAGCTGGGCGGGGGAGACATTTATCAGGCTCAGCACGTACTGGACAAACTTCGGCAGCCGTAGAGATAGCCCGTGCCGAAATTGATCCTAAAAAACGGCAACCCAACCCTCCTGCGGGTTGCAGGCTAGTTCCGCAGGATACAGGCCCCGGAGCTTAACGGAGGAGTCAATGCCCCACTTCGCCCGAAAATCCCTTATCTCGCCAGCAGTCATGCTTCTGGTCGGCTCGTCACAAAAAATTACCCTGTCGCCATCCAACAGCTGGTGCCTCACGGACCCTCTTGTCGACGCACGGCCGGCACCGACAGGATTGCCTGACCTCCCAGGTACCATAAAGCCTAAGAACAGAATTCACCCTACGCCCAGTTAGTTGTGTAGCAAGATAACAACACAGACAGACGACAGACGAGGAGCCGAGCTTCAACAAAATACGACAGGAAGAGAGGAGGGGGGTGCAAAGCATCTTATAGGCGGCAAAACTACACCTTGTTGATAATTAGGGCAATCAAAAAGGAGAGGCAACCCCAGCCGCAGATTCCCTCCATCTCAGACCGCTCCCTACTGACACGTGTCCCAACATCGATAAAGTTCCCACGCCATCATAACTGATGGGACTGATGGGTTCTCTTCTTCATTGCATGTCAGCCACCTATCCCGCCTACATGCGGCAGCTAGGGGAGGTAGGAGCGAGAACCGAGGCGTCCAGCCCCCCCCCCCCCCCCCCCCCCCCCCCACTTCCCCAAGAGTCAACCTCAAATCAAAGAAAGGCATCCCACCGGTTATGTAGTATTCAACCGGCTCCATGGCATCCCACCGGTTATGTAGTATTCAACCGGCTCCATGGCATCCTACCGGTTATGTAGTATTCAACCGGCTCCAAGGCATTCCACCGGTTTAGTCACTCTCCTTCGCCCTTGCGGGCAAGGACAAGCCAGCAACAACTCAAGACTTCAAACACATGGGCTTTATAAACCCGGGAGAGTTTACATCTATGTCACGCCCGAATTCGAGTAAAGGTGTAACCTCGTCTTAAGGCGTGAATCGCATTTTAATCATAGACAAATTAATATCTATAATTGAAATGAGACAGATATCATGACATGAAATGAGAAAACAAAACCCTCGTACCTTTATTTATTACAAGCCTTACAAAGGCGCTAAAAGAAATATATGCTTAAAGCATTGACTTACACACAAACTAGAATAGCGTTTCTTTCCAAAATGACTATTCCTTATTCAAGCCTTAATTTACAAAGAAAAAAAAAAAACTAAAGCTTGAAAACCTTAGTTCACAAAATTAGATACGCCTAAGACTTGTTCTACACGTCTGGTACCACACCTGCAATGGGTTTGGAAAAGGGGTGAGCTAAGCTCAGTAGGGCTAGTTTATATACTAACAACAACATATAACATAACACAAGCGAACCAAAACATATAACAAATAACAATGTTTATGCGTAATGTTCCTCCTCACACTATCTACCACCCTCAAATATATATATATATATATATAAATTTTTATCTTCCTTTGTTAGTCTTCTTGTTATACTCATGGTCCCCAGTCCCGAAACCCGAAATAGATCATTTTATCGACTTCTGGCGTCGAAAGGGCATACTTTCCCCTCACTCGTGCACATGTGGACTGATCATAGCTACTGGATGTCCCCATGAGTTAACTCAACTACACAAAAGGTTTTCACAATAACAATTTCATTTCCCAACACTCATGTTCCCTCCAACTTCCAACCTCACCATTTTCCCATCATGAAATGCATGATCAAGTAATATAAAAAAAAAAAACAAAAACACATGCTTTCCCAACATTGTAGATACGAAATCACCCATCAAGAAATGATATATCACCAAACTCATAATAATCAATGCCAAAATTCCAAACAATATCAAACAATGTCAAAATTCCAAACAATATCATAATGAAATACACCCCATCAAACCCTACCTCGAATTGTCCAGCAGAAATTCGAGATCAAACCTTGCTCTTAACCTTGTGAACTACCACTGACGTCTCCCAGAGCTTAGCGATCATATAAGTACATACACAAACAAATACTAAGATTAGAATTATATTACTAGTTAATCATACCAAAATATATACAACACGTACCTTAGTTAAAACAAAATACTTAAGAAATCTATTGGACTAAACAAGTTTCAGATTACACAAAAGAATGATTTAAAACATTTGACTTTAACTATGTCCAAAACAGTAAGTAACTAGCAGCTTTTGGGTTCAGTTTTAACCATCATGAAATTAATAAAAGTTGATGATTTGAAGCCTACTATAAAGTTGGGATTTCAAGCTTTAAATCCATAGTTTCGGTTTTACAAATGAAGCTCTGAGTAAAAAGTTATGCACCCTCAAAGTTGGGAAAAAAAAGTAAACTTTACCCAGAAAATTTGGTTTTGCTGCATAAAAGGCTGTATTGGCCAAGCTATTTGACAAACCAAAACTTATCCAAAATCAATGATTCTTGAATGTATAGAAACCTTGGTAAATGAGGTTTTCAGTTATGCTTTTTAATTTCCAAACTAACAATTGAACTGATAGATAAGAGATTACAAAGTAGACCAAAAAAATACAATTTCTGGAAAAATTCCAGAATTTTCAGAATTGTTGAATTCACTTAAAATCTAAATTTGAGTTAACAATTGAAGCTATACAACTTCGAAAAGATTATAAGAACCTTGTAACTTCAATTCCAGAACTCTAAAATCATTAAACTACATAACCCATGAAACATACAAAATAAAAAAAATGATTTGGACACCCCCCAAACCTATGAACTATGTTCTTGAAGTTCTTCCCAACAATAAAGGAGAACCCAACTGAAAATAATCACAATTTTAACAAGTTCTAATGGATATTTAACAACAAATTCGTTCTAAAACAATATAAACATAATGATAGAAACAAGAATCAAGCATAAGAGTAAAAGAAAAACACTACCCATAACAACATAAATCGAAATTGGTTCTGAAACAACAAAGAAAATCAAATTCTACCTCAGATTAGAAAGATGGAATTAAAGGATTTTCTTCTCTCTTTCTCAGCCTTCACTTTGTTCTTCCTCTGCTCATTCTCCTTCTCCTTTCTAAGCTCCTAGCTCCTTCCTCTACCTAGAGGAGGTTAACCGACGTACTCTCAACCGACTCTCTACTCTACTCCTATTGGTTCTACCTAAAACAAAAATCTGAAATCCCTCCAGCTGCTGCTATCAGGCAAGGAACAGCCCCAGCAGGACAGCTCCTGCCTGCTGCTATTAAAATGTCGGTTTCAATTTTTTTTTTTTTTTTTAAGAAAGGCACTAATAAAAAGGAATTTCTATTTATTAGGATCTTACAATCTACCCTCCTAAAAGAATTTCGTCCTCGAAATTCAAACTTACTAGGTCTGGATAGTTTTTGCGCATCTCAGATTCTAATTCCCATGTTTCCTCTTGAACATTTCCGTTTTGCCAAAGAATTCTGACTAGAGGAATGCTTTTGGTGCGTAGGACTTGCTCCTTACGATCTAGAATCTGTAATGGTATTGCTTCAAAAGATAACTGTTCATCCACTTTAAATTCTCCCCAATCAATGACATGTGAAGGGTCTGGCTGATACTTTCGTAACATGGAAACATGAAACACATTATGAACATTCGAAAGCTGGGGTGGTAATGCTACCTTGTAAGCAACTTCTCCAATTCGCTCTAGAATCTCAAAAGGTCCAACAAAACGTGGAGCTAATTTTCCTGTCCTTCCAAACCTCTGAACTCCTTTACGTGGTGACACTTTTAAGAAAACATGATCACCAACCATGTACTCTAAAGGTCTATTTCTCCGATCCGCATAATTTTTTTGTCGACTTTGAGCAGTTAGTAGACGCTGCTTGATAAGTTTAATCTTCTCAGTAGTCTCTTGTACAAAGTCAGGTCCAATTAAAATTGTTTCACCCACTTCCGTCCAACACATAGGAGATCTACAAGGTCTACCATACAGAGCTTCATATGGTGCCATCTTGATACTGGATTGGAAGCTATTATTGTATGCAAATTCTGCCAAGGCCAAGTAATCCTCCCAACTTCCATGAAAATCTAGTACACAAGCTCTCAACATATCTTCTAAAATTTGAATGGTCCTCTCAGACTGTCCGTCAGTTTGTGGATGAAATGCACTACTAAAATTCAACTTTGTTCCCATTGCTCGCTGTAAACTTTCCCATAACTTCGAAGTAAATTTTGAATCTCTATCAGACACAATTGATACAGGAACCCCATGAAGTTTAACTATTTCATGAACATATAATTTTCCAAGTGTTTCTGTTGAATCTGTGGTTTTGACTGGAAGAAAATGTGCAGACTTAGTTAAACGATCAACAATCACCCATACTGAATCCTTCCCTTTAGGTGAACGGGGCAGTCCAGTCACAAAATCCATAGTTATATGTTCCCATTTCCATCCACCAATAGGAAGTGGCTGAAGTGTTCCTCCAGGTTTTTGATGTTCTGCTTTTACTTGTTGACAAATAAGACACTTTGATACGAAAATTGCTATATCATTCTTCATACCATTCCACCAAAATTGACGACGGAGGTCATGGTACAACTTTGTTCCACCTGGATGAATAGTATACGACGAATAATGTGCTTGGCGAAGGACTTTATTCCTCAAATCTGAGACTTTTGGAACATACAGTCTTCCTACATATCTTAAACCATTTTCTTCCTGAAAGGTCCATCCTTCTACTTTCTCTCCCTTACTTATTTTCTCTCGTAGTGACCTGGAAGTCTCATCTTCTTGTTGCCTTTCAATAATTTCCCCCACTAACGTTGGTTGTGTCACCATATTGTAAAGATAGGCACCATCTTCATGCATATCTACATATAATTGATAATCACAAAGGGATTCTGCCATTTTCCACTTATGAAGTTGCATACTTGCAAGACAACCACCTGTTTTTCTGCTTAGAGCATCGGCTACTACATTTGCTTTTCCAGGATGATAATGCAACCCAAAATCATAATCTTCTAAATACTCCATCCAACGTCGTTGCCTCAGGTTGAGTTCTTTCTGAGTAAATAAATACTTCAGGCTCTTATGATCAGAATAGAGCTCAAATCGTTCACCATATAAATAATGTCTCCATCTCTTTAAAGCATGAACAATTGCTGCTAATTCCAAGTCATGAGTTGGATAATTCTTTTCATGAGGTTTCAACTGACAAGAAGCATAGGCCACAACTTTCTTACCTTGCATTAGTACACATCCTAACCCACGTAGTGATGCATCTGTGTACACTGTATACCCAATGCCTTGCTCAGGAATTACTACAATTGGAGCAGTTGTCAGACAAAGCTTCAATTCTTTAAATGATTCTTCACATTCAGTGGTCCAAGTGAATGGAACTCCCTTTTGGGTTAATCTAGTCAGAGGAGCAGATTTTCGAGAAAGGTCTTTAATAAATCTTCTATAGTAACCCACCAAACCCAGAAAACTACGTATATCAGTAACAGTTCGGGGTTGACTCCAGTTTAGTATTGCTTCAATTTTTGAAGAGTCTACTGCTATACCTTCCTTTGAAATCACGTGGCCAAGAAACTTTACTTCTGGTAACCAAAATTCACATTTGCTAAACTTAGCAAATAATTGGTGTTCTCTCAACGTCTGCAAGACAATGGATAAATGGTGCTCATGTTCAGCCTTAGACTTGGAGTATATGAGAATATCATCAATAAACACGATCACAAATCGGTCCAAATATAACTCCAAAATACGATTCATCAAATCCATAAACACTGCTGGCGCATTTGTTACTCCAAAAGGCATAACAAGAAACTCATAATGCCCATATCGACATCTAAATGTCGTCTTTTGTATATCCTCAGCCTTGACTCGTACCTGATGATAACCTGAACGTAGATCAATTTTTGAAAAGAACTCACAGTCTCGTAATTGATCAAACAAATCATCAATTCTCGGAAGCGGATACTTATTCTTCACTGTAACTCTATTTAATTGGCGATAATCGACACACATACGAAGTGATCCATCTTTCTTCTTCACAAATAGAGCTGGTGCACCCCAAGGTGACACGCTAGGACGAATAAATCCTTTGCTTCTTAGGTCATCAAGTTGAACTCTAAGTTCCTTCAACTCCTTTGGGGCCATACGATATGGAGGTATTGAAATTGGTGCCGTTCCAGGGTAAATTTCAATAGCAAATTCAACTTCACGTTCTGGAGGTAACTTGAATAGATCTTCGGGAAACACATCTCTGAATTGATTAACAACTGGGATGAACTCAATCTTTGTTTCATTCGTATCACCCATGGCTAGGTTGGCAACCATCAAAAAGTAATTAATGCCTTTCCGATCAAAATTTAACTGAGGATTCGTCACCCCACGATTCCCAGTAAAGGTAATAACTTCTCCTTCTCTTGTTCTTAACGTCACTATCTTTTTTTTACAATCAAATAAAGCCTTGAAATAGGAAAGCCAATCTATCCCCAAAATGACGTCATAATCTAATAAATCCATTATTATCAAATCAAAGAAAAGCTTTCGATCTGATATTTCTACCATACAGGATCTACAAATCTTATCAACTCTCACGCAACCACCCATAGGAGATTTAATAAACAATGGACGTTGTGCAAACTCAGACACTAATCCCAAAGCGGATGCATAAGATGTAGATATAAAAGAATGTGAAGCACCAGGGTCAAACAAAGTTCTACCCCAAGTATTAAAAATTGGAAGCGTACCTTCAACCACATTATGATCATATGGATCCTCCATGTTATTCAGATTTGCAAATTCCATTTGATCTTCTCCTGGAAGTTGGTTGACTGCCTCACCTTCATTGATAGCCTCAACTTCATCCTTGCCATACCCCATAGCATACATTCGACCTTGAGCTACACGACCCTGCCTTTTATCTCCAACTGGAGGTCTAGTTGCAACTGGTTGTCCGGTAGGACGTGGTACAGGTTGTTTAGCTTGTGGTCTTGTCCAATTCTGTTGTGCTAGAACAGGAACACGATAAGGCTGTTGCGGTGCATAATACTGCTGATGTGCATTGGGGTACTGAGTATTTGGAGCACGATAAGGCTGTTGCTGTGGCACTCGAGGTACCTGATATGTTTGCATCCTTAAGCAATTTCTTGCAATATGTCCGTCTTGCCCACAACGATAACAAGTCGGAAGTTCTCTAGGATAATATCGGGGATTATTTGGTCGTTGGCGTTTACTACTTGGTCCGGCTCCACTTTTGTTAGCTTCCTAAATTATTTTGGTTTCTTGCATCATTTGTTCAGCCATAAGAGCACGTTCCACTACATCAATGTACCTCTCAAGCTTAAACATTACCACTTTCTCTTTAATCGCGGGTTTCAGACCTTCCTCAAAACGCCTTGCTTTAGCATAATCATCTGCCACAAGTTCAGGAGCAAAACGCATTAATTCTTCAAACTTAGCTTGATAATCTGCCACAAACATGTTCATTTGTAGTAGATTTGAGAACTCCTTAGACTTCAGACGACGCTGGGTAGAAGGAAAGTACTTCTCAAGAAAGACCTTCTCAAATTCAACCCATGTTAGAATTTCAGTATTGGGAATACAAAGAATTGATTCCCACCAGTGGTATGCCTGACCTTCCAAATAAGTACAGGCAATGGTCACTTGTAAATCGTCAGGAATCCTCTTGTTCGTCAAGCTCCTTTTCATCTGACGTAACCATTCCTCAGCAACCATTGGATCCGTACTTCCTTTAAACACTGGTGGTTTTGACTTGCGAAACTCACCTTGAATCCTCAGGACTCTATCTTCAGCATTCTCAGTTTGGTTTCCCTGATAATTCTCCTTAATTGCGCTGACCATATCTTGCAGGGCAGCAATTACTCCAGAATTGATGCCAATCCCCCCATTACTTTGGGTTTCAGATCCCGACATCTCGAATTAAATAAAATAAAATAAACTAAGTCGAAGTTCTACCCAGTACTTAAAAGATAACTAAATGTTGAAAGCAAAATCTCAACATATCTTAACAAGTAAAAAAAATAATAAAATAAATAAAATAAGATGACAAAAGAATTTAAAATAAATAAAATTAAATAGACGAAACAAAACAATATAAGTAAACACACTTATCATACCTATATACATCACAAAATTGGTTACATGTTCGCATAGTAGCTGTTCACCGCAGGCAACACACCAATACAACAAAAAGATAACAGTCAGTTCTAGGATTCACAATCCTAGATTGTTGTTATCAACCCTATACACTAGTTACTGGCTACTTAAAAAGAACCTACATTCTACTCGTCATCATCTGACAAATCGATAACTGAAGTGTCAGAAGAGATATAAGTAACCGAATGTACTGATCCAACATCTTCATCATCAGAGTGCTCTTGATTAACTGGTGGGACTGAGGGTGGATGAGGAGAAGAATTGACACTATCTTCCGGAGGATCATAATTTGGATCTTCTTCATTAGGTTCATCATGTGGTACTTGATTATTTTCCACGTCCACACCTCCTGGAGGCCATTGATTCCCACCATGTTCCTCAACATCCTCTTCCAACATGTGGTAATAATTATTTGAGCTCTCTAGAGTCCTTTCACGATTTGCGATATCCTGATCGCGCATTATTCGATGTCGTACAACTTGTCTTTGCATGTGGGGAGTATAGAATACCCAACGTTGTCCAACATCTCTTATACGATTTCGTAGCCTCAGTGTAGCTGTATAGTGGATACGTAAATTATATTCAATGTTGTCAACAGGCTGTGGTCCATTTGGTCCTATCTCAAATTCACCATAAGTGTCTTCACTTTGGACCGGCTCCATACCTATACATCAAAATGTAAGGATACTAAAATCCAATACATACAGATGAACAAATAGAATCAACAAATCCTATAGGTTTGACTTTCTAGTTTACTTAGGATCTATACTTAATGCTCTGATACCAACTTGTCACGCCCAAATTCGAGTAAAGGTGTAACCTCGTCTTAAGGCGTGAATCGCATTTTAATCATAGACAAATTAATATCTATAATTGAAATGAGACAGATATCATGACATGAAATGAGAAAACAAAACCCTCGTACCTTTATTTATTACAAGCCTTACAAAGGCGCTAAAAGAAATATATGCTTAAAGCATTTACTTACACACAAACTAGAATAGCGTTTCTTTCCAAAACGACTATTCCTTATTCAAGCCTTAATTTACAAAGAAAAAAAAAACTAAAGCTTGAAAACCTTAGTTCGCAAAATTAGATACGCCTAAGACTTGTTCTACACGTCTGGTACCACACCTGCAATGGGTTTGGAAAAGGGGTGAGCTAAGCTCAGTAGGGCTAGTTTATATACTAACAACAACATATAACATAACACAAGCGAACCAAAACATATAACAAATAACAATGTTTATGCGTAATGTTCCTCCTCACACTATCTACCACCCTCAAATATATATATATATATATATATATATATATAAATTTTTCTCTTCCTTTGTTAGTCTTCTTGTTATACTCATGGTCCCCAGTCCCGAAACCCGAAATAGATCATTTTATCGACTTCTGGCGTCGAAAGGGCATACTTTCCCCTCACTCGTGCACATGTGGACTGATCATAGCTACTGGATGTCCCCATGAGTTAACTCAACTACACAAAAGGTTTTCACAATAACAATTTCATTTCCCAACACTCATGTTCCCTCCAACTTCCAACCTCACCATTTTCCCATCATGAAATGCATGATCAAGTAATATAAAAAAAAAAACAAAAACACATGCTTTCCCAACATTATAGATACGAAATAACCCATCAAGAAATGATATATCACCAAACTCATAATAATCAATGCCAAAATTCCAAACAATATCAAACAATGTCAAAATTCCAAACAATATCATAATGAAATACACCCCATCAAACCCTACCTCGAATTGTCCAGCAGAAATTCGAGATCAAACCTTGCTCTTAACCTTGTGAACTACCACTGACGTCTCCCAGAGCTTAGCGATCATATAAGTACATACACAAACAAATACTAAGATTAGAATTATATTACTAGTTAATCATACCAAAATATATACAACACGTACCTTAGTTAAAACAAAATACTTAAGAAATCTATTGGACTAAACAAGTTTCAGATTACACAAAAGAATGATTTAAAACATTTGACTTTAACTATGTCCAAAACAGTAAGTAACTAGCAGCTTTTGGGTTCAGTTTTAACCATCATGAAATTAATAAAAGTTGATGATTTGAAGCCTACTATAAAGTTGGGATTTCAAGCTTTAAATCCATAGTTTCGGTTTTACAAATGAAGCTCTGAGTAAAAAGTTATGCACCCTCAAAGTTGGGAAAAAAAAGTAAACTTTACCCAGAAAATTTGGTTTTGCTGCATAAAAGGCTGTATTGGCCAAGCTATTTGACAAACCAAAACTTATCCAAAATCAATGATTCTTGAATGTATAGAAACCTTGGTAAATGAGGTTTTCAGTTATGCTTTTTAATTTCCAAACTAACAATTGAACTGATAGATAAGAGATTACAAAGTAGACAAAAAAAATACAATTTCTGGAAAAATTCCAGAATTTTCAGAATTGTTGAATTCACTTAAAATCTACATTTGAGTTAACAATTGAAGCTATACAACTTCGAAAAGATTATAAGAACCTTGTAACTTCAATTCCAGAACTCTAAAATCATTAAACTACATAACCCATGAAACATACAAAATAAAAAAAATGATTTGGACACCCCCCAAACCTATGAACTATGTTCTTGAAGTTCTTCCCAACAATAAAGGAGAACCCAACTGAAAATAATCACAATTTTAACAAGTTCTAATGGATATTTAACAACAAATTCGTTCTAAAACAATATAAACATAATGATAGAAACAAGAATCAAGCATAAGAGTAAAAGAAAAACACTACCCATAACAACATAAATCGAAATTGGTTCTGAAACAACAAAGAAAATCAAATTCTACCTCAGATTAGAAAGATGGAATTAAAGGATTTTCTTCTCTCTTTCTCAGCCGTCACTTTGTTCTTCCTCTGCTCATTCTCCTTCTCCTTTCTAAGCTCCTAGCTCCTTCCTCTACCTAGAGGAGGTTAACCGACGTACTCTCAACCGACTCTCTACTCTACTCCTATTGGTTCTACCTAAAACAAAAATCTGAAATCCCTCCAGCTGCTGCTATCAGGCAAGGAACAGCCCCAGCAGGACAGCTCCTGCCTGCTGCTATTAAAACGTCGGTTTCAATTTTTTTTTTTTTTTTAAGAAAGGCACTAATAAAAAGGAATTTCTATTTATTAGGATCTTACAATCTAACACATGCAAACTCTTCCAGCAGGCTAAAAACCCTACATCACACTGAACTGTGATAAATTTGGGGATCACGGTGAGACTTGTTATCTCCACGCCACCCCACCGGGCAGATTGTTTCTCTAACACAGAACAAGTCTCCTCGCAGGCTAGAAACCCTGCACATTACCTCACGCTTATTCCAACACAAGCTAAGAAGAAATAGCAGGTGTTAACCGGTGCTTCAACATGGCCGCAACACCCCACCGGGGTACCTGTTGGCTTATTCCACGCTCCAACAGGCCTCCCCGCAGGCTAACAACCCTGTACATTACCCCACGCTTATTCCAGCATAAGCTGGGCCGAACCACCGGGCTACTCCCCGGCCTGCCTTACCGTTGGCAGCAATTTTACCCTGGGAACTTGGGAGACTCGTCCCAACAAGGCAGTCCACCGGTCGAGCCCTCACATCATCATCATGCCTCGTCCGGACTTCAACGCCACATCATCATCCCATGCACTCGTCCGGGTTTCACCCCGCTCCATACTCATGGCACGACAACACTTGAGCGCAATACCATCAGTATTGCAAACATACTCAACTGTCGCACGTCATCATTAATATGTACTCACATCACTACGCCCTCTCTGCCCGAACGCCCGGTCACGCCCAATCTTCAATGCGGACTTAGGGGACTGGGCACCGTTGGGTCGGTAACCCTGCGGGTCTGCGGGACAGGAGCGAGACATATTAAGTCCCCATTCAAGATTGCACTTGACCGGGAACTTGGGGGACTTGTCGACAGTAGCGACAGAGGGGCTACATAGGCCCACAGACCCGCAGCCCGCACGTCCGGGGCCGGACTGAGGCTCGGAGCAGGATCACCAGCACCCGGACCCGAGGCCCAGCAGTCTACCTTGCGACCAGGGGCCCGGGAACCGGGGACGCCAGCCTGCCCAACAGGCCACCAGAGCTGTCCTTTTGTGTACGAACAGAAGGAAACCAGTCCCACATCGAAGAGTAAGACCAGACCTCACGCCCGACCACTTATATAAGGGCCTCAACTACCCTCTTTAATAGGTAACTGATCTCTCCAACTGCTTATCATACGTGCTTAAGTTATCTATTCATCCCAACTGTACTAACTTAGGCATCAGAAAGGAGAAGACCGACCCGCCCGGTATTCCCCTTAGTTAGCAGGTTCGCAGGAGGAGATCACATCTAGATTCACCAGTCTCTACCAGGCCTACGGATTTGTGCAGAAACACTAGACAATAGATAAACTTTATATGTTGCCTTGTAAAATTTTGATTCGTAACTTGGAATAGTATGCCCTTTCCTCATCATTCATAACAGAAGTATCCATGGACATAACCCTCATCTCTGCCTCAAACTTTCTAACCCGCAATTTTTCTTTGTCAACCTCAACTTTCTCCTTCATAATTTCTAGTTTCTTTTCATCTTTTTTTTTTCTACTTGTAATTTTTGAATTTTTGCTAGTTGATCTGTTTCTTTTAGCTTTGTTTTTTTAGCCTTCTTTCCTAGTGGTCTAGGCACTACAAAGCAAGTGTCTATGTCTTCATCGATATCTATGTGAGTGCTTGTAGTTGAAGATGAAGAAGTATTAGTTGTAGAAGGTTTTGATATTTTCTTACTTGTCTTGGCGTCAACCTCTTGCATTGTTTGATTCTATTTTGGTTGGTGCCTCAAGATAACCCAAGCATGATCAAGAGTGTACCCTTTTTTTTTCCTTGTTCTTCATACAAGCTCCTTGCATCTGCAATCTGAACAGAGGAAAAAAAATTAGCTACTATATGAGTTCCAGGTGATCAGAATGACCAAAGTTAGTATTCAACCAAGGAATCACAAAGCTTACCTTGTCCTATTCGGTTTTCCCACTTTCATTTCTTCTCCTTATGGTTGCAAAACATCCTGAAAATTTGTTGACCTCCTTCTGTATTTTCCCCCACCTTTGGCTCAATATTTGTTGTGAACGATCAGAATCAAAGGTTTTGTATTGATTGTAATAATATATAATCTTACCCCAAAAGGTCTTAGACTTTTGCTCATTGCCTGTAACCGGGTCCATACCAATATTCAACCATGCACTAATAAGTAGTTTATCTCCTCCGGGTTAAAATCATAACCTCTTAGATCCCTTTTACTAGCTGTTTGAGACACCTCCTCACCAATTTCATATTGAGACTCTTGTGTGGAAAAATCAAGAAACTATGAGAATTGAGAATTCATAGATATATGAAAATGATACAAGGAAAATGATAATAATAAAAGATACAAACAAAATGAAGGATATAGGAAACAAACCAGTCTATGTATTATATAGTGATTAGTTTTGTTGGTAGTTGGGAAACAGATGAGTTATGGATCCAAAACTTATTGCAAGAGTAAATGAAGTTTGAGTTTGTAGGCTCTGCAGGTTTAAAAGCATATGCTAGTTTTAAGGAATATGATTAATAACTCGCAACGTCTAAACTATTGTACAGCCTGATTATAGCAGGTTTTATTCAATATGCAGGTGGTAGAACTAACTTGCAGGTTATATTCAATATGCCTAGCTACAACTTGGTACCTTTGATACCAAGCATTTATAATACCAGCAATATCCCTGTCAGAAAATGAGAAGTAAAGAGCAAAGAGCAAAGACCCCCACCCGGACCAGTAGATCACTACCTGAATAGTTGTACAAGTAGGTTTATTTTTTTTTTCCTGCCAAACTGGGCATGATAGTTCTGCATCTTAATTGAGCTATGAATTTCAACTCTTACCCCCACTTTAAAAACTGTATAATAAGAAGTTCTCTATTATTTTATCTTGATCGATAATAAGTATCTTTAGAAGTTGCATAACAATGATCAGGGAGAATCATAATGTCTATAATATTACAAACCTCAGTAAAGTTTGTGATGATTATCTTTGAGTCTTTATTCTGTGGCTGGATCAGTTGCTTGAAATGCTGATGACTGATGCGGATAACCTGAGAAAGCCTTTTTTATCTCACCGTAAAAGGTTGTGGGATATTGAAAAACACCCCAAACTCTCCCACCATGTCTGCAGATCCTAGAGTTGACACGGACTGACAGATCGAAGCCATTCTATGAGAAATTGAAAATAACATCTATTTATAGTTCTACACTGATACAATAATTGAACTGCTATACAAGCCAATGTATGTAGAGGATGTTATCCATGTTGAAGTGGCAAGTTTTAAAATTATGCTTCTTCCATACAAGTGCAGTCTACAGATTATTTGTAACTGAAGTTTTCAAACATACCTATTCTGTACCGTTCTTGTATACTAGCACATCCTGCAGTACCATATATTCTCCCAGTTAATTAATTTATGTTTCCAGGTGTTGTAGCTTAAGCATCAAAATGTGAGGTCAGAAGTAATACCAAAGCTCTAGTTACTAGAATATAAAAGTCTGTTGGAATTTCGTTTTGCAAGATAGTGTCGACTTTGGGTGGAAAATATTCTGCTTTCATCTCTGAGACATGTAACAATCATGGTGTACACAACATCAGCATGGTAGTATTCATATTTTTGAGATCCAGTATAGAGTGGAGATGGACTAAATGAGAATTGTACCAATTGAACAGTAAGCTCTTCAGATATTCCCAAACTCATCCACACCTCCTTAACTCAATCTCAATGAGCACATTACAGCACCACAGAATTACACAAGCTCTCAAATTTTCTTCTTTCAATGAAAACAACTTCACTGCTAAACCAATAAATTCAACAGTCCTATAATTCACATTCATAGCTCTCCTAATCTTCACAACTAATCAACTCTACTCCTTGCTAACCACACATCATCTCATATACTCAAATCAATTCAAAAACAGAATTAACAAAAATCCAATACTTTACTACGAAAAAACTAAGCAGATGAGCAATAAAATCACAGATCGAGCTCCGAAACGAGAGTTAGAATCGCGAAAAGCTAAAATCAATAAGAGCATGCAAAATCTGAAACGGAACGAACACTGAATCTGCAACTTGGTACCTTTGATACCAGCAAGCATTTATAATACCAGCAATATCCCTGTCAGAAAATGTAATACCAGTGAGAAAACCAACGAGAAAATTCATACTCTAACAAGAAAATATAGAACACTGAATCTGCAATTGACAAAAATGATAATTTCACACATTAAAATAAGAAAATACGAAGCTCAACTTAGTTTTGCTTATTCAATTGAAACAAAATACAAACAACTACAACAAGCAACATCTACTTACTGATTCCTAGCCAATTGATGTTCCCATAAGTGCTCTACTAAATCTGATTTGAGCCTATCATGTGTTTCCCTGTTACGAATTTACATATGATTTTTCACAAAATTACCAAAAGGGGTCGACTGATTACCTGCAATAGATAAACCCCCATCATCATCATCATCAGAATCAGCATATTGGCCTGCAAGGGTTTCAAGATCATCATGTGCAATCCTCTCGGCACGTTCATCTTCTATAATCATGTTGTGCATTTTCACACAAGCTTTCATGATCTTTTGAAGAGTTTCCCGATCCCAAAACCGAGCAGGACCACGAACATTGGCAAAACGTGCTTGGAGCACTCCAAAGGCTCGTTCTACATCTTTCCGGCATTCCTCTTGAGTTTTAGCAAAATTCTTTGCTTTCTCTCCTTGTGTTTGGGGAATGGATTTGACAAAAGTGGCCCATGAAGGATATATCCCATCAGCTAGATAATATCCCATAGTATAATCATGATTATTGATGTTGTAATTCACCAGAGGAGCTCGGCCTTCATGGAGGTCAGCAAATATAGGAGAATACTCCAACACATTTATATCATTATGAGAACCTGGTAATCCAAAATAAGAATGCCATATCCAAAGATCTTGTGAAGCAACAGCTTCAAGAATCAACGAAGGTTCACGATGATCACCACGAGAAAACATACATTTCCAAGCAATTGGGCAATTCTTCCAATTCCAGTGCATACAATCGATACTACCGAGCATTCCTCTAAACCCACGATTCTCAGCCATCAATAACAATCTGGAAATATCATCTGAATTTGGTTTTCTCAAATATTTATGAATAAAAAAACATCAATAATAGCTTGGACAAACCTTCGAAGAGTTTCAATTGCCGTGCTTTCGCCAATTCTCACATAATCATCCACCGAATCTGCCGAATTCCCATATGCTAACATTCACATTGCAACTGTTGCCTTTTGTAGAGATGATAATCCAAGACGCCCTGCAGAATCCCTTTTCTGGATAAAATAGGAGTCATGACCTTCTACCCCATGTAGAATTCGAAGAAAAAGAGGTCGATGCATTCAAAACCTTCTCCAAAATTTCACTTCTTTATGAACAAGATTTTCAGAAAAATAGTCCCTGTAAAGGATATGGTGAAATTGACATCGATATCACTCTGTAAACGTGCGACCAAGAATCGAGCCAAGACGTCTACTCCTTCCATTCTCTTGTTGTTCTTCTAGAGCAATAATCAGCTGGTTCAGTTCTTCATCTAAAGATGATTCGGCAAGTTTCCAAAATTCCTCATCAACAGCATCTGAGGATGAATCGGAAAAATTAGGTTTCATATTCAGCTTTAAACGATTGGAGAGATGTACAGAGAAAAATAGGTCTTGGTTTTTTTATATCGGCGAGAGAGATTAAGGGGGTTGGGTTCTTATTTCTGGAAATTTTGGGCGAAAGAGATTGAGGAAGCGAATGAGATGGGTGAAAATTTGGGCGAGACTGCGGAAGAGAGAGAGAGAAGGCGAAAGACAGCAACTATGGGCGCTGTCAAATTTGACAGCATCTCAGCCAAAGTCAATTACACTAGGATCCACGTGGATATAACAGTTGGGTTGGAGCTGTGTTTGGCCTGTCTTTAATAGTTGTTGGGCCTCCATCTGGCAAAAGACTAGACCACTGGAGTTGCTCTAACGGAATGTATGAAAAGTGGGTCGAGATAAATAATTAACGTACTAATGTGATAGTTTCGGAAATTGAATAACTTTAATTCTCAGTAGAAAATAGTTCATGTACCGTTCTTAAAATTCTCCCTACTTTCTATTATGAGCTTTTATGCATTACTTTGATGGGATCTTTAACGATTTCTAATATTGTTCCAAATAGAGTAACAAGTACAAAGGGTTGTATGACTTGTATCAAAGAAATTCTTAAATGAAATATCATATAAGTATTAGCAAAACAATAAATGTTCAGTAGATTCAGTATATGGAGAAGATGGAGAATAGGGGGCAAGATCTATCAATACTCATGATTCATGAATATTATCACTGATAATAAGGCGATTTTTTTCCACATTTTGGAAAGAACCTTTTAATTTACTATTTCGATATTTCGATATGTTCCTTTAAAAACACTTGCAACCATGAGTTTGGAGTTTTCCTTTCAGAACTGATATTCGATTTAAAAAAATACAAAAAAAAAAATATATATATATATATATATATATTTCGAAACTGGTAACTGTGTAGAGACTAGAGACAGAGAGACAAGGTCTGTGTATTAAGTCGGCCAACTGTAATATCAGCAAGACCACCAAATCCAGGCATTAAATATTTGTAATCATGAGTAAGATCTTTTCCCTCTTGCTTCGGTAAGCCCTCCTTCCTATTCTTCTCTCTCTGCTCTCCCCCACGCGACCACTGCAGTGAACGGGGAACCTCTTGTCATATATAAATACTCAGACCCCCTTCCACACAGTAAGCTAGGGCGCTGTTAGTAAACCCAGAAAGCTCTCTTCCTTCCGTGCAGCCATGGCTTCTGCTAAGGGTTTGAACCCGTTTGCAGCCGAGTTCAAATCTCAAACCCGGTTTGTCTTCTCCAACTCTCCACTTCCTGCACCGCTCAACCCTTACGCCTTATCCTTTTACTCTTTCTCAAGTAGTGTTGTAACCTACTCTGAGTTTTCTCCCACTTGCTTTCCAAGTTCACCCACAACTTACTCTCCCCACTTCCCCACCGAGTTTCCATACCCAGCTCATTTTGAGCAGGATCTTTTTCCGGCGACCGAGCTGTCTCATCAGACAGAGCTGGTTGAGGTGCAGCAACAAACCCATGACCCTGTAACCCTCGAAGCTACTCCAAAGCTTTTGCCTCCAAAAGTCCAGAGGATTCGTGGCTCCAAAAGAGGGTTTAGAAGGTACGGTCGATTCTTTGATCAGCCAATCGGAAGAAGAAGCAGTAGTACTGATCAGAAGCAGGAGTGGAAGCCTGCTTTGAAGTCTGAGAGGAAGGTACCCGAAAAATATGTTGAATACAACTGGAGTAGGCCTAGAAGGATGGTGAAGAGTTTCTCCGATGTGCTGCCGGTGGTAAAAGACGGTGATGGGACCACCATCATGATTAGAAACATTCCGAACAAGTACTCGTATGTCCGTAATATCTCTATCTGCATCCGTTTTGTTTATTCTGATTTTTTTGGGTGTGCTAAATTGGTTTTGTGCTTGTTGAAGTCGTGATCTGTTGATGACCTTTCTGGACAACCACTGCGCAAAAGAGAATCAGAAATCTGACCGAGGAGAGGAATCGGATTCGGAGTCGGAATCGGCCTTTGATTTCTTGTATCTGCCGATTGATTTCCGGTATATGCCTGCACTTTATTGTTCAATGCATGTTTGTCTATATTCCATAAATAAATGAAATAAACCGGGGCTTTCAATTTGTTAAACAAGAAAGCATTTTTATCATCGGTTAGAAGCAATATGGATTATGATGGATGCAATTTACAACTGTTAGTGGTCACATTGTCCTAATGCACTGCATGATTGGATTGGTCTTTTAGACCTTTAACAATCTAGAGGTTAATGCTTGTGTTTTTCGATTATTGGATAACTCAGGACTGGCATGAACAAGGGCTATGCATTTGTGAACTTCACAAACCCAAAAGCTGTGTGGAAGTTCTTTTTGGCCGCTCATTGCCAAACATGGGAAACCTTCCACTCCAACAAGATTCGAGAAATCGCCTACGCTCGAATCCAGGTATTTTAGTTAAATCTTACTCTTTTGGGCTTTTTGGCAGTACTTCTAGGCTAGGGTTTGCACATAAAGACGAGGAGGATGATATATAATTATATATACATGTGGTACTTGTTGCAGGGGAAGAAGGATTTGGTTGAACATTTTGAAACAATGAGGTTCCCATGTGAGTCGGAGAATGTGCTGCCGGTGTGTTTCAGTCCAGCGCGGAACGGATCAGAGAAGTTGGTGGAGAGAAGACTTGTGGGTAAGCTTGAAGGATAGGATAGGATAGTCGGATGGGATGGGATTGAGGGGACAAGGTGGAACTTGGAAGGAGGTTAAGGGAGAAGGAAGCTCAGAAGCTGTAGCTAGCTGATGATGGTGATTGCTTCAGTTCAATAAATGCCAGGATCTCAGTTTTGCAGGAGGATATCTTCTCTGCTGTTGGGCCCTGCTGTATGCATCAGTCTCAATCGAGCTCAGAATGGGATTGATAGTTAAGTAGCTTACTGTGTCAGTTAGGTTACTGTGTGCGTTAGTTTGTTTCAGGGAGGCAGAGAGTTTAGTCGTTTAGTTAGTCGATCTGGTTCTTTAGTGTGTACGTGATGGATTAGTTGTAGGTTTGAGTGTAGTGTAGAAGCAGCTACAGTTGGTAGAGATACTAGCTAGGGTTAACATCTAGGGCATGCACGACTTAGGTGGTGGTGGTGTCTGTGCAGGCGCGTGTGGGAAACTGGGAGAAGATGAGGCAAATTTGGCGGGGGTGGAACTGGGCACCTGAACCTTCTGATCATAATGGTGGGTTCCAAGTTCCACCTTCTGATTGAATGGTCCTGATCTTCCCCTTAAACTCTCTGTTGTACTGTAATAGTGTAATGTATTGAAGTTCCCTCTATGGCTATATTGTCCTCCTTTTGTTCTTATCTTTGTTTTCTTGTTTTTATATTCGAGTATTTTACAGTTTAAATACCGGTGATCATCTCCTAAAAAAAACCCCAGTGAATATTTGGAAATTGGGATTAGTATATTTTGGTTGCTGCAGTGAAGGATTACTGGGATTTAATTTTTTCTTCTGCTTGTTATTTTGGTTACTATATACAGTGAAAAAGATGACATGGGATTGATTTTATCTGCTCACTGTTCGTTTGGAGTGAAGTAGCAACTTAGATATGATCTGCATATCCTCTTACAGGTTTAATCAGTCTTTTGGTATTCTAGCTAATATAAGTTCCTCGTAAATAGAAAACGAAAGGATTAATGAGTGTAGTTTATGGGGGTCACCCACAAGAGAACTAGTAGGTCTTGGGCGTTTCAATTTCCAACAAGTCTGACGTTGCTTATTGGGTGGTGAAAACGCTCATAATATTGCATGCAGAATCGAGATGCAGGCTCTTTTGGATAATCGGAAGGTCACTGCTGGGACGTGTTCACTTTTACACAATGCATTATCGATCTCTCCTTTTTTGCATCATTTTAGTAGGAGTTGGAAACTATATCTTTATGATTTCATGTAAATGATCATAAATTCATATAGTTTCTTAAGGTACAAGGAAATTAACAATAAGCTCCATCTTAGAAGTTAAAACTGTATTACGGTAGCATGTCGATGAACACTAGAAGGTGATCTCTTGAAATTCATAAAACACAGAAAAGTTTTAGGGCAAATGTTTCCTTTTTTACATTCATAAGAAGAAAAGAATACAATGAGAAGGATTTATACAAGTATGAAATAAAACTAAACAGTCTAAACAATGTATAACCCATACCAAAGCATGGACTAAAAACTAAGAAAAAAGATTTCCACCATAATGCCCATACTGCAGTAAGTGAACTCCATGCTGCACAGATGAGACACATGAACTGCCAAGCACTAGCGCACTCGCCTTACCGGCACACTCGCCACTCGCCATACTAGCACACTCGCCACTCGCCATACTAGCCACTCGCCACTCGCCACTCGCCATACTAACTTCAACACTCCCACTCAAGCTTGGTCCAAAAGATTGAAGGACCCAAGCTTGCACAAAATGTTTTGAAAATGAGCAGAAGTTAAAGACTTGGTAAAGATATCGGCTAATTGATCTTTACTTTTCACATACTGAGTGGAAATGATGTTAGCTTGGACTTGATTCCTTATAAAATGGCAGTCGACCTCAATGTGCTTAGTTCTTTCATGAAACACAAGGTTAGAGGCGACGTGCATAGCAGCCTGGTTGTCACAATGCAGACATATAGGATCAGAACTTAGAAAACCTAGATCAGCCAGAAGACCTTTAAGCCAAATCAATTCATAGGCTGCTGAAGCCATTGCTCTATATTCAGCCTCTGCACTTGACCTTGCAACAATATTTTGTTTTTTGCTTTTCCAAGTAACAAGGTTTCCGCCAACAAATGTACAGAAGCCTGTTGTATTTTTTTCTGCCAAGAGCATTGCCAGCCCAATCAGCATCAGCATAGCCAACAATATCATGATGGCAATTTTTCTTCAAGAGAATTCCTCTACCAACTGAACCCTTTAGATACAACAGAATTCTCTTGACAATATTCAAATGAAACACAGTAGGAGAATGCATAAACTGACTGACAATGCTAACTGCATAAGAAATATCAGGGCGAGTGATTGTGAGATAGATTAACTTCCCTACTACCCTTTGATAATCAACAATATTCCCAAGAGCATCACTGTGAGTATCCAACTGCAATTTACTTTCAAGAGGAGTCTTTGCAAGCTTGCATTCAAGAATTTCAGCATCTTGAAGAAGATCAAGAACATACTTTCTTTGATTCAGAAATAGCCCTTTTGAGGAGGAGGCCATTTCTATGCTAAGAAAATATTTTAACTTGCCCAGATCTTTCATAGCAAATCTAGACTGCAAAGCATTTTTCAGAAGGTTGATTTCTTGAGAATTTTCACCAGTGATGATTAAATCATCAACATAAACAAGGACTGCAAGTTTGTCATTCACACTGTTTCTGAAAAATAGTGATGAATTAGTATTACTTCTGCATAAACCAATTTCCTCAAGAACTGAGCTAAGTTTAGTATACCAAGCTCTAGGGGATTGCTTGAGACCATAAATGGCCTTGTGTAATTTACACACTAAATTTGGATATGCAGATTGGGGGTGACCAGGTGGAAGCTGCATATAAACCTCTTCTTTCAAATCACCATGTAAGAAGGCATTCTTTACATCCATTTGATGTAAAGACCAATTGTGATTCACTGCAAGAGATAGAAGGACCCTCACAGTGTTCATTTTTGTAACTGGAGCAAAAGTTTCCTTGTAGTCCACTCCATGAGTTTGAGTAAAGCCACGAGCAACAAGACGAGCTTTGTGCCTCTCCACTTTACCATCAGATTGAAACTTGGTTTTATAGATCCACTTGCTTCCTACTGCCTTTTTTCCAGCTGGAAGCTGAACAATGCTCCAAGTTCCTTGTTCATTAAGAGCTTTCAGCTTTTCCTGCATAGCCTGATTCCAAATTGCACTTTCACTAGCTTCATTGAAATTTCTAGGCTCAATGACTTCATCAATAGTACTTAAGAAGGTTGCATGAGAAGTTGACAACCTTCGATATCCTAAAAAATCAGAAATTGGATATTTCACATGGAAGCCAATTGTAACACTCCGAATTTTGAATAATAAAATTCAAATTCGACAATGTTAAAATTTACAATAAACTCAATCACTTGAAAGTTATCATACAATAACCAAGTAAAACAACAGAGTTTAAGTGTGTGGCTCGATACATTCAAAATATTACATCATTAACAAAATAGATGTAAGAAAAGAGTCTCTCACTACCAGATGCGGATGAATAGCCGACGAAATTTTTTTCGTCGGCTATGGTTATATTTCGTCGGCTATACCATCTGCCGACGAAATTTTCGTCGGCTATACGTCGTCGGAACAACCCCGTCGGCTATTCTAATGGCCGACGAAAAAAAAGAATTCGTCGGCTATAGTAGAGTATGGCTGACGACTGTACCGACGAAAATATTTTTCGTCGGCCAAACCTGGGACAAATTGCCGACGAATTTCGTCGGGTATTTTCGAGTATGGCCGACGAAAATTATGTATTTCGTCGGCTATTGTTAACAACATATAGCCGACGAATTAATAAATGTTCGTCGGCTATATGTTGTTAACAATAGCCGACGAAATACATAATTTTCGTCGGCTATTTCCTCAAAATATATTAATATTTAATAGGCATTAATTAGTTATAGCCGACGAAATAATGTAATTTTCGTCGGCTATAAGTTGTATAGCCGACGAAAATTAGTAAAATTCGTCGGCTATAGTTATTATAGCCGACGAAATAATGCCAAAATCGTCGGCTTTTCTTATATTTGGGAAAAAAAAAATTAAATTATTTTCTAAATTACCATTCCAAGCAACCTGCAAATCACAAAAACATTCCATGCATTTGCACCAACAAGAAACAGGTCTAAATACCATTTTTATTAAATTCGTTCTAATATACATAAACCCTAAACCCTAATCATCACCTAAACTACTAAAGTCCAGCAGGTCATCCCCAGCATCCTGCTCTCCATCAGGCTCGTCATCCTGCTGACCGAATACGGGAGGTTGAGGCATTGGAGGTTCCGCTAACCGCTGAAACGGGGGCGGGGGTGGAAGGCCTTGTTGTTGTGCCGCGAACAGCTCATAGCACCAGTTTTGTTGGCCGTCGTAGTTGTGTTGCCGAATTCTTTCGCATTCGGCATGCCAACCGGCCACATCCAACTGATACTGCTGTGATCTGCGGCGCGTCTCCTGCTGATACTGCTGTGTGCTGCGGCGCAGCTCCTGTACTGTCTGAGACGAGGTCGCCAATTCTGCGGCCAATCGCTGCACTTCCCCCCTCATATGCTGGCTCTCCCCGCCTCCCTTCTTCTGACCTCCCTTAGTAGTCTTCAGAAGCCCTAGTCCAGCACTTCCCAAACCCCGGCAGTAGTAGTTGTTTGACCGGTTTGGGAAGGCTGCGTCGAAGATCCTCGCTGCCGTTTGGACACTGGACCGGTCGACATGGCGCATGGCTTCTTCCAGATCTGCCTCTGAAATGTTCGGTTGTGTGTCCCGAACTACTTGCTGGAGCACCTCTTCTTCGGCCCGGTTGACCCTCTCCTAAGTGGACGGGAAAAAAAAATTAATATTATAACAAATATATAATTAAGTAAAATTAATAATTAAAATTTTAAAATTGTAATGAACGACTTACGAGCTGTTCTGTCGCTTGTGGATAAGCGATCTTGAACGTCTCCACGTACGGGTTGCTATCAGGATGATCTCTGAGCGCCTCCTCCTGATACTGTGCAAACGGCCGTGAACCAGCATGATGGGGGGTTGTGTTCCGGCGGCGGTTCGCAGAGTTTATCCGAGAACGTTGCTTCAAACAAATAATAAAATGTTAGAAAAATGCATCAAAAAATATTAGTGTAATAATTATAAAATAATTAAACTAATAATTAAAATTTTAACAAAATAAACATTTTTACTGAAGTTTAGTATTTACCTGCATAATTGGGTTGTTGAAGTCTACTGTCTTCAACCAACGCCACTCGTACTCCCGGAACATGAACTCCCTGGGAGTACCCATACAACCAAGGTAGTCGTATTCGTTATAGTGGGAACGCAGCTCGTTCTTCCACTCTTTGAACCTACGAAAAAAACAAAAGTGCATTAGAAATATTATTAATATCATAAAATATTAATAATTATAAGATAATTATAATATCATAAAAACAAACGTACCTCGAGTTCTGCTGGGTGTCCGCCCAATCCCGCCTGTGGTCGGCAATCTCGAAGAATGTCTGAAAAATAAAATTTTATTAGTTTTACAATTGTAATAATACCGAAAATTATTAAATATTACGATAAATAAATTAAATTTTTTAAATTACTCACCGACGCGGCGTTGTTCACCTCCCTCTTGATCTCCTGGGGCACATCAGCCCACCGGGTCCACAACATAGGGACTCTGTCCCTAATCAGTGACCCCACGCAACCCGAGTAGTCGCGTTTTTTCTTCCCCGGAACCTCCTGATTAGGAGGTTCGTTGATCTGAATCCTGCCTCTGCGCTCAACAGTTTTCCTGAGCGTGTCAAAACAGATGACACCTCTCGTATTCCTCCGTGAACTGCTAGCGGCTGTCCCTATCACAAAACGACGATTGGTTAATAAAATTAAATATTAGTGCGTTAATTTTAATAAAACATTTAATTAATAAAATCAAATGTTACCTGAAGTGGATGACTCGTCTGTCGACTTCCCTTTTCTCCTCGCCGAAATAAGGTGGTCAGGGTCCTCAAATGGCTGCTGCTGGTATGCCTCCGCAGCACTAACGTACTGAGGCATATCCGGCCATAAGGGCACACCCTGATAGTCGACCTCCGGTAACGCCGGAATGTTGTACGGGAGGAATAGCTGGTTTGGGAGAGTAGGAGCCTCAGTCGAGTCAGCAGCAGACTGAGTCGGACTCGGCATCGGCTCCCGATGAACCTCAGGCATACGAACCTGAGGAACGTCGGCAGCTATCTCCTCGTGAAACAACTGCCGACTAAACCTCGGAGCCACAGAGGGACCGGCAGGCGGAAGTGAAGTGCTCGACGGCCGCCCCGCCTGGAGAAGGGTCTGGTGCCGAGCACTCACACTCCGTCGCGGCTGGTCTGCATCCACAGTCCTCTGCGGCTGGGATGAATCTACACTCCTCCGCGGCTGGCTAGTGGTCCTCCCAGGCTGGCTAGCCGTCCTCTCGGAGTCTGCGGAACCGCCGGAATTTCTAGAACCTCTAGATCTGCTGCCACGACGGCCTCCGAATAGGTTTCTTAATGCATCGGCCATCTAAAGCCCGAGGCATTAATACATTAATTGATATTAAATTATATTATATTAAATAAAAAATTCTAATTAATATAATAACCAATAATACTAACATATTTTAATATAACAATTTATATACTAACATATTAAATTATATTATATTAAATAACAAATTCTAATTAAATATAATTAAGCTATATATAACTAAGCTAAATTATACAATTAAGTTATCAATTTATATAATTAAAAAACCAATTTATACGTATAAATTATACAATTACACCTAAATTATACAATTAAAATAAATTTGAAAACAATTACCTAAATTAACATAAATACCTAAAATTTATCTAAATTAACATAAATACCTAAAATTTATCTAAATTAACATAAATACCTAAAATTTACCTAAATTAACATAAATACCTAAATTATACCTAAATTAACATAAATACCTAAATTATACATAAATTAACATAAATACCTAAAATTTACCTAAATTAACATAAATACCTAAAATTTACCTAAATTAACATAAATACCTAAAATTTACCTAAATTAACATAAATACCTAAATTATACCTAAATTAACATAAATACCTAAATTATAAATAAATTAACATAAATACCTAAAATTTACCTAAATTAACATAAATACCAAAATTATACCTAAATTAACATAAATACCTAAATTATACATAAATTAACATAAATACCTAAAATTTACCTAAATTAACATAAATACATAAATTATACATAAATTAACATAAATACATAAATTAACATAAATTAACATAAATTAACAATTATAACTAAATTAACAATTAATTAACATAAATGAAAAAAAAAAAAAATTCCTTACATTGCTTGATTCGGGCAGAGGAGAAGGAGGTCGGCCGGAGGAGGGAGGAGGAGGGACAGGCCTTTCGTCGGCACTGGAAACGAAGGAGGGAGACAGCCGGAAAAAAATGGAGGAGGAGGGAGGAGGTGCCGGGGCTGCCGGCCGGATTGGAGGAGGAAGAGGGAGGAGGTCGGGCCGGGGCTGCCGACGTGGAGGAGATAGAGGGAGGAGGGCCGGATTGCACGTCGAAGAGGAAGATTGGAAAAATGCAGCAAATGGAGGCTAGGGTTCGGCTGCAACAAACTTATACCCGATAGTATAGCCGACGAATTAAAAAAATTCCGTCGGCTATACTTAAGTATAGCCGACGAAATGCTTTAATTCGTCGGCTATACTTAAGTATAGCCGACGAAATGTATCAACTCGTCGGCCATAGTTTAGGCGCTCAGCAACCGTCCGATCTCCCCCTTCCAACGGCGAACAATGAAAAGGCGCGGATCACTAGAGTTTAGCCGACGAAATTAAATATTTTGTCGGCTATACTTTGGAAAATCACAACCGTTCGATCTGAGCCATCCAACGGCGGGCACTAAGCGGATGGCAAGAGTTTAGCCGACGAAATATTTGATTTCGTCGGCTAAACTTTGGAAATAGCCGACGAAATATTTGATATTTCGTCGGCTAAACCTTTGGTCAAACTACAAGGTCAAACCTCTAAACCCTATAAATTAAAACGAAAATTGGGCCGTCTAAATGACGTTTTTTTGCCTTATCTTCAACAGAGAATAGTTTCAAATCGATGAGACGCGACTAATCGTATACAAATTTTTCTCAAAATATTTACCGACCGTCATGCTACCCATAGGAAAACGGGAGTAAAAAACAGTTAACCGCAACATTCCGCACACAGATTTTGTCGGAATCTGCTCATTTTTCAACCGTAGACGTTTTTCAATATTTCGGTCATATCTTATTTCACAACACATTTGCATTTGAAGAGTCTACGTATAGTAACTATTTGAAACTATACATTCAGTTAAACACTTAGTAAACAAGTTAAGGAACATTAGTGCATATGTTCCGACTTTGAATCTAAAAGTTTGGAAAATCTATTCCAACCGTCAGATATCACCGTTAAGATTAAATACATGTATGAAAAAAAATCCAACTACATCTGACAACGTTAAAGGCTCGATCGGGACGGTCAACCGGGTGAGTCAAACCTCTAAACGCTTTAAAACGTAAATTGGCCCGTCTAAATGACGTTTTTTGGCCTGATCTTCAACAGAGAATAGTTTCAGATCGATGAGACGCAACTAATCGTATAAAAATTTTCCTCAAAATATTTACCGACCGTCAGGCTACCCATAGGAAAACGGAAGTAAAAAACAGCTAACCGCAACATTCGGCACACAGATTTTGTCAGAATCTTCTCATTTTTCAACCGTAGACGTATTTCAATATTTTGGTCATATCTTATTTCACAACACATTTGCATTTGAAGAGTCTACGTATAGTAACTATTTGAAACTATACATTCACTTAAACACTGAGTAAACAAGTTAAGGAACATTAGTGCATATGTTCCGATTTTGAATCTAAAAGTTGGGAAAATCTATTCCAACCGTCAGATATCACCGTTAAGATTAAATACATGTATGAAAAAAAATCCAACTACATCTGACAACGTTAAAGGCTCGATCGGGACGGTCAACCAGGTGAGTCAAACCTCTAAACGCTTTAAAACGGAAATTGGCCCGTCTAAATGACGTTTTTTGGCCTGATCTTCAACAGAGAATAGTTTCAGATCGATGAGACGCAACTAATCGTATAAAAATTTTCCTCAAAATATTTACCGACCGTCAGGCTACCCATAGGAAAACGGGAGTAAAAAACAGCTAACCGCAACATTCGGCACACAGATTTTGTCGGAATCTTCTCATTTTTCAACCGTAGACGTATTTCAATATTTCGGTCATATCTTATTTCACGACACATTTGCATTTGAAGGATGAAGCAATGGTTTGTCGACAGTGATAGAAAATGGAAGCTGCTCATTTTTTGTTTTTTTTTAATCATAGCCGACGAAATAAAACCTAGTATTCGTCGGCTATTCTTTTGTCGTTTTTGGTAAAAAATAAAATATTTATTTTTAAAAAACTTATGGCCGACGAAATAATGAATTTTCGTCGGCCATTGTTCGTAAAATAATTATTTTTAAAAAACTTATGGCCGACGAAATACTTAATTTTCGTCGGCCATTGTTCGTAAAATAATTATTTTTAAAAAACTTATGGCCGACGAAATACATAATTTTCGTCGGCCATTGTTCGTAAAATAATTATTTTTAAAAAACTTATGGCCGACGAAATAATTCATTATTCGTCGGCCATTGTTGCTATAGCCGACGAAAAATTTATTATTCGTCGGCCATTGTAATGGCCGACGAAATAGTGCATTTTTTGTCGGCTATTCTCTGAAAAAAAAACTAAAAAATCAGTGGTTTTACACCTCTCCTATTCCGATGTCCTGTTCACATATAACCAAAATTGAACATAAAAAACCAGAAACCCAACAGTCAACATATTTCAAATTTTTTTTTAAGGGGTTTGGAACCCAGCCTAGCTGGGAGGCTCATCCCCACGCCCGTTCATTAGAAATGAGTTGATTACAAATGAAAGGATTACATCATTTAAATTACTTAATCCGTCGGATTGTAATCGGAATCATCGGATGAGTCTTCTTCGGTTTCTGAATTGCTCGATAGGGGTAATCTATGTCTTTCCTCACCACTAGAGTCCTCGTTAGTTTCTTCAGTTGGATCAACATCAACAAGCAGTGGCTGTTCACGTCGAATTCGCACCGGCGTGTCTAGGCGAATAAAAGAGGAGTCAGGAATACCGTTTGAGTTGGGCTCTTGATACGCGGTGCCCCCTTCCTCGTTCTCTTCAGCCACTCCAAGTGTAGACGCCCGGTAAATGTTGCGATGGTGGATAGTGTTGACTACTTTCCACGGGTCACCCTTGGCGAGATCATCAAGATAAAACACTTGTTTCACCCATGTGGCTAAAACGAACGGGTCGTCCTCATACCATGATGTACTAGTGTTCACAGAACTTACACCGTATTGATCGGTTTTCATGCTCTGCGGCCGTGTGTCAAACCATCTACACTTGAAAAGGTGCACTTTCATGCCTTCCCCGTAATGCAGTTCCACAACTGAATGGAGAACACCGTAATAGTCAACTCCACCATCCCCACCATGTGCAATAACCCCTGAATTTTGTGTTTTCAGTCTGAGGTCTCTGTCTTCACATCGAAATAACACACCATTCACCTTGCACGTCGCATAAACTTTTGAATAGACCGGCCTCCTCGCTAAAAGTCTGAGTTCGTGCGACCAATTTGGGTGATTATCATTTGCAATAAGGTCCATCTGCAACCATCAGAATCAACTATAAATATGAATAAATATACACAATAATATATGAACACGTATAGAATAGTGTTAAAGGTACGTACCCAGCGGCCGAAATACTCTGCGAATGTCTGGTTGTGGTAATCGCGATCACCTGCTACTCCTTCACAGCGTAGATGTATGTCCTTCCAAAACTGAACTTCTGGACAGTTGATTAGTACCCACCAATGTGCAATGGCTACCTCATAATCTTTCAACTTGTAGGAATCTGGCATGTTTCCACCGACTACAACATCGTCGGAGAGTATGGAAAGATTGAACTGTGACGGTACATCTTCCTGTATGCTTTCCTGTAACACTCCGAAATACAGCTTCATGTAGGTGACGCACTCGTGCGCAATATATGCTTCAGCTATACATCCTTCAGGTGCGGATCTGTTTTGGACAAAACCACCGTATTGTCCAAGTTGCCTATAAATCAAGTTTTTAAAGTGTTATGATAATACATTAACACTATATCACATATATTGATGAGGAAATTAACATAAGGTGTAAAATACGTACCTTTCCATCGGATACATCCAAGTGAAGTGCACAGGACCGGTAAGCAACAACTGCCGAGGAAGATGGATCATGAGGTGAGGCATGATGTCGAAAAAATTTGGAGGAAATATCATCTCAAATTTACACATGATATGAACGATGTCTTGTTGCATTTCCCGGAGGTCAGGTTTTCTCACTTCCCGTGTGCATACCTTCTGGAAAAATCTTGCCAACGCTACTAACGGCTCCACAACGTGACGGGGAAGAAACGGTCGAATGAAAACAAGGAAGAGACGTTGTAGCAGGATATGATTGTCATGACTTTTCAACCCGTACAGATTGTTGCATTGTCTGTTGACACACTTGGCTATATTTCCAGCAAAGCCTGAAGGATACTTGGCCCGACTTATCCAATGCAAAATTTCTGATTTATGCTCAGGCTTGACGGTATAAGGAGCTTGAGGCATTTTTTTCTTCCCTTGTTTCAACCATAGTGGTTTTCTGATATTCATGTTTTGCATATCAGTGCGAGCCTTAGGACCGTCTTTCGTCTTCCCCTCCAAGTTCAGCGTTGTGCCCACCACACTTTCAGAAATATTTTTTTCTATGTGCATAACGTCTAGGAAGTGACGGATCAGCAACTCACACCAGTACGGGAGTTCCCACAATATGCTCCTATGTGTCCAGAATTTGTACTCCTCAGGCCTTTCAGGTATTTCCGCTACAATATCGGGATGATTGCTGAGGGGCCCAAAATCGTACTCATTAAGTCTTGCTAAAATTTCTCTTCCTGTCCATCTTCTGGGAGCACGGCCGTGTTCTTCGGTTCCATCAAATGCGGCGGACTCGTAACGCCAGTGGTGATCCACCGGAAGGAACACACGATGACCCATTCGGCATATCTTGTTGCAATGAGGGCTGCTCCCATAATTGCTGAGGCACTCTGGACAAGCCTTGTATCCCCTAACAACGCTGCCCGACAACATCCCATAAGCAGGAAAATCACTGATGGTACCAATAACCATGGCATGCATCTGGAACGTCTCCTGCTTGTACTTGTCAAAAGTGGGATGACCAACGTCCCACAATACCTTAAGCTCTTCAATCAATGGTCTCATATACACATCGAGACATTTCCCTGGGTAACCAGGCCCCGGAATCAACAACGTCAACATATTATATTCCTTCTTCATGCACATCCACGGAGGAAGGTTGTAAGGTACCAAAACCACCGGCCATATACTGTATGAAAGACTCATGGTGCCGAAAGGGTTGAACCCGTCGGTTGAGAGCCCGAGCCTGACGTTTCTGACATCTGACGCAAAATAAGGAAACTCATTGTTTATATGCTTCCAAGCCGCTCCGTCAGAGATGTGTGTCATGATATCTGCGTCTCCCGCGTCCCGCTCACCGTGCCACCTCATAGCTTTTGCGGTGGTTTCTGACATGTACAACCGCTCAAGCCTATCTCTCAACGGAAAATACCGAAGCACTTTCACAGGTTTCCTATTGCCTGCTCCCGTCAACTTATATCGGTCAGACTGACATATCAGACATGCGTCAAGGCTAGCAAGATCATTCCCTTCTGCATCTTCACCCCAGAAGAGAACGCAGTCAAATGCGCATGCATGGATCTTAATGTAGGAAAGCCCTAGATCTTTGAGGATACTTCGGACCTGACGGTGATTGGTAGGATTACGATGACCCTCCTCCAACAATGAAGAAGTGTACTGTAGATATTCATCCACTTGCCTGATGCTCCCTTTTGTCTCGACTTTAATCCTCATTACCTCCATCACACTTTGAAGAACTGTCTTCTCAGAACTTGAAGACACAGGGGTCTGTTGCAATGCAATCAGTTTGTTGTACTTGTCAAAGGCAGCAGTGTTGACAACTTGTGGGAACGGCTGCACCGGGTCCTGCATATATTGTTCCCCACGTACACCGCTTTCAAAAGGAAACACGTCGTTGACGAATGCCATTGTTGGATCGTTGGATGTACTACTACTGCCCGCCTCAAAATACTGCCCATGATCATGCGATCCATCTAATGATGGCTCACCGTGATATATCCAACGTGTGTACTTCGGCCAAAACCCATTACTCTTTAGGTGCTCCCATACTGTCCTAATCGGAAATCGACACATATCACTGCGACACTTACATTTCTTGCACGGGCAATAATGGTACGGTCCTTTTGCATTTTCCTCGACGAACTGCATAAAATCCACAACTCCTGTAGTGTATCGTCGGTCATGCCTTGGAAGCGAAATCCAACTCTTATCTCGATCCATATATAGCCTGATAATAATATATATGTATAACTTTAATTAATAATAAATTAATTAACACATATATATTACAATATATATTATTATCAACATCAACTCATATATATATATACCATTAATTAACAACCATTATTTAAGTTCATTACACTATCAACAACCATTAATTAACATATTAATTTATATATATTTTAACACTAATTAAAATAACATTATTAAATTAAAACACATAATTATACTCTAACTGAAAATCAACTCAACTACAATTCAAAATCAACATATATACATACATTCTAACACTAAAACAACAACAAAACAAAAAATCACTTACTATATCAAAATCACTAAAACTCCAAATCAACTCAACTAAAACTCAAAATCAACATATATACACATATACGTACCTATATATAGCTCCACAATGTAAGAGAGGACGGATTTCAACAATACCCACAGATTTTTCACTCTTTCTCCCGTTTTTTTTTCAAATGAGCAGCTTCTGTCCAGATCTGAAAATATAAAGACTTATAGCCGACGAAATTGCCAACTTCGTCGGCCATTCTTCCAAAATTTGTATAGCCGACGAAAACTTTAATTCGTCGGCCATTATAGGAGTATAGCCGACGAAACATTTTTTTTAGGGACGACGGAAAAAATCGTCGGCCATTCTTGCAGAATAGCCGACGATTTTTCATTTTTACCGACGAAATAAAAAATCGTCGGCCATTCTATGAGAATGGCCGACGAAATTTTTTTTTTTGCGACGACAAAAATTTTCGTCGGCCATTCTTGGAAATAGCCGACGAAAAAAGTGTTTCGTCGGCCGTTTTTTTTTTTTTCGTCGGCAAAGCCATATTTTCTTGTAGTGTCTCACTATTACTCTCTAACCCAAAAAGATAATTACAAACTAGACCAAGACCTACACCTACTAGCCGTGCGACTCAGATGCCGCTCCCTGGCTTCTGGTCCTCACCTGCAGGTCTAACCCCTACACCATCAATTGGTGCACCGGGTTGTAAACAACGAACCCGGTAAGCTTTCAAAGCTCGTGTGAGTAAAACAAACAAGTTCATGATAAAAATAATTAAATCAACAAAGGAAAACACTCCCAACCATCCACGACTCGTATATTATAAAATTCACGATGCACAATCAACCAAAAGAGTAAGACTAGGGGCGCACTGACCAACGTCATTCCCCTACAAATCTCACAAGGCAAACAAACTAGAGCTCTAACTGATCGTAACCAATCACCCGGCCAAAGGCTTGGTCCCAACATACTTGCCATAAGGATCTCTTTCACCACTTAGACGAGATCCTCTCCCCACACATGTAAGATCTTTCACCACTATTGGTGAGATCATACTTCAACCGTTGGTTTCTATACCAACACAACCACACATCACACCACTCACATAATCACATATATGATAAATTCATAGCACAATACATTCACCCAATTGCACACTCACATTATATATTTCACGTAAATATATATATACGTAGACATCCACTCAGGAATAGTCCACTAATACCAACTATAGTCATTGATCGTAAAACCCTTTGAAAATCATTTTTTATATTAAAATCATTTTACTTACCAATGAACCGTAGTCGATCAAGTTCATTCAATTTAAAACAAATATCAATTCCATAAAATCATTTTGCATATAACGATCCATATACTATAATTAATTCATAATCAACTCGTATTTAATACGAATACACTGAGGTTTACTCACCTTAATTCACCAGAAATGGTAAAGATCCGTTTATGGTCGAATCGGATCGCTGCAGAATCAGGTCAGATCGAATCGCAACAGTTTCGGGGTCTGGTCAACGTCGGGTCAACACAGGGCAACGGTTAACGCGGGTCAGTCAACGGTCAACGTTGACCGGGTCGAGTCTGAACTGTTGAAACGGGTCGGGTCAACCCGATCGGAGACGTTTCTCGATCCGGTCACAGCGGCTTGAAACGGCGACAACCACCTACACCAAGAGGACCGCAAGGAGGAGACGAACCGATTGGTGGGTGGCATGAGCTCCGGTTCCGGCGGACGTGGTCGCAGCTTCGCCGTGTAGTGGCTTCCTCCGCTTGCTGCGCCGAGCACAGCCACTCTCCGGTGCCGATCCTTAGCTCAAACGGAAGAGGACGTCGAGATGAACACTTTGACAGGTCGCACGCCTCGATTGGTGGCCGGATGAGGGAGATCTACGCGAAAGAAGCTCCGGATTCGAATTGGAGACGATGAACAGTAAATCGCGATAATTCCTGATAATTTCGGAATTTTCTTATTTTTCTGAAATTAAATTACTATTTATAGAAATTTCATATTTTTGGAATAACTTCAACAGGTCGTAACTTTTTCATACGACGTCCGTTTCAAGCGTGCCACGTGTCTACGAACTCGTATCGTCGAGCTCTACGACTGTCATGAAGGAAACTTGTCGAAATTCATGACGGATCAGAAAGTCAACTTTTAACCCCTTGAAATTCAACGTTTTTCAAATCTTTAACTCTCGAAACTCACTTCCGACGTCACGCAACAACTAATTAAAACGTACAAAACACAAAACCTCAAAAATCAACCTCCAAATAGTTCACGATTAAATTACAAGAAATTAGTAATAAAATCGGGTTATTACACCAACATAATCTTTAAATCTTATAGGAGGATTCCTTTCTCTTGCAAAATTCCTTCTGGGACTTTGAGGTTGCACAGGGTGAGGAGCAGCAACTAAAACAGGTTCTTCAGGATGAGCAGGCTGAGCAGGGCTGTCAAAAACTGCATTATCATGCCTTTCTTCAATTTCCTGATTATTGGAAACTTCATGCTCATTAATTTCAGCAGATGGTGTAGATAAATCTGCACTTGTCAAAGGTGCAGGAAATAAGTCACTAAATGACTCCCCCTGACCATCTGCATCAACAATTTTCTTAGGAAAAAACAGAACTTCTTCTTCGAATTTCACATCTCTTGAAACAACTATTTTCTGAGATTCATGATTATAGCACTTGTAACCTTTCTGAGTAGTAGAGTATCCCAGAAACATGCACTTGACAGCTCTTGGATCAAGCTTATCCCTGTGCTTATCTTGAACATGCACATAGCACACACAGCTAAAAACTTTCAGATGACTCAAATCAATTTTCTTGCCTTTTAAAACTTCCAGAGGAGACTTAGAGTTTAACACTCTACGTGGCAATCGATTAATAAGATAAGTTGCAGCAAGAAGTGCATGAGACCAAAATTTCTTTGGAACATTAGTATGAAACATCAAAGCTCTAGTTTTCTCAAGCAAGTCCCTATTCTTTCTTTCAGCAGTGCCATTTTGCTGAGGTGTTCCAACACAGGTTGTCTGATGAATAATTCCATTTGAGTTTAAAAACTATTGCATTTTGTTGGACATATACTCTGAGCCATTATCAGATCTAAGGATTTGAATTTTGGATGAATACTGAGTATTGACAAGATTGCAGAAAGTTTAGAACACATCAATAACTTCACTTTTCATTTTCAAAAGGTACAACCAAGTAATCCTGGTGAAATCATCTACAAAGGTTACAAAATAACTAAAACCATCTACTAATTTTAGAACAGGACCCCATACATCAGAATGGATGATTTCAAACGGATTACAAGCTCTAGAAGCAGACAATTGGAAAGGTACTCTAGTAAACTTTGACATGTGGCACACTTCACAGTTATGATTTCCATGAATCAGATTTGGAAACAAAACAGATGACACTTTCTCTGAAGGATGAGCCAAGCGTTAATGCCACAGATGATACTCTGAAACCCTACTGGAACTGACTTGAAAAACTTGAGACTTCCGGGACAAGTAATACATACCATTTTGAAAAACACCTTCACCAATCGTCTTCTTGGTGATCATATCCTGAAAGATAACATTGTAGGGAGAAAAGATGACCAAATAATGTAAGACTCTAGAGATTTTTCCAACTGAAAGAAGTTGAAAAGGAAATGAAGGAACAAATAACGCATCAAGTTCCAGCTGATTTTGGAAAAAAATTAACTTTCCCTTTTCCTAACACTGAGGCTCCCTTCCCATTTGCAACAAACACAAATGAAGAAAAATTTTCAAAGTCATGTAGATTGGATAGGTTGTTTGTCATGTTATCTGTGGCACCAGAGTTTATAATCTAACAATCATCATTTGCACTAATAGATAAGGCAGTTTCAAAAGCCTTTAAGATACCTGGGATATCAAGTTTGTTGACATGATTTGACTCAGCTAGAAAACCAGCAAACTGACTTAGAAGAGCAGTGTGACTTGAATCTTGATTTCCATACTTCTGTTTCTGTTGGAGAAATCCTGCAAATTCATTGATAAGAGTACAGAGATTTGCAGTGAAGTCAACAAGAACAGCTGGAGATGCAGAACTAGAAGCAATATTTGCTCTGAGAGTGGTTGTGCTAGTATTCTTAGGGTTTCCCTTGCCCTCTTTTCTTGCTTTCTCTTCAAGAAATTTTACTTTCAGCTCGGAGAACAAGATCCAACACTTGTCTCTAAAGTGATTTCCTCCACAATGAGTACACTTGCCACCAGTGCGTTTCCATCTCTGATTCTTATCATCCAACTGCTTAGAGCTTGCATCATAAGCACTAGACTCAGCATGGTTGGTCTTGATATCAATATTCATTACTTGCCTTCTGATCTCTTCTCTTTGGACAGTACTGCAGACAGTTCTAAAGGTGGGAAGCTCAGCATTCATGAGTATATGACTCCTCAAATCTTCATATTCAGAGCTTAGGTTAGCCAAGAGTTGAAAATTTTTGTCTTTCTCAGCCCTCTTCAGCAGGATAGCTGTATCAATGGTATGTGGTATGTATACTTCTAGTTCATTCCACATGCTTGTTAGACTGCCAAGGTATTGCACAAAGGAATTACCTTCTTGTTCAAGGCCAGCGATGTCCTTCTTCAGCTGGTAGACACGAGCTGAGTTATTTTTGTTCCCATAGAGTTCTTCAATGTTTGTCCACATTTGACTTGCTGAAGTGGAGTAGCTGAAGATCTTAGCCAACTTAGGTTCTATTGAGTTAATAAGTCATGCTCGAACCAATTGATCTGTGCTTAGCCAGGCATTGAAGGTGTTGGAACCAACTTCAGGAGCTTGAGTAGTTCCATAGATAAAATCAAGCTTGAACTTTCCTCCAAGAGCAAGATCAGCAACTGCTCTTGACCAATGAAGGTAATTGAAGGAATTAAGCAGGACTGAACACAACCACTGATTCGTTCTACCATCACCATTGTAACTAGAATCAACATTGAGGTTGTTTACAGATCCAAAGGGATTAACATCTGAAGATGCCTCATCAGCCATTTAAGCTGAAAACAAGGCAAAGATCACAACACTCACGATAAGGAGAAAATAAAAAGAAGCAAGAACACAGAAGCAGAGGCAGGATACTAAATATCCTGCTCTGATACCATCTTGAAATTCATAAAACACAGAGAAGTTTTGGGGTAAATGTTCCCTTTTTTACATTCATAAGATGAAAAGAATACAATGAGAAGGATTTATACAAGTATGAAATAAAACTAAACAGTCTAAACACTGTATAACTCATACCAAGGCATGGACTAAAAACTAAGAAAAAAGATTTCCACCATAATGCCCATACTGCAGTAGGTGAACTCCATGCTGCACAGATGAGACACATGAACTGCCAAGCACTAACGCACTCGCCTTACCGGCACACTCGCCACTCGCCTTACTGGCACACTCGCCATACTAGCCACTCGCCACTCGCCATACTGATATACTCGCCACTCGCCATACTAGCCACTCGCCATACTAACTTCAACATAATCTTTTATGAAAGAAAAAAATAATGACCTTTGTACAAGTTTTCAACCACAGCTGGTGTTGTTTTTTATTAAAGTTGCACTAGAATGTAAATGGTTTTTGCCTATTCGTTAGAGAGAGAACATACACTATCAGACACAACTTGGAAAAACAGAAAACCCAACTCTTTAAGGTTTCATACAAACAGAGATATGGAGCCTAGACCAAAGAGACCAAAGAGAGTGAAATATATGCCTAATAATCCTTGATCCTTTACGTGCAACTACAAAAATTGTTAAAAACTACCTCGATACTACTAGGGTAAACCATAATATCGATGCTCCCAACTTTGTGTTTGTGTCTGATATAGCGCCATAGAGCTAACTTAACTTTGTATTAAGAAGCTAACTATAGTTAGCGATCAATTTCTTGTTCGTATATTAGACAAACAGTGTGTTTGATTTATAGATTGCAATCAATTGATCACTTATGAAAATTTCAGCTCAATTTCTTGTTCATAATCGGGATTCACTAATTATGGAAAAAATATTTCAGGTGACTAATAGGGGAGTATAGAATCCATGATTATAGGAATTCGTATTTGATTAAATTTATTAAAAAGACTGTTTCCTATTAGAATACCGTTTGTGCTTCAGTGCTTGTATCTATATATACACACCTCTAATTGTGAGCAGATTACGTATTGAGATATATCAGATATCGAATTCTCTTATTCTACTAAGAGAGGAGATTGGCTGACAAAACAAAGAGAGGAAAAATTAGGTGCAGATCGAGGTCCTGCCATGGCAAAATATCTCAGCGTGTGTTTGCCGGAGGAAATGGTGGAGGAAATCCTGTCGAGATTGCCTCCAAAACCTCTGATGCGATTCAAATGCTTAAGTAAATCGTGGTACAATCTGATTAACTCTTCTAGTTTTGTGGCCAAGAACCTTTCTTATTCCAAGAACAACACTTCCATGAGTTGCATCCTCTTCCAACGTACAGTCCTCAAAGACAAAACCATCAAGGATAAGAATGAAATTATTTCAATCTCGAGGGAGAACAACGACGATACAAAGGACACTGTGCTTTCATTAGTCACTCTTTCTAACCACGATGACGATGACCAAAACAGCTTTGGTTGCGTTGTTGATGACTTTCCTCTTCCTTCTCCTATGTGTTTCTATTCCCTTGTAGGTCATTGTGATGGCATTGTCTGTCTTACAACTTTTGATTATGGTAAGGATGGCGTTATTTTGTGCAATCCGGCCATCAAGGAAGGTTTTGAATACCTTCCCAAGTCATGTCTTCTTCTACCTCCCAAACATCCTGATGATTTCGATAATGAAGATGATTATCATGATGCCTTAGAATCAACCTCGGCAGGTGTGGGGTTTGGATATGATTCAAAAGCTAATGTTTACAAGGTTGTGAGAATTGTTAGCCTTTTGACAGCTTACAATGTTACAAGAAGAGCAGAGGTTTTCACTGTGGGTTCTGCTTCTTGGAGAGAGATCAAATTTGACAAAGAAGTCTACGTTTCTTGGGATCCTTCTTTGAACATATGCTTCAAGGGAATTTGTTATTTCGATGCATTTATAATTGATACAATGTCTATAGAAATCCTCCTTGCATTTGATATGAGTGGAGCTATTTCATGAGATATCGTTTCCAGAGAGTGTCCAAGATGGATTTATCGTTAAGAGCCTTTCTGTATGGAAAGAATTCATAGCTCTTATTGCCTACAAACATGATGATGATCCTAATAAGTTTATGAATATATGGGTGATGGGTGAGTCTAGTAATTTTAGAGGTTCTTGGAAGATGACCAGAAAAGAAGTAAGACATCAACTCAGCATCAGAAACCTTGACAACAGCAGTAGTAGCACATTGTTTCTCTGTGAGATTTTTGTTTTTGGATCCCAGCGGTCGACCCAACTTTTTCTTCTCAACAGTACGATTCGGAGCTGGGGCAGCAGGCAACAAATCATCAGAGTTTCCAACTACCACAACAGAATTTGTTGTAGCAGCCAGAGTAGTAGGTTCAATAGTTACAACCTGATGTCTACGTTGCACCCTTGCCCTCAACATCAGGGCTAAATATCTCATCAGCTGTAAAACAAAAAATTCCCAGCCCAGGTCCAAAAACCTCACAACGCCTGATCCAAAGCTCAGGCCCAAACATAGGGCTGCTTGTGTCTCTTCCCAGCCAGGTACAGAGATCCCACCGCCAACAGCAAAAAACGTCCGACTACAATCGCCGCCAACGGTATATCCCAGTTTGTCGCGGCCCTCTCCACCAGATCGGGACTCACTGGAGAACCAAAGCTGATTGCTAGGGATAGCACGACTTCACCGTCACTACTTTGAGGCATCCAAATCCGGCCTCCATCGACGACATCACTCTAACTTTCCTTTTGGTTCCAATAAAAAATCCACCACTCCCAGAGAGGAGGAAGACGCCTCCTTGACCAGAAGCCATATCGCCATGATTGCATTTGGAAGTTACTAACCCATCGTCCCTCTAACGAAAGATTGAGGTGGAAAGTCGCCTGACGAGGACACTGAGGGGGGAAAACTAATGGAGGTGACGAGAACCTCCCTAGATGCATCCTAATAGAGGCGGCGCTAGGGTTGCGAAAAAATTCTCAACATTCATTCTGTAATTTTTGCAAGAGTATTTTATCTTAAATTCTCAACCGATTATCGTTTGAGTATTTATAATTGTGATTTACTAATGGGGTATTTATAATTTAGGGTTTTTAAAGGCCCAAAATTAGAAAAAAGGCATAAAGTTTGACATGTTTATAAAAAAGGGCACTAGTAAACAAATAACCTTAGAACATAAAATAATTACAAATATGCCACTAATTAAAAGAAGAAAAAAAAACTTATTCGTCTCTCTCTCCACCCCAGCCATTTAACACCACCTCTCTCTCTATATAATCAAAACTCCAATCTCTGTCTCTCCCCCTCTCTCTCTCTCTATATAATCAAAACCCCAATCGACACCGCGTACTACGCCGGCGAGGTCGTACTTGTGGTAGAGAGACAAGATCTCACAATGCAGCTGAGCATCCTTTGCGAGATCGAGCTTCTCCGGCGCGGCGGCGAGGTCGTGGAGCTTCTTGGAGAGGCAGAGGGCGCGGAGGGTGTGGTGGAGGAGCTTAGAGGTGGAGTGGAGGTTGGAGAGCTAGAGAGTGAGGGCGGTGATGGATCGGAGCGGGTCGGAGAGCCGCGTATTTAGTATTTACCCTCTCTCTCTCTTAATCAACGTCTACTTCTTCTCTCTCCACCTTCCTCCTCCGATTCAAATCACTCTCTCACTCTCTCTCTCCTACTCTTTCTCTCTCTAGATCTTACTCTCACTCTCTGAGACGTCATGGTGGCTCCTCGATCTCTGTTCCTCCTCCTACTCCTCGCCGCCGTCCTCGCTCTCTTCTCGCTCCTCGTCCACCGCTTCTCCGACGAAGCCAAGGCTCTCATGGCCTCCCGGAGCTCTGGCGACGCCAGGTGGTGGCCACAGCGGAACTCCATGGAGTACTACCACCTCCTCGTCAACTCCGACTTATTTGGGTATTTTTAAGTTCTTGGAAATTGATTTAAGAAGTTGGGGTGTAATGTGCCACTGCTTTTCTATCATTAATTGCTTATTGTCACCCGCTTGCTGCAGTACAACTTTTATCCATATATCTATCATCGTAACTTGTTAATAAGATAATTACAAAATTAATAGTTACTTAGATATTTACTAACATAATTACATAGAATAGTTACTCAAAACGATAGTTACTAAGATAGTTAATAACATAGTTACACATAATATATTTTCAGATGATAGTTACTAGAATAGTTACTAACATAGTTACACATATATTTACTAAATTGATAGTTACTAAGATAGTTACTAACATAGTTTCACATAATAGTTTATTCAGATGATAGTTACTAAGGTAGTTACACAGATAGTTACAAAATTGATAGTTATTAAGGTAGTTACACAGATAGTTACAAAATTAATAGTTACTAAGATAGTTACACATAATAGTTTAATAAGATGATAGTTACTAAGGTGGTTACACAGAATATGTACAAGGATGATAGCTATTAAAGTAGTTACACAGATAGTTACAAAATTGATAGTTACTAAGATAGTTACCAACATAGTTACAAAGAATAGTTTACTCAGATGATAGTTACTAACATAGTTACACAGATAGTTACAAAATTGATAGTTACTAAGATAGTTACTAATATAGTTACAAAGAATAGTTTATTCAGATGATAGTTATTAAGATAGTTACTAACATAGTTACACAAATAGTTATAAAATTGATAGTTACTAACATAGTTTACTCATATGATAGTTACTAAGATAGTTACTAACATAATTACACATAATAGTTTACTCAAATGATAGTTACTAACATAGTTGCTAAGGTAGTTACAAACTTAATAGTTACTAACATAGTTACACAAATAGTTATAAAATAAATAGCTACTAACATAGTTTACTCATATGATAGTTACTAAGATAGTTACTAAGGTACACAGATAGTAATAAAAATTGATAGTCATTAATATAGTTACTAACGTAGTTACACAAATAGTTACTAAGATAGTTACTAACGTAGTTACTAAGAGATGATAGTTAGTAATAAAAGATGATAGTTACTAAGATAGTTACTAAAAGATGATAGTTACTAAGATAGTTACTAACGTAGTTACACAGATAGTTACAAAATTGATAGTTACTTAGATAATTACTAACATAGTTATATATAATAGTAACAAAATTGATAGTTACTAAGATAGTTACTACCATAATTACAAAGACATTTACAAATTTGATAGCTTCTAAGATAGTTACACAATTGAGAGTTACTAAGATACTTACTAATATAGTTACACATAATAGATAATTACTAAGATAGTTACTTAGGTAGTTACACAAATTAATAGTTACAAAATTGATAATTACTAAGATAGTTACTAATGTAGTTACACAGATAGTTACAAGAATTGATAGTTACTAACATAGTTACCCAGAATAGTTTACTCAGATGATAGTTACTAAGATAGTTACTAAGGTAGCTATACAAAATAGTTTATTCAGATGATAGTTATTAAGATAGTTACTAAGGTAGTTACAAAATTGATAGTTACTAAGGTAGTTATACAGATAGTTGCAAAATTGATAGTTACTAACGTAGTTATACAGATAGTTACAAAATTGATAATTATATATATAGTTACTAACATAGTTACACAGAATAGTTTACTCAGATGACAGTTACTAAGGTTGTTCAAGTAACTATCCGAGTAACTATATGAATAACTATACAAGTAACTTGAATTGCATAGCAATGATACATGTCCACCAATTAGCATATGCTCTATCAGTCATCAATTCTGCAATGCCGAAGACACAACAATTACATTCCAAGAAAAGAAAGAGATGATCTTAATTTTTTCATAGTACATAAAGGAAGTGCTCAGAAAACAATGTCCCCCAATCACAAAACTTCTTATCAAAACCAAATGTACTACTGAATTGATAGAGGCATTTTCACAAACACATGGTGTGCAACATTACATTAATAACATGATAATCAAACAAAATATACAACCATAATTACTTCCGCGATTCTTCAACACCAGATTCTTAAGCAAATCTAATTCAAATCATACACACCAAAACAACAAACCATTTTCATATCGAGACTTGATCTCCGGCCGATTGAAGCTAGTAAGTTTGAGAAATAGTTACGGTGGTAATTGATCCTTCAAGTCTCTATGCTTCACCACCATTTTCATATTCGAGATTTCACTACTCGGGTAAGTACTCCCCTCGGACTGACGAGTCGCTTAAGCGAGCATCAAGCAATAATAACCCTACAATTGTTAGTAGTATAGACATAAATAGGGATCGTTCTAAGCCGGGGATTAAGGGTACCTGAAACATGAGAATGTTAGAACAAATAACACAAACACATATGCACACAATTGTCACACTTATATACATATATACATATTCACACGAAATCAAGGGGGATTGAGATGAGGTTCGGCAGCAAGGGCTGCCCTAAAGCTAGGTACGAAAATATATTGCTGAAAATAAAACCTAAGTCTATTATTTACAAGTTTGGTCGACATCTTTCACACAAAGCACTCCACACTCAACTCTTTAACAAATAAGATTCGCACACAAGAAAGTAAAGAACAAGTATTTAGCATGCATTGAACTTAAACAAGTTTCAACCTACAACTAGAACGTTTCCGATTTTTACCTAGTTGAGAGACTTTCTAATGTTTTAAGATCGAGCTTTCGCGAGGTGATCCTAAATGTTATGCTACCGTTATACAACTCGTAACATTGAAGCACAAAAGTCTATAGTCGAAGACAAGCAAACAAGTAAGGTTGTCAATCTTCTCATTTAACATGCAAGTCCTAAGGTTAACTACTCTAGGTGAGCACAACAAAATCAAAGTGATCATACGTCTACTTAGTTCATTATAACTCAAGCAAATTAAACCTAATACCTAGATCATGTTCAAAGACAACACTAAGTATCGATTATAAGCCCTCACCTTAGTTTTAACCGGTTTAAATTCTCAACATGCATCAATACCACTGTCCTAATTATCTAAGTGTACTCATCTTACAAGTTTTATATTACAAATTAACATGCAAATTTCATTGTTGCCGAAACTTAAACCTAAATCTAAGCATCGAATTCAACAAATCATTAACATACAAATTATAAAACCAATCTCCAATTCGGTTCATACATAGACATATAATCCAAAACCAAAAATACATATAAGTTTCATAGACAAAACTAAACATAACTACATAAACTTTACTAAACCGAGAGAAGGGAGTGGATCACACTTTTGTAGACACCTTGATGACTTCGACTCGTGTGGATCCAGCGGAGGATGGAGGCTGAATGAAAGGGGCTGCTCGGTAAAAAGGGTATGTCGGCAGAAAATCCAAGTTTCGGCAGAAACTTGGGTGGTGGTGAAGGGTGATTTTCGGCTAGGGTTTATGTAGGATCTTTGGAGAGAATTTGGTAGAGCTTTGGTTTTGTGTTTTGGCTTAAGATGTGACCCCTTTTCTTCATGGTGCCGGCTTCTATTTATAGGAGAAAGGCTGTGAAGTTTGAGACTTTTTCCTTGTTCAAAACGGGATAGAAATCTTCAATAAATAAGGTTTCCCAATCCGAGTTGGAATAGGCTTTTCTCTCCTTATTGAACAAAGAAACTCTTGCTTGGCCGGCTTATGATTTCTTTTAGGACACGCATAGGAAGCTTCTTGGACGTTCGCAAAGCTCTTTGGAATGATTTGGCACGCTTGCAGCCGCTTGAAGACATTACCAGAAATTCCTTTCTGCTCGCGAGTACAGATTTTGCTAGTATCGGGTACTGGCGAGACTTCTTGGCGGGTCGCGCGAGTTATGTATACTGGCATGCGCGGATGATTGACGACCAGATCTTCTGGCGAGCGAAGATGTTGGCGAACGAGGTTGATGGCGAATATAGGCTTCTGGCGAGCCTAGTTGTTGGCGGCTGATCTTCTGGCGAGCAAGGTGTTGGCGGCCGAACAAGGACTTGGCGAGCGAGCTCTGGCGAGCCTAAGCGAAGCTGATTTTCTTCCTTCGTCTTTAATTTAGCATAACTTCCTCCTCGGAGCTCCAATTAATCTGTATTTTTTACACAAAACCCATTAGCAAGCCAATAATATGTATACCAAATTTCAGCAAATTTGGAAAATGATAAGTCACAAATCTATTCATCTCAGAATCACGAAAAGACACATTTTTGCATTATTTTCCAGAATTCTTAAACTTAGTCATTTTTCGAACTCTAAAGCATATATTTCCAAAACTCTACCAAAATGACACTAAACTATATTATGACTCAATCTTAGACAAATAAGGGTTAAACAAAACATAAACGAGGGCAAATACATATTAATATCGTCGCACATTGTGCTCCTATCACGGACTCCTCGGACCTCATGCTCGGCGCGTATATCGGTACCGCTTGGGACGGCTGCGCCGCCACCGACTCGGCCGAACCAATGCGTCGAAATTGGACCGGGTCCCCATCTCGGATCTCGATTCGCGATCGTCGTCTTCATTCTCCGAGGAGCTCGTCGTGCTGTAGAGATCATGATCGCCCCACTTGATGTTGTTGAGATTGATTCCAATGTGGTTTCCATCGGGGTAGTTAAACTCGGGGTTGCGGTCAGAGTCGAACTCGACGGCGAGGAACAGCACGACGACGGGGACGTTGGTGAAGAGGCCGAAGTACTAGCTGGCAAGGGAGATGAGTGGCGAGGTGGAGTTGGTGAAGACCAAGCAGAGAGAGAGAGAGAGAGAGAGAGAGAGAGAGTTTTGATTGGATCATGTAAGAAAGAATAAAAAAAAATAAAAAAATGGTATTATGGTCCCTAATGATACTAAAAATAGCCCTTTTTTATAATTTGGTGAAATAGAATAGACCTTTTTATGATAAACATATTAAAATAATGTCCTTATTTATAAAGTGAAAAACAAGGAGCTTTTTTTCTAATTTTCAAATGTGGACAGCCCTTTTTTCTAATAATGGGTTTACTAATTATGAACCAAAATATACATGCGTGAAAGATTTTTTTAGTCTCAAGAGCGATGAGATGTTTTCTCTCCCTCAACCCTAGCTAGCCTCCCATGCTTTCAACTATGGTGGCCTCCTTTGGTCTCTGCTATCAGCCATGTTCCCATGGCTCTCCAAGGTCGATCTCCCATGTTGACCCCTCTATCGAATGAGGCAGGTTGCCCCAATCTTTTATCACCTTTTTTTTTTTCATAGATGAGAACTTGAGGAAGAGAATGCCATACATCGGTGTTCGGATATGAGAAGACCCAACGCTCAGTGGGTGCCAGAATCGATTCGGCCTCCCTTGGCCCTTCCACCGTCTGGGCTCCCTTTCCTCCCTATGCTATGCTTCCACGACGCAGGCTTACCACGCTGCTCCACATTCAGGCAAGCCCCCCTAACTTCTTCTAGTTGTGGGACGAAATCAGGTATATTGAATGAGTAGATCATGGGAGATCAGCTGGTTATAGATATTAGTTATTATGTATATTAGCATTCCTATTATAGACCACAGATTGTGAATCTGGATTGTAACTAATCTGTATAAGAGTAGGACTTTGTATCATATCAAAGTAAGAAATAAACTTTCTTAAGAGAATACCTTTCTTTATGGTATCAGAGCTTTTGATCTGTACCTAGACCCAATCCCAAACACATTTACCAAAACCAATTTCCTCATGTCTGGAGACGAAGAACAGAAACAGAAAGAGACTCTTCGTCTCAAATCATCTACTAGTTCTGAGATTGTTCCTAAGCCATGGGAGAATCAAAACCACCCTCTTTTTCTCCACCACTCGAATCAGCCAGGAGCTATTCTTGTGCATCAACCACTGGTGGAAGATGATTATGCAGATTGGTCCCAGTCCATGTCCAGTGCCTTAAAAATCAAGAACAAACATGGGTTCATTGATGGATCCATCAAGAGGCCAACGGAAGGGACTGATGAACAAAACCAATGGGATCGTTGTGATACCTTGGTCAAAACTTGGCTGCGGGGATCCATGTCCAAAGAGATTCGGAAAAGCGTTGCCCATTGCAAGGATGCAAGAACTGTGTGGCTTGAACTAGAGGAGAGATTTTCTCAGGTAAACACAGTGCAATTATTTCATGTTGAGAATGCAATTCATGCCTTGGAGCAGGGTACCTACATTCTACACCGAATTGAAGAGTCTCTGGGATGAGAAAAAGGCATTTTGCACGGCACCTCCCTGCAATTGTGCGGCAGCAGAGCATATCAAGGCCTACATGGAGAATCAAAAGACAATGAAGTTCTTGATGGGTCTTAATGAAGAATTTGCTTCTGTGAGGAGTACTGCAGTAGCAATGGATTCCATGCCGACATCAAACAAGGCCTTTTCCATGGCACTACGTCATGAGAAACAAGCAGAAGCAGCAAAAAGAAAGGTTCCAGTGCAGCCAGAAGTGGCTGCTTTTGCAGTTAGAAAATCGAATCAAAACCAAGATCTTGGAGAAACCAGATGTGAGAAGTGTAACAAGACTAATCACATCACAAAGAATTTTTGTGCACATCTCAAGTGTACCTTTTGCGGTGGCAAAGGTCATACTTTTGAGTACTGCCGAAGGAGGAAGGCTATGTTGGAGGGAGGTCAAGGCAGTTCCAAAATGCACAATGTGAATGCTGTCAACTTTCCCTTCACTAAAGATGAATGCCGTGAGTATCTGGGAAAGATGTATGAACAGAAGATGAATGATGTTGCTGGTAAAAATCCACACCTTGAAGAACTTTCAGGTAAAGCCTTTACTGTTGGTTTTCATCAAAGCAAAGAGAATGTTTGGATATTGGATAGTGGTACCAGTGATCATATTACATACAGTCCTTCCAATCTCAGTTCTCTGACAAAGGTTGTTAATTGATATTTCAAGTTACCTGATGGTACCACTACACAGGTCACACACATTGGAAAAATTATCTTATCTTCCCAATTTATTCTCCATGGCGTTTTATGCGTGCCACATTTTTACTTGAATTTAATCTCCATCAGCAAATTGGCGCATGATTCATTCTATATCACCTTATTTCTTAAGCGATTTTGTGTGATACAGGACCTACGATCGGGGAGGACGATTGGGACGGGAAATGAACGGGAGGGGCTTTACTACCTCAACCAAATCAAGGAAGGAACATGTCACAACGTCTACAGCCGCATCTCTGCCGAGACTTGGCATCAACGTCTCGGACACCCCTCCAATCAAGTCTATCCAATGTTTCCATTTACTTCCAATAAACCTTGTTCCAACAACAAATGTTCTGTTTGCCCTTTGGCTAAACAAACTAGATTGTCATTTCCAATAAGTTCCATATCAAGTGAGTCTGCTTTCGAATTGATCCATGTTGACATTTGGGGTGGTTATCATGAACCTTCTATCACGGGTGCACAATATTTTCTCACCATTGTAGATGATTACACTAGGAGCACTTGGGTGTACTTAATGACTCATAAGTCAGATGCTCGTAAACTCTTGGTTGATTTCATCCACCTAGTTGAAAACCAATTTAACAAACGAGTCAAAATTGTTCGTAGTGATAATGGTCCAGAATTCCGACTTGTCAATTTTTATGCATCAAAGGGCATTGTGAATCAAACGAGTTGCGTCAACACACCACAACAAAATGGTGTTGTTGAACGTAAACATCGACACTTACTCAATGTTGCTCGTTCTCTTCTTTTCCAAGCCAACCTACCTAAGAAGTTTTGGGGAGATGCCATACTTACTGCCACTTATCTCATTAATCGAACACCCACAAAGGCTTTAGAGGGCAAGACACCTTTTGAGAAACTATTCCATAAGACCCCAAGTTATGATCATTTGAGAGTTTTTTGGTGCCTTTGTTTCGTTTCCACACATCCTTCCAAACCAACCAAATTTGACCCTCGTGCTATCAAGTGCATATTTTTGGGTTATCCACATGGAAAGAAAGGTTATCGGATCTATGACATTAAGGAAGAGAGGACTCTTGATTCTAGGGATGTTATATTTTATGAGAATGAATTTCCTTATCAATCCTCCATTTCAGATTCCCTTCCAAAGCAAAATCCTACACCTTCCAATCCCCCATCTTCAGCTTATGATAGCGATTTCTCTGCTCCAACACCCACAAATTCCGCTGCCATTCCAATCACAGATTCCGTAGCTATTCCAACCACCAATTCCGCCGAAACAGATTCGGCAGATTCTATTTCCACATCTTCCTCCAAAGAATTCAATTCCAACCCACAGATCACTCCAACCTCACCACGTTCGGATCAAACCGATCTCCCAAATCCAGAAACACTTGAGTCACAAACACCCGAGCCTCCCAATCCTTCCCAACTTCGACGCTCTACCCGACCAACCAAACCGTCGACGTTTTTACAGGACTTCCATGTTGAGGTGGCCCTCCCTTCAAGACTTGCTCAACCGTCCTCCACGAATTCGGTCACTAAAGGTACTTCTCATTGTCTCTCCACTGTGTTATCATATGACCAATTATCTGATCAGCATAAAGCTTTCTCCATTAAACTCTCGACCCAGCAAGAGCCTTCAAGCTTTTCTCAGGCCATGCAACAAGCTGAATGGCGTGAAGCAATGAGACAAGAAATTCAAGCTCTTTAGTCCAATGGGACATGGAGCCTGGTTCCCTTGCCGCCACATAAATCTCCAATTAGATGCAAATGGGTGTATAAGATCAAGTTCAATCCGGATGGGACAGTGGAGCGATACAAAGCTCGTTTGGTTGCTAAGGGTTACAGTCAGATTGAAGGTGTGGATTATCGTGAGACTTTTGCTCCGGTTGCCAAACTCACTACTGTACGAGTTCTTCTCAGCGTGGCTGCTCAGAAAGGTTGGTATTTACACCAGCTTGATGTTAATAATGCATTCTTAAATGGTGATTTATATGAAGAAGTGTATATGCAACTTCCTCCGGGTTTCGGACGAAAGGGGGAGACTAGAGTTTGTAAATTGCATAAGTCACTTTATGGACTTAAGCAGGCTTCCCGTCAATGGTTCATTAAACTATCATCAGCACTCAAAGCAGGAGGCTTCCACCAATCATGGGCAGATTACTCTCTATTTGTCCGAAACAAGCCTGGTGGTATTACTGTGTTATTGATTTATGTTGACGATGTGATTGTAGCAGGAAACAATTTGAAAGAGATTGAAGATGCGAAGCAATTTCTTTCCAATAGGTTTAAGTTGAAGGACATGGGACAACTCAAGTATTTTCTTGGAATTGAAGTAGCAAGGTCAAAGCACGGAGTTGTTTTGAATCAAAGAAAATACGCTTTGGAAATCCTAGAAGATACAGGTTTCCTTGGCGCCAAACCATCACGATTTCCAGTTGATCAAGGGCTGTCTCTTACACAAGCAGGTGGAGATTTGTTGAAAGATCCATCTCAGTATCGAAGGTTAGTGGGACGCTTGATATATCTTACTATCACAAGACCAGACTTGGTGTATGCTGTCCATGTTTTGAGTCAGTTTATGGATAAGCCGAGGCAACCACATCTTGATGCTGCTCACAAGGTGTTGTGTTACATTAAACAAGCACCAGGACAGGGAATACTCTTGCCTTCTTCTGGTTCATTGGAGTTGAAAGCATACTGTGATGCAGACTGGGCACAGTGCAAGGATACAAGGAGGCCAGTAACAGGGTATCTCATTACACTTGGAAATGCACCAGTCTCTTGGAAGGCAAAGAAGCAATCCACAGTAGCACGCTCAAGTGCGGAGGCTGAATATCGCTCCATGGCTTCAACAACCAGTGAGGTCACTTGGTTAAGGTACATTCTTAATGATTTGGGAATGTGTTTAGGTCGGCCTGTGAAGTTGTTTTGCGATAATAAAGCTGCTATACATATAGCTTCGAATCCAGTATTTCATGAACGCACAAAACATATAGAAATAGACTGTCATGTTGTGTGAGAAAGGATGCAGAGAGGAATCATTGAAGCAGCACATATCCAAAGCAAGGATCAACCAGCAGATATATTCACAAAGCCTTTAAGCTCAATACAGTTTGAGATTTTACTTGGCAAGTTGGGTGTAATCAATATACACTCCAACTTGAGGGGGAGTATTGAATGAGTAGATCATGGGAGATCAGCTGGTTATAGATATTAGTTATTGTGTCTATTAGCATTCCTATTATAGACCACAGATTGTGGATCTGGATTGTAACTAATCTGTATAAGAGTAGGACTTTGTATCATATCAAAGTAAGAAATAAACTTTCTTAAGAGAATACCTTTCTTTAAGGTAGCCAATTGCTGCCTCTGAATAACCAGCCTTGGTCATTCAGCTGACTCCTTGCTCCCAGTCCGTGCTTGCTGTCATGCTGGCAAAAGCAGGGTTTCAGCATGTTTTACGTACCTAGTATTGGATTTGAACCAATGACTCTCGCCGTATGAATGCGATACTATAATCGTTGAGTCAAGTAGGTCAAGCTGAGTTGGAAGAATCAGTGCAGTCTAAGCATGTCAACTTCAGGAAGTAGTGAAGGAACCATAGAGAGTATTTAGGAATGCAGTCACGTGCCTTACAACATTAGGGCTTCTAGACTGGCTATTGAAAAGTACGAATTTAGAAGCTGAAAGCAGCAAAAACGGATCCATCCAAATAGAGCAAGGCTCAAGACAGATATATGTTGGATACGTAAAGGTACTCCAAGTTCTTGGGGGTGGGTGGATCTCAAGCCAGGGTTTGATGGGGGCGGAAGAGCATGCGACGACGAAGTTTCTTGGTGTAACAGCGGTGGAGTTCGGCACACCGGCGATAGCTTTTAGTTCAGTTTTGCTAAGTTGCCAAATTGTTGGGTGTGGACAAATCAAATTGGGGCTTGGAGGATGACCAATAGGCGAATTTGTTGTTTAAACCCTATTGCTATGCTAGTTAAGTCATAGAATATGCTAGTTTCTTTTATCAGTGTTTTAATTAGCAGAGAATAGACATATGCTATGTACCAACTTTGAGTTTTGCTCATGACCTCTCATTTGTCTGGAGATGAACGGAGGGGTATGTAATGAGTATTCATACATTTTCCTAATCTTTATAAAATCGTATGATTTTCCTTCAAAAAAATTATGAACTAAAATGTTTGATATTGGACATACTTAGTTCGTCTGTAAATAAAATCAAGGGCTTAGACTTCACAAAATCATGAATTATCGATCTAATTAAGTAAAAGCTCAAAGATAAATCATTTAGGGTTAATTTCAGTTTACTACCCAAAACTTTGGGTCAGGTTTCAGTTTCGTCCTTATTCTTTTAATTTAATCACGTGTGCCCTCCTACTTCTAATTTTCTATATCCACCTACACCACCAGCAATGGCCACTTTGAGCTACCAGCAATTGGCAGACAAAAATTCAATTTCACTTCGAACATGACGTCATTATCCGACGTGGACGAGACATGCTGGCCCACTTTTCAGTTTCTAACCCTTTTCAAATGGCATACCTTTTATTTTTAGCGACAGCATGTCTCGTCCACGTCGGATGATGACGTCATGTTCGAAGTGAAATTGAGTTTTTGTCTCGGATTGATAGAAAATTAGAAGTAGGAGGGCACACGTGATTAAATTAAAAGAATAAGGACGAAACTGAAACCTGACCCAAAGTTTTGGGTGGTAAACTGAAATTAATCCAATCATTTATATAAGTACATACAAAAGTTAGGGTAAACAAAACTTAAAAAAGAAAAAAAATTATTACAAATCACTGAATCAGAGATACAGGAATTCGTATTGTTTTAGAATTATTAAGAAGATTGTTTCCTTATTAAAAAAGAAAAGAAAAGAAGATTGTTAGGTATATATCGAAGAGAGAAAAATTGGCAGACCAAAAAAAAAATAGAGGAAAGGTGCAAATCGAGGATCGAGATCCTACCATGGCAAAATGTCTCAGCGAATTGTGTTTGCCGGAGGATGTGGTGGAGGAAATCCTATCAAGATTGCCTCCAAAACCTCTGATGCGATTCAAATGTGTACGTCGTGGTACGATCTGAAAAACTCTCCTAGCTTTGTGGCCAAGAACCTTTCTTATTCCAGGAACAACACTTGCATGAGTTGCATGCTCTTCAAGCGTACTGTCCTCAAGGACAAAAGCATCAAGGATAAGAATGAAATCACTTCAATCTTAAGGATGTGAAACAACGACGATAAGAAGGACACTTTGCTTTCATTAGTCGCTCTTTCTAACTACGATGACCATTACCACTTTGGTTGCGTTGTTGAAGACTTTCTTCTTCCTTCTCCTATCTGTTTCTATCCCCTTGTAGGTCATAGTGATGGCATTTTTTGTCTTGCGACGTTTACTTACGGTGAGGATGATGTTATTTTGCGCAATCCGGCAATCAAAAAAAGTTTTGAACACCTTCCCAAGTCATGTCTTCTTCTGCCTCCCTAACATCGTAATGATTTCGATAATGAAGGGGACTATTATGATCCGTTAGGATCGTCTTAGCGAGGTAAGTTGGATATGATTCAAAAGCTAATGTTTACAAGGTTGTGAGAATTGTTGGCTTTTCGTCTGGTTGCTATTTTACCCAGCATACATCAAGGGCAGAGGTTTTCACTGTGGGTTCGGATGAAAGAGGCTCATTATGTTGTGATGCCAATATGTCAACTGGAGTCTGGGAGCAATCTAGCTAGGGTTTACAAATAAGATCGAACATTGACATAGTTAATCGCTCTGTATAACAATTAGAATCATCAACAACCATGTAAGCTTCATCTTAGAAGTTAAAAACAAATGTCGGTGATCATAAATCGATTTTAGTTTCCTAGGGTACGAGGAAAATTAACCACAAGTCTTTCTTCTTTATTTATCAAATAGTGATATCGATTAATTCCATGTTTTCCCACGCTATGATTCGATTTGTGAATTCTTTCGACATAAATGGCTTCTTTCTATTATTTAGAGAGAGAAAAGACACATGGTATTAGTAGCTTCAGACACAATTTGGGAAAGTCACACTACTAACTATTAGACCAATAGGGAAGGACGTTATTTCCTCCCCATTGATACAATTTTAGACTATTTCAGTTTTTATTGGTGTTTGGGGACGCCAAATCTGTCCGACGCAAGACGTTGCCTCTCCATTTTAATATTTTGCATTTTGGGGACGGAATTTCCTGTCCGTCCCATCATAGCTACCATTCTCAACACAAGTCCTCACGCGCCTCTCTCTGGCTTCTGATAGTGAATAGTAACCAAATGTTATTTATATACTATAATTAGATCATGTATTGTTTCTACTGTCCGTCCCCATTTGGTACAAAATTGTCAAAAAAAAAAATTCCAAATTTGATAGCAGTAAATCATCTAGCTTTAGCCACTTTTTTTTGCTACAAAAGGGGTAGCTTTAGCCACTTTTTTGCTACAACAGAAACATATTCATAGTAAATCTCTCAAATTTTCATAAACTACAACAGCATCAAAGCAGATAACTTATCTGAGATGCACATTTACATTTTTCACCTAACTCAGACCCTACTTTTCTCTTATCTTCCAAGTCAGCCTTGTTTCCAGCCAAGAACATAATTAAAGTTGGATTTGCTGATAACAAACAACAAGTATAATAAACTTAAGTGAGATAGTAATCTTAAGGAACATTGGTCACTGAAATTATATCAAACTTCCAAATGTACCTTGTCTTTTGCAATTCAAAACCCACTTCTTTGCTCGTACAAATGACTCCTGCAGCCAAAAATAAATTTTAAGCAAAGGATGTTGAAGATGGCAATGGTCATTAGCAACAGGGACTGTCCAAGTTTTAGGTACTGGGGATAACCAAGTTTCAGTACTTGCAACCTTCTTAAAAAAAAAAAGAAAAAAAAATTCAGTACTTACAAGTATGTGAGAGTTCTCATGTTTCTCAACTCCTTCGGAATTTCCCCAGATACCCGATTAATATAAACAGATCTGCAGAAAATTCACTACTAATTATTCACCATTACAAATCAACTGCATAAGTGTATCACATAGATTAACAAGGCTCACAGATAAGTTAATTTCATTGAAGCCCTTTCCTGTGGTATTGTACCAGTGAGATAGTTGTAAGCAAAATCACTGCAAGAAAAAGAAAAGTTGATGCAATTAAAAAAATGTCAAGGTATGAGAGCTTCATCAATTACTAAAGCTCTTACATTTCCTGGAGGTAAGGAAGCTTGACTAGTTCAGGTGGAAGCAAACCAGGTAAATAACCTTTGATCATTCTAGAAAACAACATATAAAGAACTGAAGTGTTAATCGCATAGCTCTTGTTAGTAAGAGTAATAACTATCTGATAGCAAGGCAGAAACATAGGTATCTAACAGGGAACACTTCTTAAGCCACAATGCAATAATCAATCAAAAACATAGTTAAGACATACAATTTTACGACATGACACACAGTGTTATTCTTGAAGTGGCATTGACAATCAATTCTGCGCTCAGATCCCTTTGGTGGTGCCTCTGTCAGACCAATCACTTCAATCCGGCATGTATCATCATTAAACTTCCAGTACACTGCCCCCATTTTTGTCATAATTTCTTGAAGAGCATCAACTAGAAGGATCACATAATGAAATACAATAAGAGCATGACATAGAAAATCAATGATAATAGTAAAATGAGATGGGCATACAAACGAGTTGAAACCTAAGAAACGACAATCTGATGCATGGTTGCCAAGAAAGATGGGAAATCTATAGAACAAAACTCTAACCATTTTTCATATGAATTGCAAGATAAGGCCAACCAGTCCAAGCAACTTTGGTGAGTCATGATCCATATACAAAAATATGAATCTGTTTCTCAAGCATTTCATCATTAACCAACTAAGCACATGAATCTGTTTCTCAAGCATTTCATCATTAACCAACTAAGCACTGCCAAAAGCCAAGCAAATAGCTAAAAATCATACATACTATCAATCATACTATCAGGCGATGGCGCTGGCAGGACGGCGCTGGCAGGACGGCGATGGCGATGGCAGGACGACGATGGCAATGGCGATGGCGCTGGCAGGACGACGACGGCGATGGCGCTGGCAAGACGACGACGGCGATGGCGAAGACGCTGGCAGGACGACGATGGCGATGACGTTGGTGCGACGGCGATGGCGATGGCGATGGCGATGACGCTGGCAGGACGACGATGGCGATGGCGCGCGCTGGCGCGACGGGGACGGCGAGGCGCTGGTCTCTGCTGACCTAGATATTAGGCGCTGGTCATGGCTCTCAAATCGCAAGACGTCGCTGCTTCTGGGCGGCTATGGACTAAGGACGTAGGCCTTGAGAATTCAACAATTGGGATATTAGGGTTTTCAATTTGGGTAATTTGGGAGAGATGGTGAGAGAGAGAGAGAGAGAGAGAGAGAGAGAGGAGGAGAGGGTTTCAGAGAGTTTAGGAGGAGGAGAGATGGTAAAACCACGATATAAGGCATTTTGGGGACGGACCGATTTCTTTTTTTATTATAGAAAATTTTATAATGAATTTTTAATTATGTGTTTGTAGATCCGCGCGTGAAATAATTATACTTGGGGACGGAAACCCCCTTAAATGGGGACGGACTGCCCATAAAATCCCAATTTCCTCCCTTCTGCCCATAAAATCTCCATTTCCTTCCTATTTTCCACGGATTAGTACATCCGTCCCTATTAACCAATAATGGGCACGGAATGAGTGTCCCTCCCCAATGGGTCCGTCCCTATTGGTCCAATAGTTAGTAGTGTCAGAAAACCCAACTCTTGAAGGTTTCATACAGACATGAGACATGGATACGAAGCCTAGACCTAAAGAAAATGAAGCATATAGGTTGCGATAGAGGTTTTGTTTTGTAATTTTGTTCCTTCTACCTTGCTCGTCTATCCAAATAAAAATTACAGCTATACCCAAAACCAACAATGAAGTAACCCATATTTTTCAGCATCATTCCATAGAAACTTAAGGCACAGTTTGAGATTGCTTCCCAAACTGCTTTTGGGGTCAAAAGTGATTCTGGGCCTAATCTTAAGTGTTTGGTAACAACCCATAAAACTGATTTTAGAAAAATTGATTCTCTTAAAAGTGAATTTTAGAGAAACAGGGTAAGAAATATTTTTGTAAGAATCAGTTATATTTGTAACAAATGGTAATATTTGTTTTTTCTTAGATTCTGATATACTAATCTAATTAAATCATAATCAATCATTTACTATGGTGTTAAGAAATCTTATGTAATATTGTGAATTAACTTTATAATTACATACAAAAGAAATAATTATTTATTTTAATATCAATTTATAACAATGCCTATTTTTGTCATTATACCCATCCAAAACAATTTTTACTTATAACTCACCAAACACACGAAATTGCTTTTTAGTTCTCACAGCACTTTTAAAAACAGTTTACCAAACACCTCAACTGATTCTACTCACAGAAGATTCAAAAGCAATTCTGCTCACAGCACAGCAATCCCAAATTGGGCCTTAAACGGATTATACCATACACTACCAGAAAAGGGGTTATAGCCGACGATATGGGAAACAACGGCCGACGAAATAGTACTTCGTCGGCTATAAGGGGTCATAGCCGACGAATTACTATTTCGTCGGCCACATCGTCGGCTATAATATTATAGCCGACGAAAAGTTTTTGGTTATAGCCGACGAGGAGGGTATTCGTCGGCTATAATAGTTATAGCCGACGAAAAGTTTTTGGTTATAGCCGACGAGGTGGGTATTCGTCGGCTATAACTCTTATATCAGATCCATTCCGCAGCAGCGTGCTCATTCGTCGAAAACATTTCGAAAACGCTCTAAAATCGTCCAAAACCTCGGCCATAAGCTTGAAAGGTACGTATATTGCTGTGTGTGTTGATTTAGTTGGTTATATGCAGAGGTGTGTTAATTTAGAGTTTAATTAGAATAAATGTGTGATTAATTTGATATATATATATATATATATATATATGTGTTGAGATGAGATTATTAATTAATGGGTTGATATATATGTTGGTTAGATAGAATTGAAGTTTTGTTGAAGATTAGTGATTGATTGTTGATTTATAGGTGATTTTAGATGAATTTGATGAAAAAATGTATATATATATTAATTAATTTAATTGTAATTAAAAATATATTGTTGGTATATATAAAAAATACATTGTGTTTAATTAATTAGGGAGATTGACGATGTTTTAATTAATTTAGGGATGCATGTGTGTGTGTGTATATATATATATATATATATATATATATATATATATATATATATATATACGGAGCTTTTCAAATACGGACGTCCGTATTTTAAAGTTCCGTGCGGATTTTCACTTTTTGCTCCACTTCCCGATCGAATTTCATCAAACTTCCTTCTAGACTTATCTAGATCATGTTGTGTAGATCATCTCTGCAAAATTTCAGCCAATTTGGTGATCGTTAAGGCCCTCAAACTCCAGTTTTTCTGTTATATATCAAAACCGGGCAGACTTCAGACCGTCCGGTTTGTTTTTTGATTTTGAGGGTCTTAACGATCACCAAATTGGCTGAAATTTTGCAGAGATGATCTACACAACATGATCTAGATAACTCTAGAAGGAAATTTGATGAAATTCGATCGGAAAATGGTGGAAAAATGGAAATCCGTACGGAACTTAAAATACGGACGTCCGTATTTGAAAAGCTCCGTGTATATATATATATATATATATATATATATGTGTGTGTGTGTGTGTGTGTGTGTGTGTGTGTGTGTAATGATGAATTTTTTAATTAATTAGTACGTACGTACGTACGTAGTACGTGCATCTATACATATCTATATATAGCTATATTTATTTCTTGAATTTACAGGATGGACAAGAGTTGGATTATCCTTGGAAGATGGGATCAGGCGTACCATGATGGAGTTAGGAGTTTCCTGGATTTTGTGATGGCTAACTGTGGAGACACTACACTTCATTATTGTCCATGTAAAAAGTGCAAGTGTGCCACCCTACGACACCGGTTTTCCATAGAGACAGTGGAGCAACACATAGCTAGATATGGATTTTGGGTCCTATACACTAATTGGATTTATCACGGTGAACCAGAGTTTGCGGGTCCTCATGATCATGGACAATTTGCCGAGAGAGGGAGTTCCTCCAATGATCCAACAACGAACTGGATCAACGATATGTTTCCTCATGAGAGCGGTGTCTTTGATGAAGCACCAGATGTGCAACTCCCTCCTCCGGAGATGGAGTGTTTCCCTGATATTGAGCCACTCGAGCCATTACCCCGATCTCCGGTCAACACAAGTGGTATGGAAAAGTACAACAACCTGATCGCATTGCAACAGACTCCGTTGTACCCCGGATGCAGTAAGACTGTCCTTGAATCTGTCATGGGAGTGATGAAGATCAAAACGGAGAACAAAGGCACTGTCAGAAATGGCAAATTTTCAGAAAGATAAGCATTATAGCCGACGAAATGGACCATACTTCGTTGGCTATAATGCCCATTCTGGGTAATTTAATATGCAAGTCGTCGGCTAACGACAAAATGTTGAAGGTCGTCGGCTAAAGTATAGCCGACGACCTGTAATTCGTCGGCTATAACCCCTGGCCCAGATGTTGACCGAAACCATTACTTGATCCTTCAAATGCAAAAGTGTCGTGAAATAAGATACGACCGAAATATTAAAATACGACTACGGTTGAAAAATGGGAAGATTCCGACAAAATCTGTGTGCCGAATGTTGCGGTTAGCTGTTTTTTACTTCTATTTTCCTATGGGTAGCCTGACGGTCGGTAAAAATTTTGAGAAAAATTTTCATACGATTAGTTGCGTCTCATCGATCTGAAACTATTCTCTGTTGAAGGTCAGGCCAAAAAACGTCATCTAGACGGGCCAATTTCCGTTTTAAAGCGTTTAGAGGTTTGACTTTGCAGTTTGACCGTACCAATCGAGCCTTTAACGTTGTCAGATGTAGTTGGAATTTTTTTCATACATGTATTTACTATTAACGGTGATATCTGACGGTTGGAATAGATTTTCCAAACTTTTAGATTCGAAATCGGAACATATGCACTAATGTTCCTTAACTTGTTTACTAAGTGTTTAAGTGAATGTATAGTTTCAAATAGTTGCTATACGTAGACCCTTCAAATACAAAAGTGTCGTGAAATAAGATACGACCGAAATATTGAAATACGTCTACGGTTGAAAAATGGGAAGATTCCGACAAAATCTGTGTGCCGAATGTTGCGGTTAGCTGTTTTTTACTTCCGTTTTCCTATGGGTAGCCTGACGTTCGGTAAATATTTTGAGGAAAATTTTTATACGATTAGTTGCGTCTCATCGATCTGATACTATTCTCTGTTGAAGGGCAGGCCAAAAAACGTCATTTAGACGGGCCAATTGCCGTTTTAAATCGTCTAGAGGTTTGACTTTGTAGTTTGACCAAAGAATAGCCAACGACATACTTAACTTCGTCGGCTAAACTCTTGCGATCCGCGTCGTTTCATTGTCCGCCGTTGGATGGGCGAGATCTGACGACTGTTGAGAGCGTGAAGTATAGCCGACGAGATTCATATTATAGCCGACCAGATTCATATTATAGGCGACGACATAAATACTTCGTCGGCTATAACCGGCCCGCAAAGCCCAACTTCGGCCTGGCCCGGATTTCGGGTCAGAGTATAGCCGACGAAATTCGTCGGCTATACTATAGCCGACGAATTAAAATTAAATCATCGGGTATAGTCCACACTATAGGCGACGAAATCCACACTTTGTCGGCTATAACCGGCCCGCAAAGCCCAACTTCGGCCCGGCCCGGATTTCGGGTCAGAGTATAGCCGACGAATTTCGTCGGCTATGACAATAGCCGACGAATTAAAATTAAATCGTCGGCTATAGTCCTTCGATTTAAACCGCAACAGAGGCGCCTCTCCCTCATTTTCTGCCTAATTCGGATTCCCTCCCCACCCGACGCCGATCTACCCAGCCCCACCCGACGCCGATCGACCGATCGACCCAGCCGCCGTCGCCGCCCGACGCCGATCCACTAGCCGCCGCCCGACACCACCCGACGCCGCCCCCAGGACCCTCCCCACCAGTCGCCGCCCGACGCCGATCCAACAGACGCCGATCCGCCGTCGCCGCCCCCAGGACCCTCCCCACCCGACGCCGATCCACCAGCCGCCGCCCCTAGCCGCACTACCATGTCAGGTACAAAATGCTCTCCCTCATTTATGGTTTTTGGAAATTTTGTGGAATTTTGTGGTTTTGTGGAATTTAGGGATTTTGTGAAATTTTATGGTGTTTGTGAAATTATGTGGAATTTAGGGTTGTTGTGCAATTTTGTGGAATTTTTTGAAATTTTGTGGAGGATATATATATATATATATATATATATATATATTTTTTTTTTTTCGGAATATATATATATATATATATATAATTAGGTATAAATATATTTATGTATATATATAATTAGGTATATGTTGAAGGAAAAACGTATTATGTGTCTTCGTCAATGTAACGGACGATAGATAATTATGTAGTCATTATTGTCATTAATGTATTTCCTATTACCGTTGTAATACTCACCCTATATAAAGGGGATTATCAATGAAATGAGTAGACCAATTCCGATTATTCTACAACACGTTATCAGCACTTTGCTTTAGCCAGAGAGGAAAAAAAAAAAAACCCTAGGTCTTTGTCCCTGAAAAAACCCTAGAAAAACACTTCTGCCGGCAACATTTTCGTTGACAAAGAAGATCTCCTCCCCAGAAACCCTTTTTCCCGACAAATCCTTCGTCGGTAAAAGTAAACCCTAAACTCTGCCGACGACAGTTTTGTCGGCAGAGAATGGAAAAATCTCATGGCACCCAGAATTCTTCTCTGGGCACCCTGCCGATCTCTGCTCCGCCGCCATCACATACTCCGGCGAGCCTCCCGATCTCGCTAGCTGCGCCGCATCTGCCCTAGCCTAGCCATCGCCGCTCACCGATGAAGCCACGACCCCGTAGCCCCGACGCCGTCGCCGGTCAACCCAGACGAATCCGTCGACGCATCGCCTCACCACCTCCGCTCGACCTCGCCCCGGATCGGATCGCCTCGCCCCGATCGCCTCGCCACGATCGTCCACTGCTCGGACGACCCCCGATCGCGCCCCGTCTCTGCAGAGACGACTGCGGCTTGCCCTCCGCTCCGCGCCTCTGCCGCGACGCCTCCGCCGCTCCTGCCTTCAGATCGGACCCGACCTTTGCCGACAAAGCTTCGTCGGCAGAAGCTTGATCTCGACCCGGATTTGGGCCTGATCCGACCCAGCCCAGCCCCTTGGGCCTGACCCAACCCGAAAAAAAAGAAAAAAAAAGGATTTTTTTGGGATAAAATACAAAGGTAATTTTTGAAATTACCATACAGTAATTTATATTCACTATATGACTATTTACTGTGTGACTATTTATATCGATATTGTTTAAATGTGAAAATCATATGAAATTATTTAATTTATATGATAAATGTGAAATATATATGATTAAAGTGACTAATCATATGAATATTGTTTGTTTTTATGTGACATATCAATTACGATGCGACGATTAATATGTGACGACTATTTGGAGTCGGAGATCGAGCAATCGCTTAATATGCAGTTTATTTGGCAAACTAACAAGTAAGATCTAATTAACGTTATCATTTTCATTAGATCGTTAATGATATAATGCTCAAACTTATCTTATTATATTATGACATATATTTATGAAATTTGAGCATCATTATATGTCTATTTTATTATGTTAAATAATCGTTTTTATTTAACATGTTATTTAGTTTGAGTATTGCCATGATAATGTAATTTCATGAGCATTGTAATATAAAGAAAAATGGACAAACCTATACTGTGAAAAAGTATTTTCACGAAGTAAGAAAAATATGACCATTACAAGTTTCGGTCTTGAAATCCAATTTTTTTTCTTGAAAATTTTTCAAGATGGATATCTTATTAATTGTGTAAAAGGTAACGATAATGGAATTTCATTATCTTCACATGCAATGAAAATGGAGAAACTAAAATTTTACTGTGATAACGTAATTTCACAAAGCATCGGATTTACCATAATGTATATTGGTTTATTTTAGTTGTCGTGAATGTTATTTAGACTGCGAAACTAATACACTCTCTTCTTCCTATATTTTACAAATGGTTTAACCATCACAGTTTGGTTTTGACACATTGGACTCTGAAGAACTTGAGTACCAAATTCCCCTATTGAGCCAACAAAGGCTTGAGCATGGTATATTTATACGAACTGCTTTATGTAAATAGCTAAATATATAATTTCAATATCTTGAATGACAACGTAAGGTCTGAAAAAAAAAATCCCTGAAACGAATTATGCAAAGTAATGCAATCACCCTAAAACAAATGGAAATGACGATGAAACATCTGAGAAAACAAAGGGTAATGACGATGTAAGGTCTGAGAAAAAGATATTTCTTGGAACAAAATGTGCAAAGTAATGCCATAACCCTAAAACAAATAATAATTACCATGGACGTAAAATTCATATAATCATCCAAAAGTAAGTGGAAATAATGTACCATTTGAAAGATGATCTAGGGGACACGTCATGTGCAATGAAGCACTGCCATTGTTGTAAATTAATGAACTATTCATACGTACATTACAAGCTAGCAAAGAATTAGCTACGACTTACACTAAGTATGAAGAATCATACGAGTACGTGGATTTTTTGGAAAAGTATCTTCAATATCCAACAAGAACATCGAAAATGAATTTACAACTAAAGACATACCATATGGGAAGAATATGTCAAATGACACATCTCATCATTGCAGCCATTAAAAGAGCCAAAAAGGATTTGACTCCATCCAAGATAGACTTTGATTAGTCTATTTTTAAATTTACAAGATATCTTTATAAAAGGCTATTACGCCTAAATTAGACTTTTAGTCTTAAAGTTTCTATCTCTAATTGGACAAGACTGAATGTCATTGTTGGCATGTTAACTTTTAAATTTTCTCTCGATGAATTGAGATTATTTAAATTTTATTCATAATATACATGATTCAATTTTCTGCATCTAACTTTGTAAAGTATTGCATAAAGTAAAGCAACATATCATAATATAGGCATGAAACAAAGAACCGTGTGCAAAGAAACGCACAATGTACTCCCTAAAATAATAGTACTGAAGGACAATAGTACTAATATATCACAAAAATAGTACTAAAGAACTGTAGTACTATAATGCAAGTGATAAGGATCTAAATATCTGTTCCTTTGGGATTCATAATGCACTTGCCTAACTGGGATTACAATACCTTTTTATTACAATCCCCATCGACTTACTCTAAAGAACTTGAGTTACGTTTTGATGTATATATTGAGCATATGTCAAATTGACAATTTATGCGATAAGAGAAAATTGAATTTGTTCAACATTTTAAAGAAATTTCTGCCACGATGTTCATGTAATAAGACATAGATGAGAATTTCATCTGAGCTCCTTTGCATTACCTCTAATGACTGCGGATGTAAACGAGTATTAGAGTAGTTTATATGTCAACTTAGTGAGTTATATGTAACCGTTAATTGAACCCAAAGTCAAAAGAAAATGATATTTTTGGAAATCTGACATACATTGGCTTTGATTTGGTGATCCGTACATTAAAGAAATTACTATGGACACCCATATTTTGGATGAATAGAAGCAAACACCAGAAGAATATGGTTCCCACACGAAACCGAAGACGACTAAAGAACATGTTATCCTCAAATATTATTTCGATACAATCCATGTAGGGTTGAAGACGTATGTTCACACCCTAGATTCCACCGCCCCCCTAAGGTGGCATTATGATTGATGCACAAAGTACATGCACTTATATCCTATTATACTTCTGACATCCATCGTGATTTTCTGAATAAAAGTATATCATTCAAAGCCAACTCGTAAAATTTATGATTGACACCATCATATGCAAAAATTGCCATCATCATTGAACCAATTTACACCATAGCTGGTGACTATGTGTGAGGATTTTTTAGGATTTCAAACGAACTTGTAATCCTTGAGCTCTTTTGGATTGACACGGATCTACAATCCTTGAGCTTTATTAAATGTGTTATGTGCCAAAATTGCGCCGCCACAGCGCACAATGATGGGTTACTTGAGATGAATAAAAATTTATGCTGGATATGAACTTCCAGCTATAGTCCGCTATGTCGAAACCTTGACAGGCGATCTCCTCACCGCTAGATTTGCGGTGTGTCACTTTGATGAGACAGTCTTCCCGTCGTTAGGGGGAGATAAGAACAAGCATGTTCAAGTGGAACGACAGGAATTGTCGTGGTTTGTCCCCACTGTGTCTCATCTCGATCCCCAAAATCACACAAAGTAAAGTGTGCAGATGTCTTATACATTAAAGTGACGAGATCATATAAACCTGCTGCAAATATACATGCAAGGATTGTGTTTTATCAAAAGGACATGGTACCACCCAAAAAGAATTGGGTATTGCACTGCCACCATGGATGGTGGCATGGTGACGCCATAAGTGGCATAAATGGTGTCACAGGCCGTGGCTCTCCAAGGAAGAGGGGGAGGCCACCCTAGGTTCGATACATACTTGTGTAAAGGAAGAAAACAAGTTTGGCACAACCTGATCTATTGATCAGTGATACTCAAATCCATCTCATGAGAATATTTATGGATTGTGGTTATCATTGGGGGACGCCTCAAATGTTAGAACCAATCCTTAAAGTATAGAGATCTCTACAAACACATTACACTAGTGTACATGAGGACGTGGAATAATGAGTCTACTATCGAACCATACTTCGTTGAAAAATGTCAACTTAGTAAACTGGCCTAATGGAAAGAAGCGATCCAGTATAAACAAAGAGATAGGTATTTGGGCAGGTGACGCCGACACCGCAAATATAAACCCTATCAAATATATCTTTGTTAGAATGCGTAATGAGAATAAGAGTATGCAAACTCACCTTATGGCGCAAGGTCTCTCAAAAACGCACTGGAATCGACTACGAGGAGATATTCTCTCGTAATGGACTACGATGAGACAATCTCTCGTAATGGATGTCATTGCACTCCACTACCTCGTCAGTTTGGTAGTTTCTGAAAAACTGAACATGCAGCTTACGAAAAGTGATCAAAACATATATCTCTATGGGGATCTAAATTAAGAGATATACATGAGGATCCTAAACGGAATTCATCTACCCAAATCAAGTGACTCTAGATCAGATGAGTACGTTTGCAAAAGAAATTGAAACGTTCACTAAAGTGACTACTTGATTGGAAAGGGATTGATGAATTATGCCCTTGCGTTTTCATTATGGATATATATCCTAAGTTGTATTGTAAATGAAATAAGAGAAACTCAATGTATTGTAAATCCTAAGTTGAGAATGAAAAAGATTTTGGGAATACACAGTCTTGAAATGGAACTCAAGGACTGTAATGATGGTGATCATCCATCAATCGGCTTAGGTACTCTAAAGAATAAAGTGAGGCCTACATATATTCTCATGATCAGTCGAAGTCTTTACTCTAACAATAGATCCGTTTTTCATCTAAAGGAAGATGACGAAGAAGTATTGGGAAATGAAATTCCTATACAAGTGCAACGACGCATGATTGTACTTAAACATAATATGTAAGACTCGACCTCTCATTCGATGTAAATTTGTAAAGCTATGTTTAGCTCTGCGCCTACGCAACGCAAATCGTTCTTTCATTAAAGATATGAAAGATTTGGGCTTATTCAATCTCTACATAGAATGTGACATGATAAAGAAATTATTCACGTCATAGCTAACTATGCGTAAAGAAAAACGCATTAAAGGTGAAATAAGAAAATCTGTTGTCACAGATCAATTTCAAATCTCTTAATGGTTCATCCATACTCTAGACAAAGTTATGACTGTTTTGTTATATGAAGGTCATACCACGAGTGAACCTGATGTTCAATATGAACCAATGTGTTCGGTTCATGAACAACCTTATCCTCAAGATCAAAGTAAATCAAGTTGGATCTGAGGAAGATGTGGCAAGATTTAGTTACTAAATCATTGCTCAAAGTCATATTTGGAAAAACATGTGAAAATGCATAACTATGCTAATGTTACTGAAGCTCCCTTGATCAAATGAAAGAATCAGGGAGAATCCCATGATTAATGTAAAAATCAGGGGGAGGTGCAGACATCAGGGGGAGTCTAGCACATACATGTTGTTTTCAAATGTAATAGGTGCGTTGTGCTCTTTTTCTCCTTAGACCAAAGTTTTATTTTCTCCCATTGGGTTTTTGTTACTTGGCAAGGTTTTTAATGAGGCAACACCACATGCACCATGTTATTCCTGACTCGGCACAAGGGGGAGTGTTGAAGGAAAAACGTATTATGTGCCTTCGTCAATGTAACGGACGATAGATAATTATGTAGTCATTATTGTCATTAATGTATTTCCTATTACCGTTGTAATACTCACCCTATATAAAGGGGATTATCAATGAAATGAGTAGACCAATTCCGATTATTCTACAACAGTATATATATATTTAATGAAGTTTTTTATTTTGTTGTGAAATTTATGGAATTTTGTGGAAATTTTTTTAATGTTGTGGAATTTTTGTTAATTTTGTGTAATTTTGTGGAATTTTTAGGAGGATATATATATATATATATATATATATATATATTTCGGAATATATATATATAATTAGGTATATATATATTTAATGAAGTTTTTTATTTTTTTGTGAAATTTATGGAATTTTGTGGATTTTTTTTTAATTTTGTGGAATTAACAACGATTTGTAGGAGGATATATATATATAGATATATATATATATATCTATATCTATATATATATATTTCGGAATATATATATATATAATTAGGTATAAATATATTTAGGTATATATATAATTAGGTATATATACATTTAATGAAGCTTTTAATTTTTTTGTAGAATTTTTGTGAAATTTATGGAATTTATATACTAATTGTGCAGGAAACCGCCGCGCTGTAGATCGATGGCTTGGCAGACCGACCGAGAGCGACCCCGACGCTCAGGCAGGAGCCAGCCGTGGGGGGAGCGGATCCAGCGGTCGTCGGGGCCTAGGTCGGCCTATGAGTCGACGAGAGGAGACCTTGATGGGATTGACCCCGAGCGATCCACGTGGGGGCTCCTCGTATGAGTCGACGGAAGCGGGCCCTGACTCGAGTGTCGGAGGAGGACGCAGAGCCACCAGACCCCAGTGCACTTCAGCACTGTTCCAGGATCGGCAGCCGACCCCACCGCGCGCCGATCTGGACCCTCCAGAGATGCTCCCTGTCCCCCCACAGCGACAGCGTCCACAGCTACGGGGCCCACCGTCAGGGGGATCAGGCCCCTCAGGGTCCACGCCCCGTATGTCTCCGCCATCGGGGATGTACATGGTCCAGTTCCTCCCTGCCATCTCCGAGTACGACGCCAGGGGGAGGCAGATTTGGAGGCACGACCGGCCCCACGAGATTCCCTGGGAGGAGGCCTACGTCCACAGGCCTTTCGACTCAGAGGACTGCCGCGGCCTGTGGTGTGTTCGTGAGAAGGACAAGCAGTACAACGACGCAGGTAATTTGTTAGTTTAATTAATTATTTAGATTGTTTAATTAATTATTTAATTAGTTAGTTTAAATAATTATTTAACTATGTATTCATTTTAATTATGAAACAGGCGTCCTCGTAAATAAACCCGCGGGGACGAGACGGACCAGAGGGCCAGCGAACATGTCGACCCTGGAGAGGGAGCTCGCCGGTGGGATCAGGGAGATCCTGCCCGGTCCCGGTGAGGATGGACGCCCGATCGAGAGGAGAGACACCACTACCAAGTATATCAACGCGACGGGCATGCTCGTGCGGGACAGGGTCCCACTGTTGTGGCCCGACTGGGGCTCTGTGCCCGATGACATCAAGGCGCGAGTGTGCAATGCACTGTCGGTGAGTTAAATCGTATTTTTATTATAGAAAATAAACATTTATGAATTCAGTCCTTATAACTATATAAAAATATTTTCTAATTAATTTATAATATTGCAGCAATGGTTTAGAGTCCATCCTACCTTGGACTGGTGGAGAGACGAGCAGCTGAAGAACAGGTTATGTGTTTCGCTTTTTTTTGTATAAATATATTTACTGGCAGTGTACGAATATATCTAACAGTTGTGTTTTGTTAATATAGGTACTCCGAGTGGAAGAACGAGCTGTCGACGCACTACAGGACGTACCATGTGGAGCAGCGCTTGGGGCGAGGTGCAACCCCCCACGAGTTCCGGTACAGGGAGTATGAGTGGCTATGGCTGGTAGCCTACTTCGGGAGCGACAGGGTCTCGGTAAGAAAATTTAGCCTGCTAGTATATAACTTTTTACTGTTATTTAATAATTAAATTATGTAGTTACTTAATTAAATTAATTAGTTAGTTAGTTATTAGTTATTAAATTAAGTTAGTTAGTTAGTTACATAGTTAGTTAGTTCGTTACTAAATTAAATTAAATTAAATTAAATTAGGTAGTTAGTAAGTTAGTTAGTTACTAAATTAAATTGGTTAGTTAAGTAGTTACTAATTAAATTAAATTAGTTAGTAACTAAATTAGTTAATAATTTTATTTTGGTTAGTTCCTAATATTTTAATTTAGTTACTAATTTATATTTGCGTTTATATGTTCGTTCTTATAATACAGAAAATCTCGAAGACGAACAGCGACAACCGCAAGAGGAACGAACACCCCCACCACGGCGGCGCCCGCTCCTGGAGGCAGTGGGCAGAGATTGCGAGGAGGGACCGACCGCTGAGGCCGTTGTCGTGGATTCATGCGCAGATGTATCCGGGGCGTCCGGACCAAGTGGTAAGTATTCGCCCATCTTCAATAAAAGTGTTTCATTAAATTAATTTATATATTTTTTTTATTAATTCGTTTATTATATTTTCTTGTCAATTAGGCGGAAATAGATGCGGAGACCGACGCGATCACCTTCGGGATCGCGCGAGACACCCTGGGGGAAGGGGCGTCCGACGAGGCGATCGCGGAGTTTGCCTCCACGATCGACACCCTTGAGCCGCGCTTGGCCTCTCAGATCATGCACGCGGCGGTAGGGACGGGCAACAACTACTTCTACCAGAGAGGCCTAGGCGCGGCGGGAGATGGGGTTCTCAAGTACACGCCGGCCAATCCCAGCACGCAGCGTGCGGCTTCGACGAGAGGAGACTTGCAGACGCAGCTGCAAAGGACTCAGGCGGAGTTGGCGAGGGCGGTGGAGGCGCTCCAGCAGGCGGAGTTGGCGAGGGCGGTGGAGGCGCTCCAGCAGGCGGAGTTGGCGAGGGCCGCGGAGGCTTCGGCGCAGCAGGCCAGAGACGCATATGTGGCGGAGATGTACCGATGGATGCAGCTATCTTGGGAGGCCCAGCAGGCTGGACTCCAGCCCCCGCCTCCGCCACAGATGCCCCAGTTCGTCGTCCCCACTCCCCCCCCCCCCCCCCCGCATCGGAGTACGCCAGGCGATCAGGATAGCCATAGCCACCGGAACTCGAACGATCCGGTCGACGACGCTACGCGTTTAGGGGGTGATGATGAGTAGATGACTAGTTTAGGGGGTTAATTTGTATAGTAGGTAGGATATTAGGGATGGATTGATGTGGATATTTGTTGGATATTTGGATGTTTGTTTGTGGATTTTCTGCAGCCAAACCGTAGACGAAGTGAAATTAGGCCCGAGTTAAATTTTTAAATTTTTTTAAATATTTAGGGGTTATAGCCGACGAAATGGGCCATATTTCGTCGGCTATACCCTCCCGGCTTCCGGCAAAAAAAAGCCGTTCCTGGTACCGGCGATTGTTATGGCCGACGATTAATTCGTCGGCTATGCCGGACGTATAGCCGACGATAGTGTCGTCGGCTATACTTCCGGGTTAGGGGCAATTACGTAATTGTTGAAGCCGACGATCCTGTCGTCGGCAATGTTCGAAGTATAGCCGACGACGCTTTATTCGTCGGCTATACCGCTTGTTTTATAAGCCGACGACTTACCCTGAGTGTCGTCGGCTATACTACAGCCGACGGAGCATTCCCGACGAGAGAATAGCCGACGAAGTATCGTCGGCTATGACTATAGCCGACGATTTAATGAAAACGGCCGACGAGATGGCGTCGTCGGCTATAACCCATTTTCTGGTAGTGATAGTACCTTTCTCCCCCTAAAGTAGGAATGCAAGTGCAGGAATGTTATGTCAAATATAAATTTGAAAATACAAAATGGGAATTATGTCAAATATAAATTTGAAAATACAAAATGGGAATGGACAAACAATGTTGCAAAATAGACCCTATCGTTGACTTCCCTCTCACAGTGTGGAACATTTGCTCCGTCTCGACATAAGCCCTCATTTGGACTTCAGTGCCTAGATGCATTCGTGCAGCTTAAGGCCCGGGTTTCTGTTACCAGATGCCAGTATAGCCCCAGAGTGTATAGAAAAAATCTGCTCAAATATGGTTCCGCCTCATCTTAAAACATTGTTCTGCCCCTTTAAAAAGTTTATACAATTTCACAACCAGCTTCCACTCATCAATTGACAGTTCATTCTGAATAATAAAAAAGCACCCTTAAATTAAGACCAAGCGCTATGGTTGACAATATCCAAAATGCAAAATAATGTGCTTACCCTGTAGCTTGTCTTGAGTACATAAATCGACCTCCTGGAGATATGGCTGACAAGTCCATCTTCAATTTCAAAGGGCTTACCATACATCTTTTGCTGCTCATCAGAATTTGTGCCTACTATCTGCCATAACAGAACAAACAAGTGCCACAAGCACTCATCCAGTATTAATCTATTTCATAATGAAAAGCATAGTTAACTAAAAGTTGACCAGTACACAGATATAATCAGCTGACCACTAAAACAAATGGAAAGAAAATAACAGCCAGGGAACCAGATATCCAGAGAGCACAGAACAGAGTATGCTATATCCAAAATGGTGACGATGAAAACTAAAAGGATACACGTTGAGAAATACTCAAGTACTGCCCCATGAACATGTCAAACCAGACTATAAGACTGCATAAACCTGATCACCTACTACTGACCGACACAAATTAAGACTCAGAAGCAGTAAAATCAGATCACCCCAAGAAAGAAAAGGCCAAGTGTCAAGATTACACTTCAGACAAAATGTGAGTTGCTTATTATTTAAAAACCAATATTAAAAAGTATCCCATCAGTAGTAGCACTACTTAACCGCATATAAGAGAGCACTGAAAAAACAGAAAATAGAGTGTCACTTCATAAAGAACGACTAAGGTTGTGATGTTGTGTGTGTATACAGTCTCTGAGGAATGCAAATTGGAGTCCCTACCTGTGAAAACAGCAAATAAAACAACAATTGTCGCATATAAGTTGCACATTATGGCAATACCGAAGTAATTAGAAAACTACAATGCAATCACCAAGCATCATCCACATGTCTTTTAGTCAAAATGAACTGTGATTACATAAGATTTATGACATGAGAGATGAATGGTAATTTATTAACTGTGGTTTCAACTACAGTAAACATTCAACACCTCTACTAACTCGCTGGGTTAAAATAGAGAATGATGCTTAAATGGGTGCTTTCCCATTTCAAGTATTGGATCATTGGTTTCCCATTTGAAAATAAATAGAATAAAAAATTGCTGACCTGTATGTTTCTTAGCAAAAGAAAACAAGTAAAAGAGAAGAGAAAACAGAAAATCAGAAAATAAGATAAAAAATTTGATTGGTAGTAAAAGGATCCTTCTGAAACTTGAGAAGGTGACTAAAGTCAAAGTATTTTGTTTGAAACTCCTGCTAGAAACTATCCAGGAATTTATTAAAATGGATTTTCTCAAAGCTAGATATGACATGTCACGATTATCCTAAAACCTCAGAATACCCCACTGAAGAGGACAAAGTAAAGCAACTGCAGTATATACCTTTGCAATGCCTTCAAGAACATCAAAACCCAAGACAATTGGATCCTTTTTGTTGAAAACACAGTTGGGTAAAATCTTGAGCATGCACGGAAAAGTAGCTTCATCAGCTGCTTCCTTCTTCGTTTCCTCTTTGAGATTGTCGAAATATCCCTTAAGTTGGTCACATAAGTGATAGATTATATCAGCCATGAAAATCTTCACACCCAATTCATCTGCAAGGTCTCAGGCCTCAGGTGTTACTTTTACATCAAATGCCAAGATAGTGGCATCCTCCTTTTTCTTTTTGAGCATTACACTGGCCTTCATGACATCCTTCATGTGTACAGGGCCAATGCTAATACCACTAACAGGAATATTAACATCTGGTGTTTTCAGAAACCCTAGCAATGCTTCCAAGGATCCTAGAGTAGATGCTTGTACACAAACTCCCTCACCACTCTTGTCAATCCTATTCAAGACTGATTTCATATCCTCGATAGCTGTTTCCTTGATATCATCCAAGTCGTCATGAGGCCCAATAATGTACTGGGCAGTGCCAGCAATAGCATGTTCAAGTCCCTGCATTAGCATATGTTAAAAATGGAAAATAAAGGATTGCTCTCAATGGAATGTCAATGGCTAAATATCAACCGTTGCAAGTGGATTAGCCTCGACTTCAACCTAGAATTACCTGTGCTGTAATTTTGATACCTTGTGCAGCTTCGATTTGACTATGGTGCAGATAAGTTCCCTGAAACCAAGAAAAGTACCGTCACCATCTGACATAATGGGGACAGCTGGCATTGTCTCAGGACATCAAGGGTTCATAGCAGACACAAACAATAAGACGTTTTGACTATAAAAAAAATTAAAACTGAAACGAAAACCATACCTTGACACGAAGTTCTTTCATTAAATGGGGTGTCAACAAAGCTCGAATTGAAACAACCATAGGCCCTTAAAAGAAAATAAGAAAGCAAAATCAAGACAATTACCATAGGTAACCATTTCTGAAAGAACTGATGCCAAAAGTTTGCAAGCATAACCGAAGTAGCAGGAAAAGTTATATTTCATTAAATACGCCACAAAAGGGCAACTCCATGAAAAATTATAAATTCCTTTTCAACTATCAAAAGTGCGGTGAAAATAAACGATCTGAAGGCTGTGATAAAATTGAATTCATAGTAGGCAGCAGCTTTTGTTTTGTTATGCTGTAATTTCTAGTCAAGCAACTACTGAAATTAGCAATGGCATTGAATCTGCTTCTATGACAAACTGAGGAACAGAAATATTTGAGATTGTAAGATAAATTTACTAGTACAGAGCCTCTGAGCAATTAAATATAAGTTTAAATTTAAATCCTTTTCGTGACAATAATTTTTTTTTTTATAACTTCTTTATTTCTTTTGATCAAGAGGGAGAAGGGAAACAAAATCAGGAGCTCTTCAAAACCAAAACACCCCCCCCCCCACCCCCCACCAAGCTAGTTGATAAACTTAGAACATGTTGTAACTCATAAAAAAAGTTACACCACTTTTAGCATTGGAAAGAAAAATTGAAATTTTATGACAAATAAATCATGGAGAACAATGAAATCAAATACTAAGAGAAGTGCATCTGATTCTTTTTTGTATCCGATTCTTAAAGGGCCCAGACTTACACATCCCAAACTAAAACAATCAATTTCAGGCAAGAGAAATAGTCCCAAATTTATAAAATCTTAAACTGCAAACATAGTAAACCACAAACATTAAGAGAACAAACCTCAGAGAAAATTGATATCAAATCTCATGGGGCACCATCGTCAAATAGAACTTTATAAAACCTTTTTCTTTCTTCTGGGTCAAACAAACCTCCCTTGTCACCCTGCTCATCAAGGTCAGACAAATCCTTGCCTACATCTGGTCTACCCAAAACCGTTCCTTTGTTTCTCTTTTTTTCTAGATTTACTAAATGGCGCCTGCGATTATATTCATGAAATCCATCCTGCATAAGTTCCCCAAACTTTTCCTTTACGACAACAAGAGGATCCTTATGAACCAGTTCTTGCCCATTATAGCCTTCTCTAAGAAGGACAGTATATATCTGATACTTGTTTGATACATAAAATATGCCAGGGTGCTTCAGAAGCAAAGCATTCAATCTCTCTGGCAAAAGAAACTCCCTCTGAAAATGCCCAAGCTTGACAATTGATGCTTTCTTGCATAGAGTCAATGACAACAACTCATGCACCAAGCCGACAGTCCTCTTCTCCATCTCCTTTGATCCATCCACTAAACCTTTGGTGTCCAAGTACGGAGTAATATAAGGACTTGCATTAAACTCATGAAATCTCTCCCATGACTTTACCCAACTTGAAGGCAATGAGCAAGTGAAACATGGCTCACTACCTTGCTTCTGAGCTGAAGCCTCAATGGCAGAAACCGCTAAATCCGGATTCCAAGCCACCAGTTCAATCTCCATGGAACTCCTTCGGCCACTATAATTAACAATTCGAAACATGTCAGGATACTTGGGCACAAGTCTAAGCAAATAGTCATCCGGAAAACCAAAATTCCGCTTCAGTTCATTAAGCTTCACAACATTCAGTCTCTGATTGCGGCTCATCATCAGTAACTTTGCCAATCTCTCCACAAACACCGGTTCCTGCATATCTTTGACAGATTCCTCCTCTTCCACCAAAGCCATCATCCGTTTCGTGAGCTGGCAGTAGTACTCATCGCCCTGCAGATAGACTTGAAAGCAGCAGGGATACTTCTTAAGCCAATTGAGAGCCTTCCCTTGAAGATCAAGAGTCTTGAACTTGTTCTGAATGAACCTCACTTTTGCTACCTGACCAGGGCACCTAAGAATGATGTTCTTAAGTTGATTGTTCACCATCCACCGGCGATTCCTAGACAATGCCGACTCAAGAGATGGGTCCTTCTTCATTGACCACAACGAAAAGTTCCGGGTAAAGTTTTGAGCAAGTCTTGAGTTTCTAAAGTGCGATGCAAATGCCATTCTGCTGTTTTATGTGCATATATCTAGCATATGAAAGCCCACAACAAAGAAATTGGAATATGCCAAAGTAATATGATTACTGAACATCAATGAAAATGCCAGTATAATTCAATCAAACAATAGTACAAAGTAGCCAGTTCACCCGCGCGATGCCGCGGTTTTTCTTTTTTGTAATTTTTTTTTATATCAATTGAACTGCATCGCCTTAAACTCAATAAAAATAAGCTGTAAATTCAAAATCCGATGCAGGGGAATAGCATATTCGTTCTTTTAAGAAAAAGAAAGAAAAAAAATTCTTTACTATAAGTTAAAATGTAAGACTTACAATGAAAATGCCAATAAAGCTTTGATACCAACATTTGATCGAGGAAGTACAGTATCGGATGTCTTCACACATTGGCATCGTGCCAGATATTTATTTACATCAAAACAACATCTAACCCCTAACTAAATCATAACTCACACAGACCTAGTTATTAAGAAGATTGCTGCTCTAATAACTAAACATTATTTCGTATTACTCTTTTGTCTCTAAAGTAAAAATTATTTCGTTTGCTGTTTCATCTGATTCAACTCACGCTACTAATCTAGGATGGTTGACATTGGTGTTAAATCAAACCTGTAATAAAATTGAAAAAAAAAAAAAAAAAAAAAAAGAGGAGATGCTGAGCATGGTGAACTAATTAATAGAGAATGAAAAATGAAGGGACAAAGAGAAATAAGAAATCCCAAGTGATCTCAACATAATTGAAATCACAAAGTTGAAATCAATACCACCTTAAACTCAATAGTTGGATACCAATTTCTCCTGTTGAACCCAAATAATGAAACCCTGAGTTTGTAATCTGCCAATAACAATTGAATTGACAGAAAACAACACGCAGCCACAGAGAGTATTGAGGAACTTACACCGATTGAATAACGTTGTTGACGAAAACCCAATTCCAGAAACCTTAAAATCAGATAATAGCAATCCCGAATTAAAACTGAATCGATCAAAACCCGCTAAACACCCGTAATCAAAACCTCAGCAAGACAGAAGGTAATCAAATTGATTCATCAAGAGAACCAAAGGAACCTATTTCTTGACGTTAATGATCGCAAACAGACAGAGCGAAAGAGAAGGCGAAAGAGAGGACGCAGAAGAAAATAAAAGAAAAAAAAGTTGCCGATGTCGGCCCCTTGTAGATTGAGGGCGAATGGCAAACTTGAATTATGGGTAAGGGACAGAGCAGAACAATGATAGACAAGTACTCATAGAGCATGAGTTCCTTTAAAAAAAAAAATAATAATAATAATAATAATAAAATATTGCTTCCTGCATTATTTTTCTTTTAGAAAGTGTAAGGTTCACATGATGAGAAACCAAAGACACTTGATTTACCTTACGTAACAAAGAAGAAATCAGAGTACTTTAAGAATCACTGTATCCTCCTCTCTTCGGATTTGCGGACTGCACAGTGGCCGATACCTCCCATCCTTAGTAGATCTAAAGTTACAGGTCCCCAATAAGTACTCCAAAACTGGAAAACTTTTTTGTGCATTTAGCACTTCTTTGATCTCCTATCTGATCAGTCCCAAAGAAGAAGATAAAAAAGGAATAAGAAATGAATAAGTTGAGACATATATATGCAACATATATGTATGCTCAAAACACAATACAGGATTCTAGTTAGTATTTTGAACAAGTCAGAGGAAAATCTAATAATGTAATATCACACTATATGAGTTTCAATAAACACTCACTGAATGGCGAAGGAAAAATACGACACCCTACTAGCAGTTGGCAAAAAAGAAATTAAACAAGTTCAAATACAAACATAAGCAAAAACTAGTTGAATCATGGCCAAAAGATTTGATATCCGTAACTCTATTTTCATCATTGTCTCACCTTCCACTTACTCCACGACATAGCAGAGCCAATTTCTTGCAAGATAAACCATAACTGTAAATCTAACAACCATTTCCCTAATTTCAATTTAATTAAACCGAAGATATGCTTAACCCAACTAAGAAACTAGACCCGATTATATACCCAAAAGCGAAACAACAAGTCACTCATCAGTATAGCTTTATCTTGACTCAGTAGCAAAACAGTGAGTTACAGCTCCCAACCTCTCTCTACACATTGTGACCTCTCAACATATTCACCAGAAATCATTGTCTACTACAATTCATATTGATGTAACTCAATATCTAATATTCCAAATATCCCAAAGCCTAAATTTGATAAAAAAAAAATAAATAAAAAAAAAAAAAACCCATCCAAATAATCTTACATGCATCATCAATCGCTAGACAGAATCAAGCACAGAGAGAAATAGATAAAACAGAGTGAGAAAAATCCTTTGAAATGTCAATGAACTTGATTAAGAGTTTACAACAGCATAGGAGTAAAGCTGAAGCTCAACGGCCTACCTCTCTTTCTTCAGTATTGGCTTCAAAAGTACCACAGAAACATTAGCCCAGTCCAAAGAGCGGGAGCGACTTATTAAAACAGGTGTTGCAGAAACCCGAGCATTCCGGACGGCTCAGCAAGTGGGCACCGGAATGGGTTAAATAGCTCGACCTCGGGAGAGAGAGAGAGAGAGAGAGAGAGGTGCTTGAGCTTTTGTTTTAACCTGCTCCCAGTGCTCCCTCACTGCAACGGCGTCGTTTTAGTGTTTTCTCGTATGGAGCCAAAACGCGCCGTTTTGTTCCTCCCAAAGGAAAACACTATTTAAAGACTACATCAAAATGAAAATTATGGTATTTGCATAGTCTCCCTTTTGTAAGTGAGAGGCTGTGAGTTTGACTCACGCTAGATTAGTTATAGCATTTGAGTTGTTTATTTGATTTAAGAAAAATAACAATAATAACGAACTGCGAGGATACTAAATGATACAAAAAAGTACTTAACGAGACACAGACGACATTTTGGTCATACAAAAATTGTGTCGAATGTTCTTGAAAAAACAAAATTGTGTCGAATAAAGGGTCATCTTCCATCAAAATAATCGGTAGTATGACTCATCTTATCTATTCAACATATGAAGATACATTGGATAGAGAGCAATATTCTACCAAGGTAACCCACCAATCTACCTACCAGAATCTCACATCCGAATCTAGTACCTGCTCTAGACCCAACCTTAGAAAATTATATCTTGTCATTGGCCACTGCACCGGATTGCGATAAGACTTTGTGAGTCGTGATCCGCAACCACGTTGAGATGCTGCCTCGTCCACCGTCTCACTTCCCTTCGCCACCACGACTAGTTAGAATTTTGTGGAACCATGATGCTCTCATATTATCCTATACTTCTATGCATAATATCCTTGATATTTATGATTGGTTCTCATTGTTTATGAATCATTAATATTATTTTAGTGTTTTTTCTAGGTTTGTGCCAAAGAGAGAAGAAAATAAACTAAAATGAGTCAACAAAGGATTGAATGACAATTTAGAATTACAAGTGCAGAACATTTGACTTCGCCGAATTATTGAGAATGACTCGGGTCGAATCACACAATGAACCATACACCATTGGAAAGCTACAGATGTCTAGTTTTTGTAGAATATTAAGGATCTTGATTTTGTTACTCTGCGACAAAGTTATGATTATTTAAGTGAACAAAAGTCAGAACTGAAAATCTGCTCGAATTTGCTAACATTCATGGATAACTCAAGTTCCATTGTCCAAAATCATCAATCCCTAATGCATCAAGGTCAATGATTTAGATGAGGATGCAAAGATTATATGAACTCCTACTTCTAGAAGAGATATTTCAAGGTTTTCCCATTTCATATAAAAAAAGAAGTTTGAAACCAAGTTTTACAAGGAGACTTGAAGTCAAAGAGGGGCATGAATCTACCCTATATAAGGGAGCACGAATTTCATGTGTGAGGAGAGGTCTCCGGAGCACATTGAAGACACCTAAGGAGCAGAGACCATCCATCCATCTTTCCCTTACATTCTTTTTATGTTTTTGCTATGATTTTCTTAGTTATCTTTAGCTAAACATTTTTCTAGGGTTAAGATGATGCCCTATCATGATTGTTTATGACTTTTGATGTTTTATTGATGGATTTATAGTTTCTTTATGATGAATTCTTAGTCACTATTTAAATTGATGTTTTATGTTTAAGTTATTTGATTAATAGAAAATGTTAATTTAGTACTAATTTGACCCCCTCATTACCTATTCCAATGACCATCTTATTTTTTTCCCCTATTAAACATAAGGTAACAACTCCTATTGCTAATTTGAACAAATCTTTTCAACCCTAGTACAGTTTTAATTTTTTTCTTCCTTTTTTGTCATTCTGACTTATTTAACAGATTTTTGAATTATAACGTGCTGAGAAAGTGGAAGATAAAGAAACTTTGTCGAAAGGTCACCCAGTTCTGCCGGCGTCCCATGGCCGGTCGCTGGATTCCGGCCACCAAATTTTTTTCTCCAGAATTTGTTTTAATTTTTTTTTCAATATTAAATTACTGACTCTGATTTTAATATTTTTTTTTCGCCGGATTTCAGTCACCGGACTCAGGTTACTGACCCCCACTAAGCAATTTACAGATTCCAGATTTCCAGTAATCAAGTTACTGACCCCCAGTAAGCAACTTACAGATTCCAGATTTCCAGTAATTAAGTTACTGACCCCAGTAAGATTATTACTGACCTCCAATAATAATATTACTAACCCCTAATAATAATCTTTCTCTTTCTAGTTGTGTTTCTTTCTACAAGCCATTGCATGGTGTTTTGGCCAATGGATGCCAATCTCATTGAGAAAACATGTAAGGAAACACCAAGTTTGGTTGTGACTTTGTAAGGAAACAAAAGGGGCAAAGCCAATGGCTGAGGGCTATTGATTAGGACAAAGTCACAACTGATCGAATTTAGTCTAGAGATAGCAGTGCAGATCGAATTCAAGCTTGTGAGAGATAACAAACGGGTTTGGAGTATATATAGGAGTACGTTGAGTCCACTTCAAAACATGCCCTAATCAATAATTATAGCAAACCCGTTTGTTTCTTTCTATCACGTCGGGATCGCCGCACCACCATCGTAGTCTTCATTGCACCGTCGGGATCGGCCTCCCACCACCAGGTCCAACGTGCAACACCACCCACACAACCAGCAGTCTTCTAGGTTGGGTTCATCGGCGGCGACATCAAGGGAGAGTGGGCCCTCATCAAAACCTGAGAATCAGAGGCGCACCGGAGGGGGTGGGGGAGGTGAAGCTGCGGTTGTTGTTGGTGGAGTCCTTTCTGCTACTGTTGTTGCTTACGTGGCGGCTGCGGCGAAGGAGGAAGAGGAAGGCGAGGCCGTGGCGGCGAAGGAGGGAGGATAGTCTCCGGCGGCGGCGGTGAGGCAATATGGTTGATATAGGAGTGGGTATGAGATTAAGATCGGAGAGAGAGGGAGAGAGATATTTAGGGTTTAGGAATGAGAGATGAAGTGGTTTGTTGATATAGAAGGTGTTTCTGCACAAACCCGTAGGCCTAGTGGAAACTGATGAATCTAGATGTGATCTCCTCCTGCAAACCTGCTAACTAAGGGGAATACCAGGCGGGCCGGTCTTCTCCTCTTCGATGCCTAAGTTAGTACAGCTGGGATGAATAGATAACTTAAGCAAGAGTGATCGATAAGCAGTTGGAGAGATCAGTTACCTATTAAAGAGGGTAGTTGAGGCCCTTATATAGGTGGTCAGGCGTGAGGTCTGGTCTTACTCTTCGATGTGGGACTGGTTTCCTTCTGTTCGCACACAAAAGGACAGCTCTGGTGGCTTGTTCGGCAGGCTGGCGTCCCCGGTCCCCGGGCCCCTGGTCACTACTGGACCTCGGGTCCGGGTGCTGGTGATCCTGCTCCAAGCCTCAGTCCGGCCCCGGATGCACTGGCTGCGGGTCTGTGGGCTTATGTAGCCCCTCTGTGGCTACTGTCAACAAGTCCCCCAAGCTCCCGGTCAAGTGCAATCTTGAATGGGGACTTAATATGTCTCGCTCCTGTCCCGCAGACCCGCAGGGTTACCGACCCAACGGTACCCAGTCCCCCAAGTCCGCATTGAAGATTGGGCGTGACCGGGCGTTCGGACAGAGGAGGCGTGGTGATGTGAGTACCTATTAATGACAACGCCTGACAGTTGAGTTTGTTTGCAATACAAATGGTGTTGTGCTCAAGTGTTGTCATGCCATGAGTATGGAACGGGGTGAAACCCGGACGAGTGCATGGGATGACAATGTGGCGTTGAAATCCGTCATGCGATGAATATGGAGCGGGGTGAAACCCGGACGAGTGCATAGGATGACAATGTGGCGTTGAAATCCGGGGTGAAACCCAGACAAGTGCATGGGATGACAATATGGCGTTGAAATCCGCCATGCAATAAATATGGAGCGGGGTGAAACCCGGACGAGTGCATGGAATGACAATGTGGCGTTGAAATCCGCCATGCAATAAATATGGAGCGAGGTGAAACCCGGACGAGTGCATTGGCATGTCGGAACGAGTCCCCCAAGTTCCCAAGGTAAAATTGCTGCCAACAGTTTGGCAGGCCGGGGAGTAGCCCGGTGGTTCGGCCCAGCTTGTGTAATATACAGGGTTGCTAGCCTGCGAGGAGGCCTGTTGGAGCGTGGAATAAGCCAACAGGTACCCCGGTGGGGTGTTGCGGCCATGTTGAAGCACCGGTTAACACCTGGTAGTTCTTCTTAGCTTGTGTTGGAATAAGCGTGAGGTAATGTGCAGGTTTTCTAGCCTGCAGGGAGACTTGTTCTGTGTTAGAGAAACAATCTGCCCGGTGGGGTGGCGTGGAGATAACAAGTCTCGCCATGAATCCCCAAATTTATCACAGTTCAGTGTGATGCAGGGTTTTTAGCCTGTTGGAAGAGTATGCATGTGTTAGATGTAAACTCTCCCGGGTTTATAAAGTCCATGTGTTTGAAGCCTTGAGTTGTTGCTGGCTTGTCCCTGCCGCGAAGGAAAGTAACTAAACCGGTGGAATGCCTTGGAGCCGGTTGAATGTCTTGGAACCGGTTGAATGCTACATAACCAGTGGAATGCCATAGAGCCGGTTGAATGCTACATAACCGGTGGAATGTCATGGAGCCGGTTGGATACTACATAAACGGTGGAATGGTATGGAGCCGGTTGAATGTTACCTAAACGGTGGAATGCTATGGAGCCGGTTGAATGTTACCTAACCGGTGGGATGCCATGGAGCCGGTTGAATGCTACCTAACCGGTGAGATTCCATGGAGCCGGTTGAATGTTGAATACTACCTAACCGGTGAGATGCCATGGAGCCGGTTGAATGCTACCTAACCGGTGGAATGCCATGGAGCCGGTTGAATGCTATCTAACCGGTGAGATGCCATGGAGCCGGTTGAATGCTATCTAACTGGTGAGATGCCATTGAGCCGGTTGAATGCTACCTAACCGGAGAGATTCCATGGCCCTTGGGGAAGTGGGGGGGCTTGACGCCTCGGTTCCCGCCCCTATCTCCCTTATCTGCCGCTTGTAGGCGGGACAAGTGGCTGACATGCATTTAAGGAGGAAGCCCATCAGTCCAATCAGTTATGATGGCGTGGGAAGGTTATCGATGCTGGGACACGTGTCAGTAGGGAGCGATCTGAGATGGAGGGCCTGGATTTGCAGGCGTTTGACTTGCCCCGATTGAGTATTTGGGGGGATTACAGGGGTACCTAGGGCATCAGACCCGTCTATAAAAAGGCCTCCTTTGTCTTCATTATTTCTGTTTTTGCTCTTGGCCCAGAGAGAAGAAGAGAAGGTTGGAGAGGAATCCAGCGAAAGTTCTGTGGAGGTGCCTCGCAATATCTGTGCTTCAAGCGTTCTGGTTCTTTGCCTACCATTGCTCGGTGTTTTCGTAGGACTGACTTTCCTCGGTTGTGCATAGTAATCGGTAAGTCTTGCTTTCTTTGCTTCGTGTTTTTTCTTTTTGGTTGGCGTTTTGCGCCGGGGGGGGGGGGGGGGGGGGGGGGGGGGGGTGCTCTGTCGCCGACTGTGAGTCGTTTTGAGCGGGGCGTCTGCGGCAAACTTGGGGAGCAGCCGCAGAGGGCGCTGTTCTAGCTTATTGCTGACCAGCGGTGGGGTTTTGTTTTCTTCCCCTTAGGTTAAATGGCTTCTGCGAGCTCTGATGGGGCTTCCGAATCGGCCGACAGGCGTCCCGTGGTGGACGATGAGGAGAGATTGGAGGATTGGCTCGGTTCGGATTCCCCGGAGTCCGAAGCCGCTGACCGCTCCCGGGGCGGGGTCTCGTCTTCCGGGTCTCTGGGTTCTGAGGGCATCCCGCACGGGGTGCGCTTTCCTGGCACTCCGCCCGTGAGCTACACTATCGGGAGTGGGAAAGAGGCTGTAGTGTGCGATGAACCGGAGGGTACTATGAGCCCTGCAGAGATTGCTGCCTTCCGGGAGACGTGGAATATCCCCGATGAGGTGGCGTTATGACCGCTGAATCCCAGAGAATCGGCCTGTAACCCGGAGGCGGGTTGGGTTGCTGTTCACAGAGACCAATTTCGCCACGGGTTCTCCCTCCCGCTGCCAGACTTCGTGCAGTATATGCTTAGCACTCTGTAAGTGTCTCCCGCGCAGCTTCCCGGGAACCAGTGGAGGCAGCCGCTGAGCCTCGGTTGTCTGTACGAGCTGTCCGGGATGAGCATGCCAAAGGTGAACGAGTTCCGGGCACTCTACAGACTGTCCTTCTCGAAGAAGAAAGGGTCCTGGGGTTGTCTGACCTTTAGCGCCCGACACTTCCAGCCTATCATCACCCACCTGCCTTCCTGGGTGGACAATAACTGGAGGAAGAAGGTGGTGATGGCGGGTGGAAAGTGGCAGAAAAGGAGCAGGATGTACCGGGTTCCTGGTGCCTTCCAGCCCCTTGGCGACCAATCGTTCGTACTGTCCGACTTGGAGCGGGATAGGATTATGACGATACTCGGGTGCTGGGACGATCTTGAGCGAAGCTCCTACAACTTCATACGGCGGGAGGTGTTAGAATACTGCTGTCTTGGGCGGGATCCCGGTGCGTAGCAGGGTTTTAGTGGTGGCGTTTCTGCTGGCCGAGTTGATACTAACCCTTTGTTTGTTCTGTAGGTGCATCTTCCCGGACGGTCGTCAAGCCTGGTAATACACTATCCATGGACGGTGAAGACCTCGTCTCGAGGTTGAAGGAGAAAGGGGAGGCCGTTTCACGGACCTCGGTGGATGAGGAGTCCGGTCGGCTTACCGTTCATGCTTAGCCGAGGGCCTTAGATGTTGAGGACGACGCCTATACCCTAAGGCGTATGAAGAGTCACCCCGCTGCGTCCAAGGCGGGACCCGGAAATGGCAAGACCACCTGGGGGCCACCAAAGGTTTCTGGTGGGGCGAACAGGATTCCGCACCGACCGGGATCGGTCCCGGTTGTCACCAGGGTCTCTCGGACAGGCGCACAATCTTCTTCACCGGACGGCCTGGGTGAGAAGAGACGGAGGATCATGGACGTCCCTCCCTTCGCGCTGGTGACGCTGACTGGCCGGTCGTCTGGTGAAAACTTGGCGAAACGGCTCAAGTTGACCAGCGGTGCGACAAGTTCCGCTGGGGACAAGGCCGCTGCTACCTCAAATTCTGCCGGTCAGCAGAGTAGCCCCGCTCCTGCGGAGGAACAGAGGGGAGGTCTGGAGAGTCCCTTCGTCCGAAAGTTGGCGGCAGATGTGGCTGGCCTTGGTCTGGATAGGCCCGGGGCCGTTGGAGCCTTGTCGGGGGAGAGCCGCCAGAAGAGCAAGGAGTCGGTCCTCCGGGTAAGAATTGCTTGGTGCCACGGCACCGCTCATAACTTCTGCCGGGTTTCGTTATTTTTGTTGCTTGCTTAATCGGCTCCCTGTTGTTCTATAGCTACTGTACAATCTGTACTAGCCGGACCTGAGTGAGGAGCTGTCGGAGTTGAAGAGGCAGGTGGCCGCTCTGACAGGAGCCCGTGAGCGCCTGGAAGTTGAGAAGTCCAGGCTTGAGCGGGAGAAGGTCAGGCTGGCCAAGAAGCAGGTGGCCAAGCTAAAAGACCAGGTCCGGAGCCTCGAGGCGGAAAAGGAGCGGGCTGAGGAGGAGAGGGCCGAGCTGGAGGCCAGAGTGGATGAGCTCCAGGTGGGAGCTACCGCTGTGCGTGCCGCCGCTGCCGCTGCGGCTGGAGAAGAGGACCCAGAGCTTTTTCAGCGGGTTGTCCTCAAATATCACGATAGTGATCAGTTTCTTGAGCTCCTGGAAAAGGCTAGGGAGTCGGGTATCGCCGATGCCTATGTGGAGTGGGAAGAGAAGGGGTACCTCGATACCTCACGAATGCCGAAGGCGGGGGCCGATGACGATACCCATGGGCAGCTGGCAGAAGAGGAGCAGCCGGAAGGGGAAGGCGGGCCTCGACCATTTGCACCCGCTAGAGAGGATGCGGTGGCTCCATCTGAGGAAGCTGGTGGGATGCCCGCTGAGGGGGGAGACACGGCTCCTTAAGATTTTTGTTTTGTTCTCTTTTTTGTAAATCTGCTGGAACAGTTTTTTTTTGTATTATGCCTTTTGGATGTACATTTTTGCTCTGGTGGAATTCTTTGGATTTCTCTTAAAATAGTTTGCAAACATATCTTATAATGTTGCGTGGGTTGAACCGTTGATATGCCAAACTAATTGCTTGGAATTTCTGGCACCTAACCCTTCACCGGGTCCGGGCGTGCTTACCAGCCCTGGCCCTGCTCCCGGTCGAGGTCTGCTCTCTTTTCCCCTATATACCGCTGAAGCTGACCGCTGTTAATCAAACCCTCCACCACTGTTTTGAGGGCGAAGCAACTGTTCGTCCGATGGGTAGTTTCATCGTGATAGGAGCAGTACGTGCCTATTCGCGCCTGGGTAAGTTTCCCCTTTGGGTACTTGCTCCTCGGCGGTGGGGGAATGATGTTCCCGTTTTCGTGCAAGATGTCCTCTTATGAAGAGGTTAGAGTGGTGAAGACCTCTTGACGTTCTGCTGGCATGATCGCCAGGGGGCGTTCTTGCCGGTACTCCGCTGGCTTGTGCTCGCCCTGGGGTTTGTCATGATAGGGCTTCTGCTGCTGTTGGTTTCCCCAATTTCTGCCGGGTCTGCTTGGTTGGGCGCCTCGGGTCTAGCTCCGCTGGCTGACCTTGTTTTCTCGGCCGGCCGGGGGATGCTCCTCCCGCTTTCTCTTCAACAGGTGTTGCTCATACGTTTCATGATCCGCCTGAGCATGCCTGATGGCCATCGCCATTAGCTCGTCATACCCCTGCGGGAGTTCCATGATAGAAGCACAATGTGCGTCGTTCTTAATATGTTTTTACCCCCTTTTATCCAATGCTTAACCCTTATTTTTGTAAGATAGAGTCATATTTTAGTTTAGTGTCCCTTTGGTAGAGTTTTGGAGAAAATGTGCTTAATTGTCAGAAAAATGACTAAGTAAAGAAATCTGAGCAAAAAGTGCAAAATATGTTGTTTTCGTGATATTGAGGCCTGTGCTAAACTGATCTATCCTTTTCCAAATTTGATGAAATTTGGTATGCATATAATTGGCAAGATAAAGTATATTGTGTCAAAATTTCAGATCAATCGAAGTTCGGGAAGTCACCCAAATGAAGGCTGCAACTTGGCAGTTTGAGCAAACCAATCCAGGGACTACCAGGATTTTCCTGGGACTGTGTCCTGATTTCCGGAATTTATGTGGGACACATCGCTTAGAACCATAGAACGAGCCATACGCCGTTGGAAAGCTCTACGAGTCTAGTTTCTCTGGGACTTGGAATCGCAGCAAAATATTTCATGAACAAAAAGTTATGCCGGTTTGAATGCACGAAGGTCAAGTCTGCCGAAAGAAGAAAACCTAAACCGAGTTCTACATGGATTTGGCTTATGAATGTGGACTGAATTCCATCCTTTGTGCAAGATTTTTGGCTGAATTAATTCATGGAAAACCTAAAGAGATATTGCTCAATTATTCAGCCATTATCTTGGGAATTTTCGGCAGAAAATAGAGGAAGAAAATCGCAACAAATCCTGATCAAATTCGGCAGAATTCCTGTGCAAGTCATCCAACTTCCACGGACTCTCCCGGACAGCTCACAATGAATCAGAGTTCGAACCTTATATGGATAGAAAGCTACGGGAGTCTAGTTTCCAACCCAACTGGAATCACCTTAATATCTATTTTCTAGAGAAAGATATTCCATAATTTTCACTCGAAGGTCAAATTTTAATATCTATTTTCTAGAGAAAGATATTCCATAATTTTCACTCGAAGGTCAAATCTGCCAGCAGGATAAGTTTGAGAAAAACTAGGTTTTGTAAACACTAGCTGCCTCCCTTGCCTCTATAAATACCACAACATAATTTCAGAATAATCATCTTCTCTTCCTCACTTAAACTTGCCGAAACTCTGCCGAATTCTCTCCAAAAATCCTCACCAAAAACATAGCCGAACCATCTGTCACCACCTTTCATAAAATCATTCCAATCATCAACACCAATCCACTTGCCGAATTCTTCAACAAGGTTGTCACTTGGATTGTAATTTTCGATGGCTTTAGTTTCTTTGTATTTATACATTAATTTGTCTATGAATTATGTATGGATTCTTGGTTCCAATTTTGGTTTTGTTAATTATTCATGGGATTCCGGAATTCTTGTTATATTGTTTGGTTTTCTTGTGTTTAATTACCGAATTATGCTTGTGATTTAATTGAATATGGTATGATGGGCAGTAGGCTTTTGCATGTTTTCTTGATTTAATTAGGTTTATTTCCTTAATTCGTGTGCAACCGAAGGAGATGTCTAGATGCATTCGAAAGGCCATGAGTGTTGTCTAGATGTTGAATTCACTTGCCGATTTAATACATGTTGGATCATACGCGAAGTTGGTTTTAATGTGTATTTATCTAAGGGCTAGAGTAATTCTGGAAATTTACATGTCGATGTGAGATGAGTGACGCCATACTTGCTAACATGTTCAAATTCGACATATTGTGCTTATGTGCTATTTGTGTTTAATTTCTACGCGTTGTGTTGTTAAACCAATTAGTACCATGTTTAGGATTACACGCGTAGTTGATTCTAAATACTTGTGATGTTTTGAATAATTAGATATACCGCGTTGGCTCTAATTAAATTGGAACTTAATTGATTTTGAATTCGTTATATGCTTGCTGCCCCTATTACTTGTTTTAATTTTGTTGCATGTGTAATGAGTTTTGTGTTTTGTGATTGTGTGAAAGGTGATGATCAATTGTATATAATAATTTAGGATTTAAATTCGTAAAAATCAGTAGGCAATTAGATAAAAATTCGACACCCCCCTTTCTATGTGCAACACTTTGTGTAATTGAAAGCCCTTGATTTCCCCGGATAGAACGATCCCTACTTGTCCTAACTACAATCGACACAAGAAGGGTATTATGTGTATGTAGTTGTTTTGCAGGTATTTTGTGCTTGGATAACATCTCCATCAATTTTTGGCGCCGTTGCCGGGGAAATTTAATTATTTTGATTCATAAAGTGTTGTTTTGTAATTATGTAAATTTCAGATTATTTAATTTTTCTTTAGTTTTTGGGATATGTATAATAGGATTTTCCGGATGTGTAATAGTAAGTAGGATTTCTGTTTTTGGTTTTTGGTTTGATAAGTTGCCGAATTTTGTGATAAAAATTGTGTGAATGTTCTTAGATAATTTCTAGGAAGTTGATAGTTTTATGTATGCTTGAGTTTATTGTAGTTTCTAAAGTGTAACATGTAGGTGAAGCCTCTATGTTGATCATAACCAAAACCCTTCATACGAATGATTGCTTTGTTGGATCCGTTTTATGTAGATTGGAAAACGCGGGATACTTCCCCCCCACGCATACAAGCGACATTTTGGCAAAGTTATTACTTCTATGAGGTTGAGGGCGGTTTTAATCAACACTTGTAGACCGCTAGGGACCCGAGTTTATTTTACAAAGTATGGGGCAAGTTATTTTCGTTGATTGGTTCTCAGGTTTGTAAAACTGGTTCTCAAGGCCCACAGACTGATGATCATTCTCGGTGAGTGAGTCGATAGGGGACTTGTCCTCCGTGGTGTCCAACAACGAGACCTGCCTGGTTTCTAAAGGGAGTTCGCTCTCCGTGAATTTTAACGACACCGCCTTTGAAAAGTAAAATACGCTCGACCCTAGACAACAGCTTGTGCCGAAGCATCACCTCACTTTAGACGCCAGAAGATAACTTGAACATATGTAAATCTATTTTTCTTCAAAGATAAAATTTGTCTTTAATTTTTGAGGTATATCGGAATAAGCATGATACTACCTTGGACTGTTTCAGCCCATTGCACTGTTATCTCCTCTGCTCCACGTACCTCAAATTTTAAAGTTGTGCAAATAAAAGCAATTAAACTCTAGGTTTCGACATTCTCACATATTACATGATTCGAATACTTTGAAAAGATTAGGACCGATCCATTGTGTGATACATGTAAATTTTCGTGTGAAAATTTTGTGTGATATACTTGAAATAATTTTTTAGTGTTGTATTAAATTCGTGTAAAAAAATCAAAAAAATAATAATAATAAATAAAAAAATAAAAAAATTTTGAAACTCTAACCATACTTGCTAACTCTAAACCTAACTTTCTAACTTTTATACTTTTCTTGTATATATGTCACATGTAATATGTTGTAACTACCCTCAATTTTCGTTGAGCCTTTGTCTTGTTTATCTAACATTCTTGTAGAGTTTAATTGTTAGTTGCAGATTATAAGGAAGAGGTGAAGAATTATATTGTAAACAGTTGATTGAAGCTCTCATTGACTTGGGAAGGACGACAAGTGTTGCAAGAAATGATACTCCACTCTCAACTTTTGTTCATGGTTTACAATTAAATTCTACTTAGCTAATTATTGTATATTTATACACTAACTTCTAACTTTAACTAATTCACTAACTCACTACTAACTTATTCTTTGAATTCTCATCTCCACTCTTCTAAATTTCTTTATCTTGATGCGATGCAGTTGAAGAGTGGAGTAATCATGCATCGAGTTATGATAACCATTGTAAGAAGGCACGAATTTGGAGTGCGCACTCCAAAAGGCGTAGCCCACAACTTGATTAAGAAGTTAAGAGTCTTGGCTGAGTAGACTATAAACAATTAAGCGCTGCATGGGAGGCAACCCATTTCAAACAAAATTGTGAAGGAGCCGTCTACGAGAGTTTAATTTTCTAAATCCCTAAACTATTTTTGGTTGAATTGTATAAATGTGGAATTTGTGGAATTTATCATATGCTTAGAAATTACAACATAATTTCTGTTTTACATTGAGGACAATGTAATTTTCTAAGTGTGGGGTAGGGATACATGTTTCACATATTTGTTTTTGTTTTAAGTCTTTTGTTTTGAGTCATAAAAAGAAAAAGAAAATACAAAATCAGAAAATCAGAAAAATTAAAAATTTTCGTTGCTTTTTGTTTGATTTTATTTTGAGTCTTAGGATGCCCCTAAAGAGTCTATGATGATTATATTTTTGAATGCATAGATGATGGTTTTGCATAATCATAAGAATTAAATTGTGAGTTTCATAGACATTGTGATTGATATGAACATTTGAGACTTGGATTTATTTGTGTAATAAGCATGCATGTTTGTGTTGATTTTGTTCCATAATAACCTGTGTGAGCTTTGATGCCAAATACTTTCTTCATGAGTGATAAAAAAAATTGGGCAGAATTTTTCAAAACTTCATCATTATTTGATTATTCCATGACTATGTGCCATACCTTTTAATGAACTCTAGAATGCTAGAACTTGCTCTTGACAATTTTTAAGACTATTATTCATGAAATGCCTTGATTTTGAAAAGGATTGAAAAGATCATGTTAGGATACCACCAATGCCAAATAAAGCTTATGCCTAATTTGTGCCCATCGTGGGACTCCTTAGTTTTAACCCCTTTGAGCCGACATTAAGCCATTTTATTTCATCACCATGATACACATTCCTTGAGCTTAGAACAGTTTATCATTTCCATTGTTGTCAAGACTTGGTAAAGTTTAATTGGAATTTGTGATTTGAAGTGATGATGTGAAACAAGTGTGGGGTGAGCCGATCCAAAAGAAAGAAAAATGTTGTTGCCGAAATAAAAAGAAAAGAAAAATTCAGACAGAAAAGAAAATTTTGAGCCGAAAATAGAGAAAGAATAAAGAGAACAAATCGGCAAGAAAAATGTTTGGATTGAGTTTTATGGTGAATTTGGAGTTTGTTTTACAATTGAAGGTCTATTAATATCATATTTGACCTTTGTTCATATTCACTATGTTATGGGGAAGAAAAGAATGAAGTTTGGGCCCAATATGATGAAATTTAGCCCTTGGAGTGAAGTCATAAGGAGTATTGAATTTTGCTAAGTCTTGGTGACATTTTATCACCACTATCCTAAATGTGAATGCCTTATGCCAATCCCCATTATCACCTTTATGTTGATCTTTTCATGATTCCTAAAATGGGTGAACTTTGATTTGTGGAGATTTTTATCAAGAGTTGAGCTTATGGCTTTGGTTCATTGGTGTACATAGTTGTTACACGAAGTTTTTCCAGAAAATTGATTCACAAAGTGCTTTTATTTGATGAAATATGCGAGCTATTTGTTGCCTTACAATCTGTTCTCTTGCATATACTATGAGTGAATTGCCATATCATGAGTGAAAAGAAGAGAGTATGCCTAGTGAGAAGGATGAAATCAACATAACATTTCATTGCTTGTGATTTTCGTTTCTCACTTGTTCATGCTTTGATACATGTCTATGACGCTCGGGATTTATGTGCTTACATTGAAATGCTTAACTTGAAAGCTATGTGTTTTAAAGATCCTGAGACAATCATTTAGGGGCAGTAGTTGAGTCTTTTTGTTTTTGTTTTGCTAAGGGACTAGCAAAAGCAAAGTGTGGGGTAGTTGATAGGAGCACAATGCGCGTCGTTCTTAATATGTTTTTACCCCCATTTATCCAATGCTTAACCCTTATTTTTGTAAGATAGAGTCATATTTTAGTTTAGTGTCCCTTTGGTAGAGTTTTGGAGAAAATGTGCTTAATTGTCAGAAAAATGACTAAGTAAAGAAATCTGAGCAAAAAGTGCAAAATATGTTGTTTTCGTGATATTGAGGCCTGTGCTAAACTGATCTATCCTTTTCCAAATTTGATGAAATTTGGTATGCATATAATTGGCAAGCTAAAGTATATTATGTCAAAATTTCAGATCAATCGGAGTTCGGGAAGTCACCCAAATGAAGGCTGTAACTTGGCAGTTTGAGCAAACCAATCCAGGGACTACCAGGATTTTCCTGGGACTGTGTCCTGATTTCCGGAATTTCTGTGGAACACATCGCTTAGAACCATAGAACGAGCCATACGCCGTTGGAAAGCTCTACGCGTCTATTTTCTCTGGGACTTGGAATCGCAGCAAAATATTTCTTGAACAAAAAGTTATGCCGGTTTGAATACACGAAGGTCAAATCTGTCGAAAGAAGAAAACCTAAACCGAGTTCTACATGGATTTGGCTTATGAATGTGGACTGAATTCCATCCTTTGTGCAAGATTTTTGGCTGAATTAATTCATGGAAAACCTAAAGAGATATTGCTCAATTATTCAGCCATTATCTTGGGAATTTTCGACAGAAAATAGAGGAAGAAAATCGCAACAAATCCTGATCAAATTCGGCAGAATTCCTGTGCACGTCATCCAACTTCCACGGACTCTCCCGGACAGCTCACAATGAATCAGAGTTCGAGCCTTATATGGATAGAAAGCTACGGGAGTCTAGTTTCCAACCCAACTGGAATCACCTTAATATCTATTTTCTAAAGAAAGATATTCCATAATCTTCACTCGAAGGTCAAATCTGCCAGCAGGATAAGTTTGAGAAAAACTAGGTTTTGTAAACCCTAGCTGCCTCCCTTGCCTCTATAAATACCACAACATAATTTCAGAATAATCATCTTCTCTTACTCACTTAAACTTGCCGAAACTCTGCCGAATTCTCTCCAAAAATCCTCACCAAGAACATAGCCGAACCATCTTTCACCACCTTTCATAAAATCATTCCAATCATCAACACCAATCCACTTGCCGAATTCTTCAACAAGGTTGTCACTTGGATTGTAATTTTCGATGGCTTTAGTTTCTTTGTATTTATAAATTAATTTGTCTATGAATTATGTATGGATTCTTGATTCCAATTTTGGTTTTGTTAATTATTCATGGGATTCCGGAATTCTTGTTATATTGTTTGGTTTTCTTGTGTTTAATTACCGAATTATGCTTGTGATTTAATTGAATATGGTATGATGGGCAGTAGGCTTTTGCATGTTTTCTTGATTTAATTAGATTTATTTCCTTAATTCGTGTGCAACCGAAGGAGATGTCTAGATGCTTCGAAAGGCCATGAGTGTTGTCTAGATGTTGAATTCACTTGCCGATTTAATACATGTTGGATCATACGCGAAGTTGGTTTTAATGTGTATTTATCTAAGGGCTAGAGTAATTCTGGAAATTTACATGTCGATGTGAGATGAGTGACGCCATACTTGCTAACATGTTCCAATTCGACATATTGTGCTTATGTGCTATTTGTGTTTAATTTCTACGCGTTGTGTTGTTAAACCAATTAGTACCATGTTTAGGATTACACGCGTAGTTGATTCTAAATACTTGTGATGTTTTGAATAATTAGATATACCGCGTTGGCTCTAATTAAATTGGAACTTAATTGATTTTGAATTCGTTATATGCTTGCTGCCCCTATTACTTGTTTTAATTTTGTTGCATGTGTAATGAGTTTTGTGTTTTGTGATTGTGTGAAAGGTGATGATCAATTGTATATAATAATATAGGATTTAAATTCGTAAAAATCAGTAGGCAATTAGATAAAAATTCGACACCCCCCTTTCTATGTGCAACACTTTGTGTGATTGAAAGCCCTTGATTTCCCCGGATAGAACGATCCCTACTTGTCCTAACTACAATTGACAAAAGAAGGGTATTATGTGTATGAAGTTGTTTTCCAGGTACTTTGTGCTTGGATAACAATTGATGGAGATGTTATCCAGGCACAAAGTACCTGCAAAACAACTACATACACATAATACCCTTCTTGTGTCGATTGTAGTTAGGACAAGTAGGGATCGTTCTATCCGGGGAAATCAAGGGTTTTCAATCACACAAAGTGTTGCACATAGAAAGGGGGGTGTCGAATTTTTATCTAATTGCCTACTGATTTTTACGAATTTAAATCCTAAATTATTATTTACAATTGATCAACATCTTCCACACAATCACAAGACACAAAACTCATTACACATGCAACGAAATTAAAACAAGTAATAGGGGCAGCAATCAAATATCGAATTCAAGATCAATTAAGTTCCAATTTAATTAGAGCCAACGCGGTATATCTAATTATTCAAAACATCACAAGTATTTAGAATCAACTACGCGTGTAATCCTAAACATGGTACTAAAATCGGTTTAATAACACTACGCGTAGAAATTAAACACAAATAGCACATAAGCACAGTATGTTGAATTGGAACATGTTAGCAGGTATGGCGTCACTCATCCCACATCGACATGTAAATTTTCAGAATTACTCTAGCCCTTAGATAAATACACATTAAAATCAACTACGCGTATGATCCAACATGTATTAAATCGGCAAGTGAATTCAACATCTAGACAACACTCATGGCCTTTCGAATGCATCTAGACATCTCCTTCGGTTGCACACGAATTAAGGAAATAAACCTAATTAAATCAAGAAAACATGCAAAAGCCTACTGCCCATCATACCATATTCAATTAAATCACAAGCATAATTCGGTAATTAAACACAAGAAAACCAAACAATATAACAAGAATTCCGGAATCCCATGAATAATTAACAAAACCAAAATTGGAACCAAGAATCCATACATAATTCATAGATAAATTAATGTATAAATACAAAGAAACTAAAGCCATCGAAAATTACAATCCAAGTGACAACCTTGTTGAAGAATTCGGCAAGTGGATTGGTGTTGATGATTGGAATGATTTTATGAAAGGTGGTGACAGATGGTTCGGCTATGTTTTTGGTGAGGATTTTTGGAGAGAATTCGGCAGAGTTTCGGCAAGTTTAAGTGAGGAAGAGAAGATGATTATTCTGAAATTATGTTGTGGTATTTATAGAGGCAAGGGAGGCAGCTAGGGTTTACAAAACCTAGTTTTTCTCAAACTTATCCTGCTGGCAGATTTGACCTTAGAGTGAAGATTATGGAATATCTTTCTCTAGAAAATAGATATTAAGGTGATTCCAGTTGGGTTGGAAACTAGACTCCCGTAGCTTTCTATCCATATAAGGCTCGAACTCTGATTCATTATGAGCTGTCCGGGAGAGTCCGTGGAAGTTGAGAGACGTGCACAAGAATTTTCCCGAAATTAATCAGGATTCTTTTTCTTTCTCTTATTATTTGAATTCTTTTCTTCTAGACTCTTTTTGGCCTTATCTTGGACTTGAATCTTCTCATTAAGTTAGTATGGACATATCTTTAGGTCCATAATATCCGATCCATGCTTCAAAAGTCCAAAGGAAAGCTTTCCTTGTGCAACCGGGATAGTTGTTGTTTTTCCGGCAGAATGACCTTACTCCAGTAAATCTGGCATAACTTCCTCCTCAGAGCTCCGATTGATGCGATTCCAAGTCCCAGAGAAACTAGACACACATAGCTACCTCATATAAAACAGTTTGATCAAATTCCTTATGAGTCGTCGGGAATGATTTTTCGAAGTTGGGACACAGTCTCAGGAAAATCCTGGAAGTCCCTGGATTGGTTTGCTCGGACTGCCAAGTTGCAGCCATCTTTTGGGTGACTTTCTGAACTCCGATTGATCTAAAATTGTAACACAACATTCCTCAGTATATGAATAATAAGCACACAAAATTTCATTAAATTTGGACAAGGATAGATCGCATTGTTACTCATCTCAGAATCACGAAAAAGACAACTTGCATTATTTTCCAGATTCCCAAACTTAGTCATTTTTTCGGATTCTTAACCAACTTTTCGCCAAACTCTACCATATTAACACTAAACTATATTATGACTCTATCTTAGAAAAATAAGGGTTAAACAAAGCATAAATGAGGGTAAAAACATATAATATCGTCGCACATTGTGCTCCTATCAACTACCCCACACTTATCCTTTGCTAGTCCCTTAGCAAAACAAAAACAAAAAGACTCAACTACTGCCCCTAAATGATTGTCTCAGGATCTTTAAAACACATAGCTTTCAAGTTAAGCATTTCAATGTAAGCACATAAATCCCGAGCGTCATAGACATGTATCAAAGCATGAACAAGTAAGAAACGAAAATCACAAGCAATGACATGTTATGTTGATTTCATCCTCCTCACTAGGCATACTCTCTTCTTTTCACTCATGATATGACAATTCACTCATAGTATATGCAAGAGAACAGATTGTAAGGCAACAAATAACTTGCATATTTCATCAGATAAAAGCACTTTGTGAATCAATTTTTCTGGAAAAACTTCATGTAACAACTATGTACACCAATGAACCAAAGCCATAAGCTCAACTCTTGACAAAATCTCCACAAATCAATGTTCACCCATTTTAAGAATCATGAAAAGATCAACATAAAGGTGATAATGGGGATTGGCATAAGGCATTCATATTTAGGATAGTGGTGATAAAATGTCACCAAGACTTAGCAAAATTCAATAAATCCTTATGTCTTCACTCCAAGGGCCAAGTTTCAACTTGTTGGGCCCAACTTCATTCTTTTCTTCCCCATAACATAGTGAATATGAACAAAGGTCAAGTATAGCAATGTTAGACCTTCAAATAATCATACAACTCCAAATTCACCACAAGAACTCATCCAATTATTTTAGTTGCCGAAATCTCCAATATTTTCTTATTCTCGGATTAGATTTTCTTTCAAATTTTTCTGTCCGATTTTCTTTTCTTTTCTTTATTTCGGCAACACAATTCTTTTCATGCAATTTTTTTCATGCAATTGGATAAGTTTTACCCCACACTTACTTCACAACATCACTTCAAATAACAAATTCCAATTAAACTTTACCAAGTCTTGACAACAATGGAAAGGATAAACTGTTCTAAGCTCAAGGAAAGTGTATCATGGTGATGAAATAAATGGCTTAATGTCGGCTCAAAGGGGTTAAAACTAAGGAGTCCCACGACGGGTACAAATAGGCATAAGCTTTATTTGGCATTGGTGGTAATCCTAACATGATCTTTTCAATCCTTTTCAAAATCAAGGCATTTCATGAATAATAGTCTTAAAAATTGTCAAGAGTGAGTTCTAGCATTCTAGAGTTCATTAAAATCTATGGCACATAGTCATTGAATATTCAAAGAATGATGAAGTTTTGAAAAATTCTGCCCATTTTTTTTATCACTCATGAAGAAAGTATATGGCATCAAAGCTCACATAGGTTATTATGGAACAAAATCAACACAAACATGCATGCTTATTACACAAATAAGTCCAAGTCTCAAATGTTTATACCAATCACAATGTCCATGAAACTCACAATTAATTCTTATGATTATGCAAAACCATCATCTATGTATTCAAAGATATAATCATCATCGACTCTTTAGGGGCATCCTAAGACTCAAAATAAAATCAAACAAAAAGCAACGAAATTTTTTTATTTTTTCTGGATTTTTCTGATTTTGTATTTTCTTTTTCTTTTTATGACTCAAAACAAAAGACTTAAAACAAAAACAAACATGTGAAACATGTATCCCTACCCCACACTTAAGAAATTACATTGTCCTCAATGTAAAACAGAAATTATGTTGTAATTTCTAAGCATATGATAAATTCCACAAATTCCACATTTATACAATTCAACCAAAAAGAGTTTAGGGATTTAGAAAATTCAAACTCTCGTAGACGGCTCCTTCACAATTTTGGTTGAAATGGGTTGCCTCCCATGCAGCGCTTAATGTTTATAGTCTACTCAGCCTAGACTCTTCACTTCTTAATCAAGTTGTGGGCGACACCTTTTGGAGTGCGCACTCTAAATTCGTGCCTCCTTACAATGGCTATCATAACTCGATGCATGATTACTCCACTCTTCAACTGCATCACATCAAGATAAAGAAATTTAGAAGAGTAGAGATGAGAATTCAAAGAATAAGTTAGTAGTGAGTTAGTGAATTAGCTAAAGTTAGAAGTTAGTGAGTTCCACCCGTACGGCGTAGGAAAATTTTCCTGGCCGAAGCCCCTGTTTGAACGCCATCTCGGCGATACCCTTGTCGAGGTTCCGAACCCCGGCCGTTGTCGTTTGCCAGCGGTTGACAAACGTCCTTAGCTCCTCGCCAGGTGCCTGTCTGCAGTTGAAGAGGATGGTTGATGTCCGGGCTCCTTCGACCCGGAGGATGAAGCGGCCTACGAACCTGTCGGCCAGTTGCTCAAACGCCTCGATGGAGTTTGCCGGGAGCTCATAGAACCAGCTGAGCGCCTCTCCAGATAGGGTTTCCTGGAATATGTTACAACACACTGCATCGGAATAGCCCTTGGCGCATGTTTGGGACCGGAAACTATCCAAATGTTGGTATGGGCAGCCGGATCCTGAGTATGTGAGCTTTAGGGATTTCTGGTTACCAGACCTCCCTGATTCCAGAACCCGGTGCGAGAAAGGGCCCAGGCGTTCGTTGAATCGCGCGCCTTCCATCGGCCATGCTGCCCTTCTCTCGTTGGCCTCCATTTGGGCCTTTAGATCCGATACAGAGTCGGTGAGTATCTGTAATACCCGTGCGGTCGGGGTCACGACTTCATCCTCGAATGAAGCGCGCGACTGCAGGGGTGCCGGCGTGCTCATTGGCAAAACCGCGCCGCCCGGGGACTCCGCCCTCCTACGGTCGCTAGACTTTCCTCCCGATGACTGTCCCGCCTCAAGGCGCTGAGGTTGGCCTGGCGCGGGTGTAATTGCCCTTGCCATAGCGGCGTTGCGTTGCTGTCCTCTTTCCAGGGCAGCGTTTACCGTCTCCATTTCCTCATACCGAGCATTGGATTTTGCTCTATCCTGATCGCTCTCCGTGCGCAGGCGACCGACTTCTGCCCTCATCGCCCGTATCTCCCCCGCCATATCGTGCCGGTCGGGGCTGTACGTGGTGTCCCGGTCGCTATCACCGAGCAGACTCTCCTCTTTGTCGCTCGGATCATCCGAGAATGTCAACGAAAAGCCCCGGTGCGTCAGTTGGTCGCCTTCCGCCGGGCCTTTCCCGCGCGCACTATCGTTGTATGCCCCCGGCGTGCTGTTCGGCCTCCCATAGCTGCCGTTGTCCTGGGTGCCCTGGTCGCTGCGCTGCTCCCGTACAGCGACCGGGGTGGAGATGAGCACTTGCTCTGATGCCACCCGCTGACCCTCCGTTGTATTTCTTTCTTGGCCCGCTTCCGAGCTTTCTGCCATTTGGTGATGCTTACGTGACTTTTATACAAGCTTCCCACAGACGGCGCCAATTATTTCTGCACAAACCCGTAAGCCTAGTGGAAACTGATGAATCTAGATGTGATCTCCTCCTGCAAACCTGCTAACTAAGGGAATACCGGGCGGGCCGGTCTTCTCCTCTCCGATGCCTAAGTTAGTACAGTTGGGATGAATAGATAACTTAAGCAAGAGTGATAAGCAGTTGGAGAGATCAGTTACCTATTAAAGAGGGTAGTTGAGGCCCTTATGTAGGTGGTCGGGCGTGAGGTCTGGTCTTACTCTTCGATGTGGGACTGGTTTCCTTATGTTCGCACACAAAAGGACAGCTCTGGTGGCCTGTTCGGCAGGCTGGCGTCCCCGGTCCCCGGGCCCCTGGTCACAAGGTAGACTGCTGGACCTCGGGTCCGGGAGCTGGTGATCCTGCTCCGAGCCTCAGTCCGGCCCCGGATGCACTGGTTGCGGGTCTGTGGGCTTATGTAGCCCCTCTGTGGCTACTGTCAACAGAAGGGTATGAAAGTCTTTTATCTAATAATCATCGGAATGGGTAGGTAACATTGGAATGGGCAATTTGTCCCCCTTTTTTGTGCAAATGGTCATTTTCCCTTTGATTAATCACCTTAGGGCATCTCCAACCATGAAGTCTCATAATGAGGTCTCATACCTATTATAAGACCTCATTTGGACACTATTTATATAAAACTTCAACCATCTCCAATGGTAGGGTTTTAACTAAAAGTCTTAAATTTATATATTTGATTTTTCTTTATTTTGTGTTGTAATTAATAATAATTTATATTTGTAAACTATTCTTATACATGATAAATAAATATAATATTAATTTGAAAAAGAAAAAATTGAATTTTGGACCCCATATGCATTATCCACAATCGGACATGATTTTGATTGACATGTGTCGGTGAATATGATTTGAAATTAAATTATACATAGATATTATAGCTTATCATAAATCGGACAAAATTTTAATTATTTTTTTCGTCACTTTTCTTACTGTTTTATATAAAATTAAAGTTAGTTTAAATTAGAACCGTCGATTAATTTAAAACCTATATCTTGAACCGTTAGATAAAAAATTCATTTAGGAAACTAAATAACAAAATTAATTATGAGATGAATTGAGGTCGTTGAATTGGAAGAAGATTGAATTATGGCTGTTGGATTTCATGACCGTTGGGGTTGCAGAGAGCCGTTGCCCTCTCTGCCGAGTCACGTGCTGCTGGCCACACTGCAGTTCCTGTCGGTTGACTCGCCCATAGTTTCGCGCGTCGCGCGTGATCGAGCCGACCATTCTTTTGTCGTCTAGCGCGTCTGGGTTGCACTCTCTCTCCCTCCCGCGTAGCGCATCTCCCGCATCTCTCTCCTCTGGCATTTGGGCCCCAGCCCAAAATTATAGGACGGGTCTCAAACCCAGTCTCAAAATAAGACCTGGGATGAGACTAGGTCTTAAAAATATAGGGTTTAGGACCCCAAAATTTTACTACTGGAGCCCAAAAATTTTTAGGACCGGTTTGGGATCTTGGGTTGGAGATGCCCTTAGGGCTTTGCATATAGTAATTTGAAGATGAATTTGAGGCGTACTTGCACTATAATTCAAATTAGCTTCTTGTGATTAAGAGTTGTGAATTACATTATTGTCGTACCTGAAGTAATAATTTGCATGATTCTCTTATTTTCTAGAACGTAATGAGTCATGTGTGTTAAATTTATACCGTACGTAGATGGACTGCTAATTAGGATATACGACCTCTGCCGTAATTGGAGAGAATCACACACTTAAGGAAAACTATGGTTTAAGTGCTGTAACTGGACTTAGATATGGGAATTGTCATCTTGAGAAACGAAAGAGTCTATTAGTTGCGTCAAGAGCGTAAATATGATTGTTAGTGGTTGATTCCGACACCCTAAGTTCCACCTTGTTTGTTTGTATCTTATATTCTTGTTTGTTTGTTTCTTACTTTTTTTTATTTGAAAACCCAAAAATCATATCTTTCGTATCTTGAGTGTTTTTGTGTTCTTAGTTTAGATTAATTTAGGATTAAATCGATTCTCAATCTTTAGATGAAATGATTTCGTACTTGCACACTGTACTAACGACGATTCGTACGCTTGCGAGTTTTAATTAAAAATTTCACAACAAACCACATCCAAATGCAATGACCCCGTCGTGCCTAAGCATGCTAAAACGCTTGCCCACCACGCGAGACCCACCATTCACATGGAAGATAAATAAATAGGGCCGAACTCATAACATCTCACTTACAAACGAGAGACTCATGCTACTAAATCAAAAAGAATTTTGACAAATATTATCTCTTTTTCAAAATATAAAATATAAAAAAGAAATATTATTATCAAGATAATTGTTACACACCTCGTTTAGAATAAAATAGGGGTAAAGCATATGATAAGTGAAGCAGCAGCATAAGAAATGGCAGCAGCACTAGTTGGAGTCCCAACCCTGCTCCACCGGCTCCTCCACCACCCACCACCTCCATCATTTATCCTCATCTCCAAACAACCCCAACTATTACGCCCCACTTGTCTTCCTTTCATCCCCTCACGCCTCTTATGCCACTCTCTTCGTCTTCCTTCCACCAAAGCCTCTTTGCAGCCACAACAACCAACCCAACAGCTCGATGACGAAACTGAAAATGCCCAGATGGGTCTCGACTCTGAAAATGAGGCTGAAGCTGGGAAGCTGGATACTAACGACGCCGCCCGAATGAATTTAGACCCTTCCACAGTTCTCAAGAGAAACCGGGTCGACCCGGTTGACCTTCCGACGCTTACGGTCAGGGAAAAGAAGGAGTTGGCTTCGTATGCCAACAGCTTGGGGAGGAAGCTTAAGTCTCAGTTGGTTGGCAAGTCTGGTGTTACGCCCAATGTTGCTGCTTCTTTTGTTGAGAATCTTGAATCTAATGAGCTTCTTAAGGTAAAGTCACACTTTCTCTGACTTTTCACAACATAACTCAACTTGTTTGCTTTGTCCTATTGCCATAGGAACGTTTGGTTGTTTGGTTTCTCATATTAGTTTCATGTGTAAGATTGTTGATTGACTTAGACGTGCAAGGTTGTTGGATTCTATTATGTTTTGGCTTTCTCAGTTCACTTTGAATGTCTATAATTTACCGGTTTTTGGTTAATTAATTTTTCAAGTCTCGGATATTAGAGAGAATCACCATATAATTTGAAGATTAGTTTTGGGGCTTAGTCGGGTTGAGCTTAGATAATTGAGTAATCTTGTTCGTAGACACTTAGCTCTCTTTGAATGTGGCAAAGATATAATTCTTGAGGGAGCTATTTTCTCGCACACGTAATTTGGAGGTGTAGAAACTTTGAACAGCAGTATTGATAGTTGTCTATCCACTGATACAAGATAATCAACTTTACTAGACATCGGGTGTGTGAGCTAAGTGGGGTGAGCAAGGGATCAAGGGTGTGGTCATGAATAATAGCGTGAAGTGGTACACCTTGTAGTATTGATCAGGTTTAAGATCAGATCATGCCTGCGGGCGCTCAAGGAGGGAGGTGGCACATACTTGTGTTATTGTGATATCTGACTTTAAGACTTTTCCCCCTGCTTTTAGTTACTTTCCTGATATCATATTTGGTTGAAAAGACTGCTGCATGAGCCAACAAGCTATTTGAATTACATTTTTCATAAGCTTCCCTTACAATCAGGTACTCCATAGAAGAAGAATTTGTTTGTAGTTTTGGTTTTGGGATGTTTATTAGTATACATGTGGTTCAGACCACCCCTCACCTCCTGAGATACCTGGAAGTGGTAATAAACCAATTTCTTGTCCCTAATATGGAGTATGAGCCCGGTAGAAGCATCACCTAAGTAGCCAAGTTGGTTTGGATGAAGGTTCATGTAACTCTCAGAGATTCTGATTTGGAACTTCCCTAGTGGCCCTGCAACTGAAGTAGTTGTACAATGAAAACTAACTCAGAAAAGATGAGTTCTTGTCAGAAAATTAGTTGTTGCTGTCAATATTTCATTCCTTGTGTTTTGCTACTGTACTTTACCAATATACTATAGTGGACTGAAATAACTTTGGCTCAGCTAGAAAAATAGAAAAATAATTTGTCTGCTCAGCTAACATTGGTTGCAAATTTGATGTGGTGAACAGGTTAAAATACATGGGACATGTCCAGCGGAGCTTGATGATACGGTGAAGCAATTGGAGGCAGCAACTGGTTCAGTTGTTGTCGGTCGGATCGGTAGAACAGTGATTCTTTACAGGCCAAGTCTCACCAAGCTGAAAGCAGAGGAGAAAAAAGAGCAGATGCGGAAGATATTTTTAAAGCGAAAGCAGAGATATTCAAGACCAACATCTATCGAATTTCAGAAAAAAGGAAGACCAAGGATGTTGGTTCGTGATAGCCGTGGAAGACCCAAGGTGTAGTTTATGTCGAATCATGGTAATGGAACTCTGGATGTGTTAAGAACTGCTTTCTTACTTGCACCTTCAAAGCGGCTTAAGTGGCCAATATCAACACCTTGGACAAACTTAGAATGTTAAGTTCATGAGTTAAGTACCTTAGAGAGGTGGTTGAACTTGTGTTTGTTGTATGCAAAAGAATGTATGTTGCTAGAAGACTAGACGACGTGGACCAAAAAGGTTATTCACAATGTTGAATGAAAATGCAGCAAAACAATACAATAAAATAAAAGGGTTGAACGAAAACGTATTATGGGCCTCCAGTGGCTTGGTCTGAGAAGAGGCCCACCTGAGTCTCTGCAATCTAAAACCCTACACAGAGACTTCTCCCTCTCCCTCTCCCCAATTCCAAAAGATGAACAAACTCGTCAAGCTCTCCGCCACCTGCTCTTCGCTCCTCCGCCACCACTCGATCGCGTCCTCATCTTCTTCGATCGTTCCGGCGATAAGTTTGCTTGGTGGCGTGCGATATTACCGTGGAAGCAGCTACATCAACGAAAGCCGCAACAGCGATTCCAAGTGATTTTTATTTCTTTTCTTTCTTTTTACAAGGTTCTGGTTAGTTTAGTCATGGATTGGTCATTGTAATCATTGCTTCTTAAATTTACATATGTGGTACTGTTTAGTGGTTGGTTTGTGAGCTCTTAACCGACTTGTTTGGGGGCTTTATGTGTAGGAACCATGTGATTGAGCCTCCAATTAACTGGGGGATTCGGATTGTGCCCAACCGTATGGCTTTTGTGATTGAGCGCCTGGGGAAGTATCACAAAACTTTGCAGCCTGGGATCCATTTCTTGATTCCGTTTGTCGACAGAATTGCTTATGTGCATAAGTTGGTAGATGTGATCTTTAATGTGCCAAACCAGTCTGCTGTCACCCTAGACAATGTCAAGATTGACGTTGATGGGGTTATTACCCTTAGGGTATATATATATATATATATATCACATTCTTTAAAAAGGGATTTACGTGTCTTGGATTTGTTGTTTAGCTGGGTCACTGTGAGTTTGTTTTCTTGTCCTCTTTCCTTTTGTTGATGCAGATTGAGGACCCCCACCTGGCTTCGTATGGAGCTGAACATCCTTTTGATGCAGCTGTTCAGGTTGCTCAGGGCACCATGCGTTCTGCAGTTGGGAAACTTACACTTGACAATGCATTCAAAGAAAGAGAAAGCCTAAATGATGAGATAGTGGTATGTTTTTCTTCTTTCTTTCATGATGATAGTCTGATCTTTTGTGGTAATAAGAAAATGTCTGATGAAGATAGTAATAGTAGGGTTGTCGATCAACCCATTTGGAAAAGATATCACTGAACAATGCGATAGTGGTAAATGTATATTCTTCTTTGCAACTCATTAGATCTTCCACATTCAAATATATTGTTCTATTTTGTTTTGCTCAGTTCCCGTGTTTGTCCTGTATTTTGATAATCTGCTGGGCAAGAAAGCAGGGTAAATATGTTTCTGTACATTATTCCAGTTTGATGCACTATATTGCTGATTTTAAGATTGTTACCTAGGTTAAGTGAACACGTTTATCTTATAAGCTTACGTTTTATCTTGTAGAGGGTTGTCAACGAAGCTACTACAGCATATGGGTTGAAGTGCATCCGATATGTGATAAGTAAGACACCTCTTTTTGCAAGTATTTCATTCAGACATATTTTTATTAAGTCCGTGAGAAATGTTTGTGTAACCGATTGAATTGGCATACTTGTTTAGAGGACTTAATTCCTCCTGATACGGTGGGCGAAGCAATGAAAATGCAAGCAGCTGCAGAACGGAAAAAGAGAGTAACAGTTCTTGCGTCTGAAGGTAAGAAACCATATGTTGTTTGATATTCTAGTTACAAGGTTCATTAAGTAGCAAGTCAAATGTACTGAAATTCACCAATCTTTCTCAGGTGAAAGGGACGCCGCCATTAACAAAGCAGAAGGGGAGAGGCGTGCTGCATTTTTGGCTGCAGAAGGTAGCTACATTTTCGATGTAATTTAGTACCAGTAGTACTATTATGAAATATTGATGAGTTTGATTTTGATGTTTCCTCTAATTGGTTACTTTTTGGCACTTGTACCTTCTACTGCTAACTGTTCCATTCTTTATTTCTGTTCGATAGGAGAACTTGCTAAAGCAGATGCCTCTTCTAAAGGAATATCACTTATATCGAAGAGTCTTATGGAAAATGGGGGTGTAGAGGTGAGGTTCTAAACTCCATGTGTTGTGATTGTAGTATTATCAACTGTGCATCATAACACAGTTGTTTCAAGTGGTTCCATTGTTACTAAGCTGTAACAGCATATCTTCTTCATAATGGTTTCCCTCATTGCTCTTGTGAAATAGACCAAAAAGTAACTGATTGATCGATGGACTAAAGCTTCTAAATTGAGAATTCTTCTTTCTGTTGCATCATGTTTCAATAGTTATATTCTTAAAGAATCGGTAAATCCTAAGCGAGGCCAATTATTCATTACTGTTGTGCTGAGTGAAAAGAAAACTGTATGTAGTGTATACTATAATTTGAATTTTCATAAGAATGATCATGTATACTTTTGTTATCTATTGATGTCTTGTGGGATATAGACTGGTGAAAATCATAATTATATGGATGAAGGAAGGAACTAACGGTCCAATTTGATTTGCAGGCTGCTGGTTTGAAAGTCGCTGAGCAGTATGTTATGGCCCTTGGAAATCTTGCCAAACAGGTGAAAGAAGAAGCATTCTACTTTTTGTGTGTGCTGTGTTTATATATGCTCAACTGATTATTGAAATAGCCTGCTTTCTAATCTGTATTTCCTTTACCTTTTCTCCAGGGCACCTCAACAGTGTTTCTTCCCAATGATGCTACTGGTGTCTCCTCCATGATTTCTCAAGCCATTACTCTTTACAAAAGGTTAGGTGGGGATCCGACCAATGGATCAACCGGAGGCCTTAAGGCTGTTACCCCCTCGGAAGAATCTCAGCAAGCAACTAAGCTGATTGATGAAACAGTTGATGAAGATAAGACTTCAAAGAAGGTGACTGATGGACCTGGGTTTTCTCTTCAAAACCGCAAGTAGAATATAGGTAAATTTGCTCAATATCACTATCAGAGCAGTTTTGGATATTTTCAGCAGACTTGTCCATTTTAATATGAGCTGCAATTAACTCCAAGGTATTAACATATCCCGGCTATGTCAGAGATAGAGAGTAGAGACTAATCCTGAGATTGAAACTTGTGTTTGGGTTGGAACTGATTCAACAATGATATTAATTCTCTGATCATTTAGGTGAAGGGCTGGTTTTACTTGAGTACTAATAGAGTGTGATTTTGCTTTCAGTACATGTCTTGTGTTATAACAAGTTCGATTAATGATGGGTTATGCATAGGTAGTAATTAAGTTCAGTGTCACTCAGTAGGTAAAATTCAAACAAATCTTGTTGGCATACAGTTGAATCTTTTAAAAACAGTCTGCGGAGTCTACAAAATCCACGAAAATCAACGGTTTTTTAAAAGTCATGTACAAAATTATTTAATATCTAATTTGAAAAATACCTTTTTAAATTTAACATATACAAAATAATAAAATTAAAAATGTTCAAACAAAAACGAATTATGGGCCAGCATCCATAGAATTTTCCAGTCGCTTGCTCCGTACGTTATGATAATTAAACGTCACGTTCAAAACCCTCCTGATCACTCTGCAAATCTAAAACCCTAGAGAGACCCTTAGTCTTGCTCTCTACCAAAACCCACGGAGAGACCTCTCCCTATTTCCAAAAGATGAACAAGCTCTGCTCGGTCAACGCCGTGAGATCCCTCAGCCATTCTCAGTCACCGGCAGCGATGGTCCGGACCCTCACCACCTGCTCCTCTGCAACCACTCCATCGTGTCCTCTACGCCATCTTCTTCGATCGTTCGGGTGTGAAGTTTGCTCGGTGGCGTTCGACAATTCCATGACAGCAGCAACAGCAGAAACAGCAACAATAGCAGCAAAAACTGCAACAACTTGTAAGGAGTTTTAGTTTGTTGTGTTTTATTAGGATTGTTTTAAGGGGACATCGATTGGTTTCGGTTGGTTAGAGTAGTCATGGATTGCTAGGGTTTAGGTTTTTAGAAGTAGTCAGTGAGTTCCTGACGACGTATTTGGGGATTATGCATGTGTAGAAAGTAAAAGCTATGATATGGATTGCGCCTGAATTTATATTTTGTTTCAATATTACTGTGCTGATCGATGGGTCGTTTATGAGTTGGTTTGGTGTAATTTGAGTGAGTTCTTGGCCTACTTGTTTGGGGGTTTATGTGTAGGAATGATAAGATTGATCCTCCAATCAACTGGGGAATTCGGTTTGTGCCACACAACTATGCGTACGTGATTGAGCGCTTTGGGAAATACCACACGACTTTGCAGTCGGGGCTCCATTTCTTGATTCCATTTGTCGACAGAATTGCTTACGTGCATTGGTTGCAAGAGGAGAACTTTAATGTGCCAGGACAGGCTTCTGTCTCCCTAGACAATGTCAGGATTGATGTTGATGGGCTTATTCACCTTAAGGTATACCACATTTTTAAACAGGGATTTGCAGATTTGTTGTTCGAGTTTGTTTTCTCTTTTCCGATCATTTTTCCTTTTTTTGATGCAGATTGAGGACCCCTACCTGGCCTCCTATGGATCTATGCGTCCTATTCAGTCTATTCTGGTTGCTCAGGGCATCATGCGTTCTGAAATTGGGAAACTTACTCTGGATGATACATTCAAGGAGAGAGAAAAAATCAATGATGTGATAGTAGTATGTTATTCTTCTTTCTCTCATGATGATAGTCTAATATTGTGCTGGTAATGAGAAAATGTCTGATAATGGAGACAGTAGTACTACTAGAAACAGAAATTGACAAACCAGATATCGCTTTAGAAAGAGTTAGTGGTAAATGACCGTAAATCTATCTGCTTCTTTTCAACTCATTACCTCTTGCCACTTTCTGTCTCTATAGTTTTACTCATTGGCCAAAACGTGTTTGTCCTGTAATTTGAGAATCTGCTGGACATGAAATTAAGCAGGGAAGATAAGCCTTATCTACGACTTACTCAAGTTTTATGTTCTATATTGGTCTTTCTATGATTTGTACATAGGTTCAGCTAAAACTTTAACTTATATATAATTAAGCTCATCTATTAATTTGTAGAGCGTAGTCAACGAAGCTGCAACAGCATATGGCTTGAAGTGCATCCGACATGTGATAAGTAAGACATCTTTTTCCCGAGTATCTCATATAATTTGGACATAGTTTTTATGTCTGTGAGACATCTTTGTGTAACCGCCGGAACTGACATACTTGATTAGAGGACATAAGTCCTCCTGAAAAGGTGAGCACCTCGATGGAATCGGTAGCAGCTGCAGAACGGGAAAAGAGAGTTAAAATTCTTGTGGCTGAAGGTAAAACAATCATATGTTTTGATTGATATTCTAGTTATATACACAAGTTTCATTACGTAACACGTCAAATTTACTGAAATCTACTAATCTTTCTCAGGTGAAAGGGATGCTGCAATTTTGGGTGCACAAGGTAGCTACATTTTCAATATAATTTAGTTCCTGTAGTGTGGAATTTTGTCTGGATAATTTGATGTTGATGTTTATTGCATTGGATGAATTTGGCACTTGTAACTTCTACTGTTGACTTTTCCATTCTTTATTTTATTATTTTCTAGGAGAACTTGCTAAAGTGGATGCAGCTTCTAAAGGAATCTCACTTGTATCTAAGCGTCGTATGGAAGCTGGGGATAAAGAGGTTGTAGTATTAATATTATAAACAAAGGTCTGGGAGTTTCCAAAGTTTTCTTTTTCTCTACTTCCGAAAGTGTTCCTTAAGTGTTTGTTTTGTCATATGCACAGTGCTCATTAACTGTTATTGCTGTAAATGGGAAAGCAAAGTATTCATAGGATCAAGCCTGGGAATAGCAATTTTGTGTCTGCAAGTTTTTCTTTTTTTTGTTTTTTTACCCCTTTTACTGTATGGCTGTATGCAGTGTTAATGCCTGTTGGAACATTTGTTCTTCGTAATAGTTAGTTCTATCTTCAGTTGCATACGACTTAGCTTTGCACCTCTCATACAAGTTCTTTGTGTGTCCCAACATGGTTGTTCCAAATGGTTCCTTCGTTACTAAGCTGTAACCGCAAATGGCTTCCCTCATGCCTCTTGTAAAATAGGCCAAAAAGTGACTGGCAAGTATATCGATGGACTTGACCTTAGTACAGGATTGGGATTTTTTCTTCGGGTTTTTCTTTTCTTATCTTCTTCATAAGCTAACCTTCTAATTCATGAATTCTTCGTTCTGTTGCACCATGTTTCAATGTGTTAATTCTTCAAGAATTAGTAAATCTTCAAAGGGGCCAGTCATTCATTAATGTCGTGTTGAGTGAAAAGCAAATGTACCACGAACATGTATACGTTTCTTATCTAATGATGTCTTGTGGGATACAGACTTGTGACAATCATAAATGTATGAATGGAGGAAGGAACTAATCGCTAGCTGAATTTGATTTGCAGGCTGCTGGTTTGAAAGTCGCTGAGCAGTATGTTATGGCCCTTGGAAATCTTGCCAAACAGGTAAAAGAAGAAGCAGTGTACTTTTTGTGTGTGCTGTGTTTTTATATGCTCAACTGATTAATAAAATAGCCTGCCTTCTAATCTGTGTTTCCTCTACCTTTTCTCCTGGGTACCTCAACAGTGTTTCCTCCGAATGATGCTACCGGAGTTTCCTCCATGATTTCTCAACCCATTACTCTTTACAAAAGGTTGGGTGGGGATCCGACCAATGGATCAACTGGAGGCTTGATTGATGAAACAGTTGATGAAGATAAGGCTTCCAAGTTTTCCCTTAAAAACTAGAAGGTGGCTGATGAACCTGGGTTCTCTCTTAAAAATCCCAAGTAGAATATAGGTATAATTTCTTATATCACAGTAGTCAGAGCAGTTTTTGGATATTTACAGCAGGCTTGTCCATTTTAATATTAGCTGTAATTAACTACAAGGTATTAACATCTCTGCTATGTCAGAGATAAAAGACTAAAGCTTCTGGTCGGGGACTGAGATCATCGCTGAGATTGGCCGGTGGTGAGTGACCGGAGCGTCGCCGCCGGCGTCTGAGTACGGCGGAGGGATCTCAAAGCGTGGAGCGAGCTGAGATTGATGAGGTTGTTCATCTTTTGGAAATGGGGAGAGGGAGAGGTCTCTGTGTGTGGGTTTTCGTGGAGAGCAAGACGCAGGGTCTCTCTCTGGGGTTTAAGATTTGCAGAGAGAGAGAGAGAGAGAGAGAGAGAGAGTAGGTGGGTTTTATAGGTGTGACAGTTTACCATCCACAGTTAACAGCTACAGATAGTAGAACTCGAACTGTGTTCATTTTTGCAACAGGATCAAATGTCTCCTTGTAATCGACTCCAAATGTCTGAGTAAAGCCTCGTGCCCTTAACCTTGCTTTGTGTCTTTCAATAATGTCATTTGAATGAAACTTGATCTTGTAGATCCACCTAGCTCCCACAACCTTCTGTCCCTTGGGAAGTTGAACCACAATCCAAGTTTTGTTATCATGCAATGCTTTAAGTTCATCCTGCATTGTCTTTCTCCAAATTGAGGATTGATTTGCTTTTTTGAATGATCTTGGCTCAGTTGTGTCACACAGCTTGTTTAGGAAAGCACAATGTGAAGGAGAAACTTTGTTAAGATAAGCAGCACTGCCAAGTGGATGTCTAGGAGAATAAACTTCAAAGCCATTCAATCTTGTTGATGTTTTCCTAGCCCGAGTAGGATACCTCCTTTGAGCAGGTTCAGCTGCATTGCTTTGACTTCGTTCAGATTCACCTCTTTCACTTTGTTCTTCTACTGTGTCTCCAATTTGCTCTGGCTCAATAACCTCAGTTGATGTTTGGTCAGTAGGAGCATGCATGGAGTCATTGTGGAGACTGATGTCAGGTTGAGATGGTTCTTCCACAATGACTGGTATCAGAGCTACATCATGAAAAAGCTCCCCCTGAAAATCATTCTCACTAACTTGAAAGTAAGAATTAGACTCATCGAATCTAGCATCTCGAGACACATACAACTTTATTGTTTGAGGATCATAGCATGTGTAACCTTTTTGTGTAGATGAGTAACCCAAAAACACACACCTGACTGCTCTTGGGTCAAGTTTATCTCTGAGTTGTGATGAGATATGAACATAACACACACAACCAAAAATCCTCAAATGATCAATGCCAACATTTCTGTTCTTTAAGACTTCGAAAGGAGACTGAAAGTTAAGAAGTCGACTAGGCAACCAGTTTATAATGTAGGCAATTGTTTGAATGGCATGAGACCAGTAACGTTTAGGGGAAATTGGCTCGAAACATTATGGCTCTGGTCTTCTCCAATAAATCTCGATTTTTACACTCAGCAGCTCCATTTTGTTGGGGAAATCTAACGCAACTTGTTTGATGCAATATGCAATGAATGCTTAGATAATCTTTTATGATTTTGGATGTATATTCAGTGCCATTATCTAATCTTAAGATGCATATGTTAGATGAAAAGTGGTTTTTGACAATATTATGGAAGTCTATAAAACACTTTGACACCTATGATTTTTGAGTTTTAGCAGATAAACAAAAATAGTTATCGAGAAATCATCAATGAAAGTCACATAGAACTTTTATCCATCAAAAGATTCAGCTCTAGCTGGTCCTCATACATTTAAGTGAACTATTTCAAAAATACGAGTGGCTCTTAAGCCTGAAGTAGGGAAAGCTAATCTAGTAGACTGACATATTACAAGTCTCACGTTCATGGATTAGTTTACAGAGATTAGGAAACAAAAAGGACATGACATGAGATGAAGGGTGAGCTAGGCGCATATGCCACAACTGTTGCTGAAATGTAGAGCTTGATTCTGCAATGAAGCTCTTTGAAAAACTGGAAGAGGTTGAAATATAGTAAAGGCCATTAAGATAGAACTGAGAAATGTGACATTATGTGACATTATGAACTGAGAAAATAACATTACAGCTAACCAGATGATTTTTTTTCAAATGATAGCAGTTTGAAAGGAAAGGATGGCACATACATGACAGTTCTCTTTATTACTAGAAAAAAGAGTGAGTTTCCCTTTTCCTAAGATTCGAACCTTCTTTCCATTTGCCACAGAAACATGAGAGGGTTTTTCAAAAACATGAAAATCATTTAAGAAAGATGCATCATTGGTCATATGATCAGAGGCTCCTGAATCTCCAATCCAAAAATCATGATTCTTAAATGATAAGATTGATCAGATTTGCTGTGAGATCCATCATTTCTTCCGAGTGACTCATGTTGGTGTGATTGGCCTTGGGAGTGTATTGCATCTTCATCTGTCCTCTTTAGTTGTTGCCATCATCTCCAAACCTTGGCTTGAATTCTGGAGGCAGAATGCAACATTTTTCGTTGATGTGACCAATCCCTTTTCTACCAATACCTACACAGTGAGTACACTTCAAATCTGGCCTTCTTCCTCTATATGGCCGATCCACAACAACAAATGCTCTTGTTTCAGAAGTTTGAGCCTTAGTTACACCAACAACCAGATCTGCATTCGTCACTTTCTTTCTGACTTCTTGTTGAATTGTATTGCATACCACAAATAGAGTTGGTAGCTCAGGTGACATCAAGATATGGCCTTTTAGATTCTCATACTTAGACCCAAGGCTGGCTAGGAGTTGAAACACCTCGTCTTCTTCAACTCTCTTAATCAAAACAGCTGCATCAACTGTGTGAGGTCGATATAAATCAAGCTCATTCGACTTAGTTTTCAAGTTTCCAAGATGTTGAACAAAAGACAAGTTACCTTGTTGCATTTCAGCAAGGTCTTTCTTGAGCTGAAAAACTCTAGCAGCTTTGTTCAAGTTACCATACATGTCTCTTACAGCCTTCCAGAGATGAAGTGATGACTCTGAGTAGTTGAAGATCTCGGCTATCTCCGGCTCTATGGGATTGAGCAGCCAAGACATCACCAACTGGTATTGAGAGCTCCATGCCTCAAATTCAGGAGATGAGAAAGTTGGAGGTTTGCTCATTTCACTAATGAAACTAAGCTTTGATATTCCTCCTAGAGCCAGAGTAATGGCTCTTGACCATGATAGGTAGTTGAACTCGTTGAGAAGAGATGAACAGAGGCATTGGTTTGGATTTGTATCAGCTGGTTCAACCTTTGATGTTGAGGAGGATGAGTTTTTCTCGTTTCCTCCTGCCATGATGAACTAGGGATGATGAAAGGGTTTATGGATTATGAGTTTAGGCAACGATATGTATGCAGGATCACGTCCTATGAGGATCACTGCTCTGATACCATATTGAAATCAACAATGAGAAAAATGGTTGAAGATGAATTTCTTGTATATGAACAACTACACATTTACAAGTTTTATATAGAACCAAAGAGAGCCTATATGAGACTAATGGATCAAGCACCAACCTATGGCTGCTAAGAACTGCTGAGTAAAACACCTACACTATACATTGAAACGGTAACCTTCACCAAAACTTGAATTCAGGGTGTCATTCAGAGAAATGACATTTGCTTGTTGCCGAAGAAAAGCAGAAATTGGGGAAGATCAACGCCGATTAGGGTTTATTAGGAAAACCCTGCATTTAATACCATGATATGCAGTGCTCCTTGCTTCTCTTGAATACAAGTTGAGTATTAGGGTTTAGAGCTGGACTTTCTGCTTCAATATGCAGACACTCAATCAACAAGTTTAAAGCTCGTTCAACAATCACCTGGTTGTTGGTCATGGCGTTCACTACGGCGTACAGCCATAAAAATTAATAAGTTTAACATTAATAGAGCCAATTTTATTCTTACGATATCAAAGAGCTATTTTCCTATCTAGTATTCACACATAATTTGAATCCAGTTAAAATTCCTAAATGTTCAGTCATGAAACTCTGCCCCGGGATTTAGATTCTCAGCAAGCAACGCATGATTTACTGAAACTGGTTATCATTATAAGACAAACAATTCTTATAAGGTCGTTGCCATGTCTAGTGCGGAAGCAAAATCTGAGGTGAGGGGAGTGTAGACTCGATGTATCATAGGAATTCTTATTTCATTAGAATTATTATGAAGACTGTAATCTATTAGAATACCATTTGTGCTAGTATATATATACCCCCAATCATGAGAAGATCACATATTGAGATACTTAAAATATCGAATTCTCTTATTCTACCGTGGCAGAATATGTCAGCGAACTGTGCTGGCCGGAGGATGGGGTGGAGGAAATCCTATTAAGATTGCCTCCAAAATCTCTGATGCGATTCAAGTGCGTACGTAAATCGTGGTACAATCTGATACACTCTCCTAGCTTTGTGGCCAAGAACCTTTCTTATTCCAAGATCAACACTTGCATGAGTTGCATGCTCTTCAAGCATAATGTCCTCAAGGACAAAACCATCAGGGATAAGAATGAAATCACTTCAATCCTAAGAGAGTACAACAACAATAGGAAGGACACTTTGATTTCATTAGTCACTCTTGACGATGACCTAAACAACTTTGGTTGCGTTGTTCAAGACTTCCCTCTTTCTTCTCCTATCACAATTTCAGGTCATTGTGATGGCATTGTGTGTCTTGAGACTTCAAGGGATGATGTTATTTTGTGCAATCCGGCAATCAAGGAAGGTTTTGTTTACCTTCCCAAGTCGTGTCTTCTTCTGCCTCCCAAACATCCTGATGATTTCGATAATGAAGAGGACTATTATGATGCGTTAGAATCGTCCTTGGATGGTGTGGGGTTTGGATTTGACTCAAAAGCTAAAGTATACAAGGTTGTGAGAATTGTTGGTTTTTCGTCAGGTAAAGTTTTTACCCCACATCGTTCAAGAGCAGAGGTTTTCATTGTGGGTTCTGCTTCTTGGAGAGAGATCAATTATCATACGGAAGCCTCTGTCTTTTACTATTCTTCGTTTAACATATGCCTCGAGGGAATTTGTTATTTCTATGCACTTAATGGTGAAACTAGTTTTGAAGCGACTTCAGAAATCCTCCTGGCATTTGATATGAGTGAAGAGCTATTTTATGAGATATCAGTTCCAGAGAGTATCCATTATAGAGAAGGATTCTTCAAGACCCTTTCTGTGTGGAAAGAATCCATAGCTCTTATTGCCCACAAACAAGATGACGGTCCTAATAAGTTGCTGGTTGTATGAGTGATGGATCAGTCTGGTGGTTTTGGAGGTTCTTGGACAAAACATGTAACTATTGGAACTGTAGAATGTGAGAGACCATTGAGATTTTGGAAGAGTGACAATATTCTTATGCGTACTGCTGATAGATGCGTAGTCTCCTATAACATTACCCAGACGCTCAAGTACCTTCCATTTTATGTTGAAGAGTGTGTGGTTTATGTAAACAGTATCATTTCTGTAAAGGGAATCAACAGCTCAGTGAGACAATTGGCATGAAGATTGCAGGAATTAGGAAGTGTGGATTCTGGATACTATGTGGCTGACACAATCAACACCTTCGACAAATTTAGGATGTAAGTTCATGAGTTGAGTACCTTAGGAAGGTGCTTGAATTTCGATGCTGATACTTGTGTTATGCTTGTTTGGACTTGCAAGGACAAAATCTGCATGTTTTACTTCATGCTCCTTTGCTATTGCATCTGAAAATCAAATATTCATTACCAGAGCATTATGTATATACATATCCGAACTTCGCATCATATTTTAGTTCAGAGAAAAGGCAAAAAAGAATGTTGCTAGAAGAGTGGTTTGTCCTTCTCTCTATTTTTGTACTTCGACAACATTTAGCTTGCAAAAAAATAAAAATAAAAATAAAATAAAATTAGAAATTGTATAAGACATGTCAGGTCAAGAACTTTTTAATTTCCTAATTTTGTAATCCAGATAACAATTACAGCAAGTGAGCAAAGAGAACAAGGTGCCGCTTAGAGCCATACTAAATCTTGGGACCATCATTGGCTCCATCTGTTCATCAAATCTAGAAGCAGCTCCTCGCTTCCACTTCCAGGGTCATTGTAGATAAATGAATTGAGGCAGCCTCAACAAAAAGAAATAGGGGCAGCCTTTTCACCACTAGCTGTGTACCAATCTTTGGTGAAGTAGCAATCAAAACATGAATCTTGATCCCTTTTAAGGGGTTACCATCATCTCACGTATTCATCTATTCCTACACTAAACAGCTCTGAGCTTTTCCATTTTATACCGGCTCATATCTTCAGAGTAAAGTACACCATCCGGGGAAATAAGGCGGCATAGAGAGAAAAAACCGACTCTGAGAATGAAGATTTATATTCAGAAAAATTCAAATAGGTCATAAACTCATAATTAGATATGTAAAGCCCTAGATGTTTCTTACCCATTGAAATCCTGCCAATGCCCACCAGACACCTGCTAAACCAAATCCTCTACTGCTCACAAGCTGGTTATATGAAATGGGGAGGGGAGTGCAGTCAGGCTATGTTTTAAACACACACAATAACTGTTGAAGTAAATTTAACAACACAAAAAGAACCAGAACGTACCAGCAATAGAAGTGCACCCAAAGAGAAGCATCCACTCATTGACAGACTAATAAATCTCAGATCTCGTCCAGCCTGAAAATAAAAGAACACTGTAGTTAAAGCCAAATTTTATACTAGTGATATCAAAGAGCTATCTTCATATTTATACATTAATTGAATCCAGTTTGAACTCCTATTTATCAGTCATGAAACTCTGCCCTGGAATTTCGGTTACTCAGAAAGCAACACATAAGTTACCATATATATCTTGTTAATACATCAGCATTTTTGAAATAGATAGGCAAAGAAATTTCCTCAGTTCCAGCTGCACAGAAATTTCCAAAATACCTAAGAGGAGCATGAATGAGCTTTGGGGGGACTTTATCTCAAGAGGCTTATGTTTACATGTACTTTCTCATTAGGTAATTTCTATAATGAAGATAATCACTGGGGTGATTGGCAAGGATGTAATTATGTAAATGCCCAATACCTAAGCGAACTATAGGCTGAAGAGAACTGAACACTACCACCTTAGTGAAGGTGTGCCCCAGGCCTGAAAGTGCATCCCTTTTCCAGCAAAAGCAATACAAAGACAGTTCCCTTTTGTTCATATGCAATAGAGGTACCAGTGACAATTCTTGGAAAAGAAGCAAAAAAAAAAAAAAAAAAAAAGGCTGTATCATCACCATAAATCTGACCTAAGATGGTGAATGGCTGGGTACACTGGTCCCTTTAAGATCAGTACATATTCCATGATTGATAAGAAGAATCTCAAGGACCACCCAGACAATTTACCATCCATACATACAAAACTCCATTCAAGGATTCTGACTACTAGACTAATTAAAATCCTTCCATGAAGGCTGACATCATTAACATAGGAGATATAGACTCATAGTTTTCATCAATGTTTAGTTCAAAAGACAAGTCAAGGCTCTTAACGTAAGCATGACAAAATCATCAGTGAAGATAAAAGAAAATATACCAGTAATGTTCCCTCAAGGCAGTGAGTCGGGGGTGTTACAGCTAATGCAAGGAAATATGGTATTAGCACCTTATGCATCTGCATCAACAAAAGATCGAGTATCAAGAGGAATTAAACTCAGCGAACTACTCTTTAGTGAATACAAATCAGTGTAGATTAAATGGTAATGATTCAGACTACAAGTAGTAGTCACTAGTCACAACCCACTGGTTGTAGCTTGGTGGAAAGCTGCAGGTACTATAAAATGATATACAATAAGGAGCCATAATACCAACTTAATTGTTGCCTTGATGAAGATACTACAGTACCGAGTTATGAATCATGCCAACAAAAGAAATATGGAATGGGGATTGTTTGAAAGAGTACAAAAGGGACAGAACCAACCTCTAGTATGATATTCTGATCAGGTGTAAAGATATTGGGAAAGAACCATGGAACACATGTTCCAACTATTCCTAATACTGAACCAAGAATAGCTCCGATGATGACAAGTGACTTTAGCAATGTACGGGCCTGCTCCATATCATAGGATTTTTAAAAGACAGAGCAAAGAGAGATCAATATTGAATAGATTCTATTAATTGGAAATTTTTTAAATTATATTCATTGAAAAAGGGAGTAGTCCATACAGTTTACTTGCTCACACTTCACAACAAAATACACATGAGAACTTGTATCTTTACCAATGTGAGAAGTAATAAAAGCTGAATGTTATGACATCAGAAACCTTGAGTATGACAAACCTCGGGCAAACTATGATTCACTCCAAATAGAAATTCCGGCATAAATGATTGTGCAGTTTGAGAGAGAGGTTCACCCCACACTGTACACATGTAGAATATTTGTATCATGACCTAAAGTAAATGTAAATCATCAATACAAATAACAATTACTTGTCTCCAAAATAAAGATCAACGATGGCGACAATTTTAACCGAAACTAACCTGATGAGCAGCCATGGTATTTGTTCCCATAGATGTCGCAAAACAGACAAGGAGAGAGTAGAAAGCCACCTGTACATAACAATCTCTCTTTTAGAGAATGAAAGTATATTCCAATGAAGATTCCAAGTTAAAATAGTTTGGTTGCCTAAAGTGTTTCAGATGTGATTCAGCTTTTCAAGTCAGGTGGCTTGATGTTCTTTCAACTTCTATTTGGATTAAGATAGGATTTCTCTTGAAATCCCATTGAGGTTGTCAATAAGCAACCTAAGTCTCCTATTTTCTTAAAATGGCATGAGGATATCAATCTGAGACCTAGCCTCAAATAAATCAGTCCTTTTTATATTTCAAGAATTGTTCACAATGAATGGGGTACATGAACAATTTGGAGGAAGTTAAGAGTATTAAAGATGTTCTAGATTAGCAATGAATGTCAAATGATGAAACAATCGCATGAGTTTATACAACGGATTTGTAACCTTTGACATCATTGTCACAAATACCGGAGCAGCAAGCCCAAGTACTGTTAACAGTTCCTTGGACGATGGAACAGAAAGGGCATAGCCTTTGTAACCTTTTTTGTTCAGAGCTTCAATCATCATATATCCTGCAACAACCTAAACTTACACCGGTTACTAAGTAGTGGAAGCGTAAACCAATGTAGCAATAAGAAATATGATAAAATTCAAACCATATAATTTCTTTTAGTATCTCCTTCAAACACACCTGTGAAGCCATGGTTGCCCATGCTGCACCAGCAATACCATAGCCTAGATAGCTGCACAGGAATGCATCACCAACACCATTTATAACACTGGCAACAGCCAAGGCCTTCAAAGGACCCCAAGAATCTTTCATTCCAAGGCTGCAAAACAAATTGAAAATATCAGAGTATACACACAAAGTAACAACTGCTCAAAAATCACAATCTCTTTAACATAAAATTATAAACTACTGTCAAAGATTTTTCCATACAGCAATAATTTTTTATTTTTTTTCTAAGATGTGTATGCGTGTTTCATGCTAGATTTTAACATGCTACTCCGTTTACTCACTCATATTTACTTGGTATAAGTTGATTTTTTGATGCCTTGAAGGTAGCAAAATTTCTTTCTCTACCAGTAATTAAATATAAAAATAAAAATAAGAAAAGAGTCAGCAATCCCTATGCTTGAGAGCTGTTACTTTAGAATATCCATTATGAAGAGGACCACTGGAGCTTCTATGATTTAGAGATCACCTTGTATATATACTTAACAGTAAAATATCTGTGATCTAGAAATGCATGGGATGAGATAAACTAACCTTGCACTCTGAGCAACCCAACCAACAAGGAGTGCTGGCCATGCCAATCCTCGTATCTGCAACAGATATTTAGTGTTCAATTACACTTCAAAGAAACCAAGACAGATAGAAGACCATCAAAATAATCTGACCCGCAACAGGTAATAAAGTTGGGGTACAATGTCAATATATGTGGAATTCCTTCACAAGTTTGGTATTCTATAGTTTCTCTTTATCGTATGAAAGGTCTACATAAGGGTAAACCAATTTATCTTGAATGGTATTTCATTCCAATAGTTTATCTTTATAGTATGGAAGATATACATAAGGGGAAACTGGTTTGTCTTGAATGGTAATACATAACCAGTAACATCAGGTCAAATTATCTTGCGCAAACATCAATCTCAGGTATATGCACACCATGTAAGATCTAAGAGAAAATGAAATGTAGTGGGGATTTGTACTTTGTACTTTGTAGCTCTGCGGTTATGACAATTAATCCCCTTATATGGCTACCCAACTAGCTGGCCTGGAATTTCCCCTCCCCCAATGTCATAATTCTAAGAAAAGAGTGTACGGAATGTAAAGAAAGAACCACACTATCTACTTGATATTATGGTTTACCAAAATACAGAAAGAACTTTGAAAGAGAAGTTACCAACAGTTAAAACTTGATGAGAAAAGCACATGAACGATTGAAAAAGATAACAATAAAACACCTGAACGTATGTTTTGCTGCAGCAATTATCTCTGCATTCTTTGATCCAGTAAAAGCTGAAAAGGCATAATTGCATAGGTCATTAATCGACTATGCTACTTGTAAGTTGTAACCACTCTGAAAACTCATATCATCCACTATTTACTACATAATAAAAAAAAAATTAAAAAAAAAGTAAAAGGAAAATAAGACAAGCAAACAGAAAGATAGTAAAAGCATTTAGACATCCTTCTTACCAGTTAGTGCCCATGAACCAAAGAATCTCGTAAATAAAAGCATTAAGAAGCCAGACGCCAATCCAAGAAAGAGCAAGATAGATATCTGATGTTGCACTTCATTCTTGTCCTGTACTAATACTAATTAATCAAAATACAATAATAATAAAAAAAAGGCACGGAAAGTAAAGGTAATGTAGCATACTATCGAGCATGAGAACTCACAAGCCTAAAAAAACTAATAAAATAATTATAAAAAAAGAAGAGGAATATGTACAGGACTTCTACTGAAATTCATGAGCGCTCATAATATGTGTTATTTGAGAAAACTTCTACTGACTTTTTAATAAGAAACCAAAATATGTAGAAATATAATCTCAGTCATATAAAAAAAAAAGACACCTGACTTTTTAGTGTGTTTGTGATAGGCTTACTATTTCATGCCCATTTTATAATCAACAGTACGTGAACACTGCATCAGAATTAAATAGGATTTGTGATGAAAGTTTGGGTCCTAACTTCTGAGAGTTAAAGGTCGCATGTGGTTACAGTCCTTAGATGGTCCTTACATATGACAGATAGTATTAGTGTTTTAGGCTTAATATGTCATTAGGCTTGTGTTCTAACTCCTATTAACTTAGCCTTGCAACAAATGGTGGTACTTCACATTAACTATTTTCGCTGCCTCGCCAAGCATGGGATGGAATGAAGTGTATTATTAGTTCTTATCACAGGAATTGACATCTAGAGTATAGCTGCAGCCAACTATATTCAGTTACATAGCATGCAATGAAAATGGCAATATATCTTCAACTGGCATGCATGACTAATGGACACCTAATTAGGGCCTCACTTCAATCCATTTTGACAAGTTAAGTTCAATGACCCCACCTGCCTGACTGCCCTCTTTTTCTTAATACTCCTATAACATTGCCAATCATGACACCTCATTACACAATCTGTCATTCTGCTTTAAAAAAGCCCACTTTCACAGAAAAGGAGTCGAGACAATTCGCAATTAAAGATACAGAAAGTTATTAATCTAGAATGGAGCCTTTACACAATGATCTCAAAAACTAATCTGGCAAAATGGCAGCCGAGGCAAGTTCAAACTTCAAGTGCAAGTCATTCCTTTAACACTTGTTGATTCTTTGCAAGGTACATTGAAAATTTCATCTCGAACCAATTCTCATAGCAACAAAAGCATGCTTATATATTATCGGTAAAAGAAACTAACCCGTCTCGCAAGTGAAGTGGCAACCATATTAGAAGTTGCAATAGAAAGGAACATGAACACATAGCTCATATAGTCACACATTACAGTTCCAGGGCCTGCCACAATTTAAAATAGTAAATAAACTCCAACATCCTCCGCTCAATAAAATCTACCACAAAGTAAATAGTAAAAATCCACCTAACGCGGCGAGCTCAATTGTGCTTCCCTGACCGATGACCACAGTGTCAATCAGACTCATAAGTGGGCCGCACAGCCACAGCCCAGTGAACTCCGACTCTCCAACTCCTCAGCCTTAACCTCCACGGCGTCGTCTCCGGCCGGAGCGTAGTCGAGATTTTCGCGGAGGCAAGATAGAGTAGTACGGCGCAGTATTGGCGCGGAGGAGCGGAGCTTTGGAAAGTGAGGCGGGAGAGAGGGAAGGTTGGGGGAGTGAGGTGCGGCGGTTAGGGTTTGGGAGGAGAATGGGGTGAGGAAGAGGGTGAGCTGTTAGGGTTTTGGTGTGCATTTTTGCTGGGTTGTTGGGAAATGGGGGCAGAGAAACCTCCGCCCGAGAACAAAAGGAGGAAGAAGAAGAAGGGGAATTGAAATAAGGAAAAATATTTGTCAAGGAGAAAAGAAATAAATAAGGAATATAATTCAAACGGAAATGAACTCACCGCTAAAGCCACGTAGGACGCTTGGCGGCCTTTTTATTGGCACTTCATTGAAAGTGATCAGATATGGTCAAAGCTGTTTTTTGTTTTTTGACAAGAACATCGGTCACCATATTGCACTCTAAGAGCAAATGCACCTTAAGAACAGTGATTTCTAACGTTTGATGTCTCACGTTTCTAAAACTTCATATTTGTATCTCACATTTTGATTTTGTCCTAACATCAGTACCTAGAGCTGTTAACTCTTTAATGGAGTTAGTCATGCTACAATTTTGATCTTTAACTGACCACAATACCCTCTTAATTTTTTTTACTTACTTGCTTACTAAAACTTAATTACCTACCCATTCTAAGAGCTAACCTTCAACATGCCAAATTCACCTAACGACCTTCTATCTCAACAGTTATTATTCTGGCGGGATCACTGCTGTCCTAGTATGAAGAGTTTCTTAAGTTCTAGTAAAGCAAATACACAGAGTTTAAGTTCTAGTAGAGCAAATAAATCTATTTCAAATACCACTCCAAGGAGGTAGTCCTCCACTTGGGGTTTGAGAAGTTAACAAATCAAGCAATCTCAAATACCACTCTTTGGCGGTAGTCCGCCACCTGGGGTTTGAGAAAGTTTTGAAAACTAGAATTTAGACGGATATGGGGGACACCAACTGAAATTTATTTATTCAAACATACATACATATACATAACTCAGAGCCACACTCTTGAGTAAACAACTAAAAGTTGTTTAGCTACTCATAATTATGATACAAATACACACGTACTTGGAAATAAAGCAATCCACACCAGATGACTTAGCATGAGATAGTTCCTCCAGACACTACTCACTTTATTTTACAAATACTCACAACTCTAAAAAAAACACTCTTTCAAGACTTCCTGATAATATGTGTGCTCTGCTCGCTTCCTTCTCGAATGTCATCCCTTGAGAGCTTCCTTTCCTTTTATAAGCGTCGGACTCCAAACTCTAATTTAATTTCCTTAAGAGACTTTAGACAAGGGGAATCTTATTGCTGATAACACTACTGTGGGTCACAACCGAAGCGACGACAAAAATGTCGTCGCCTCGGCACAAAAGTCGTCGCTTCAACACCCTACCGACAACAAGTTGTCGTTTCGAGGCCGTCGTTTCAAATTCGTCACTTCGATTCCAAGCGACAAATAATGATTCAAAAGTCGTCGCCTCGATATTTCAAGCGACGAAAACAAACGTCGTCGCTCAAAGAGAGCGATGACTTTTGACTCGTTGCTTACCATCTTTTGCGACCGATTTTGACTCGTCGCTTACCATCTATGGCGACCAATTTTGACTCGTCGCTTACAATCTGCAGCGACCAATTTTGACTCGTCTCTTGGAATTCCATACGACGAAGTTTGGTTGTCTCCTCATGTTTTTAGCGACAAACTTTGATTCAAAAGTCGTCTCTTCATTTCATATTTAATATGAGAAAATATGGGATGATAAAAATGAAGCGACGAACTTTGGTCGTCGCATTCAAATCTAAGTAACGAACAATGATCAATGTTCGTCGCTTCATTGTTTGTTACAGAGAAGGAAAACAGAATCCTGGTCTGGTTTCATTCATATTTAGAACCTGCATTTCATTCAAATCACATATCCAACATACATTTCATTCAAATCACATATCCAACATAACACAAACACTATAAATACGTAAATTTCATTCAAAGTTACAATATGTTACATAATTACAATGTACGATAATCCTCGGGAATGTACTACAATATCCAAAAGCTACAATAATGTACAAAGAAAAAAAAAGGTCCTTATCAAGGTCATCATCGGGGAGACGTAATGAAGCACATGAGGATATATCGGCGACTGGAGCTGTTGCGGCGACATTGTCACCCGGATTGCCTTGGGGTGCCATGAAAGCTCGAACGGTAGCCTCCATCTCTGCCATACGCCGCTTCAGGTCTGCATTCTCTTCGTGTAGCCTCCTCAAATCGTCATTTTTGCGGGACACGCGTGCACCGCCTCTTGGTTTTGGCTGGCGTCTTAATGCACCCCATAGCCCTACAAAAATGGTAAAAGAAAAACATCAGTCAAATTAAAAACCATTTCGTATCTAAAAACTAAAACTTGTAAAAGATTTAGGTGCAAAAATAAAGTACCTCGGACCCTCGTCATCGGCTTCCCACCCAGCTCCTTCTCGACTACAGCCATCTGCTCCTCTACGGGGACGGGAACGGGGCCCGTTAGCTGACTGCCGCCCGCTTCATCACTCGCTCGGCTAGCACACAGCTCCTCCATCCTCCTCTTCACCGCTGCCTGCAAAAAATATTATCCAATATGTTTGTGTTAGTGTAGTTTTTAATTCAAAAAAATATAAATCAGAAACTAAAAACCAAACTCTTGCATCTAACTCGTCGTCACTCACCACTTTCTCCTGCACATTGTGTGATGATTGATACACATCACAGACTGTCTGGAGGATAGGCGCTAGATGCCCTTTCTGCTCGTTTGCAGCGACCTGGTAGCTGTAGGGAGTGGTGCCGGAGTGGTGGTTGATTGCATACCCCTTTTCCTTTCCCTTATTCCGGTTAGAGGCGTTCCGGGCACACATCGCCTGCAAAACAAAATACAAATATATAATTAACATATTTCATATTAGAATATGCAGAAATTGTTATATGAAATGCGAGAGCGTATAAATTAATATTCATTACCTTGTAATCGCCGTCCTCAAAGTGGACTTTGAGGTACTCCCACTGCTTAGGTCGGTGGATGAACTCTGCAGGCGTCGCCTTTGATACTTCGACGTAGTGAGTATGGCAGTCGTACTTCCAATCCTTATAGATTTTTGCAGCGGTCTCGTCGATGTATTTCCACATGCCTATCTCGGTGGGAGGGAGGTCATAGAACATCTGGAAAAAAAAATATTCAAAAAAATGCATTAGAAATAGAATATCATATTTCAATATTATTTTAATTAAAAAAAAATTCGGAAATTATTCAAAAATATAACTTTTACCTCCATATTAATGCTCAATGCATCTCGGTGCTCCTCAGCCAGCTCAGCAAATGAAGGCGCAAGCATCGGAACTTTGCTCCGGACGGCGCTCCCGATGTCTCGAGACATCAAAGTCCTCCACTTCAATTCTTTGAGACCCTTGTGTTCTTCCGCGTACTCAACGTTCAAAGGCTGGTGGTTGTTCATCATCTTCAAATACGCAGTTTTTGAGCCCGTCACAATGCCAAGCTTATCAGGGGGCCCCGTCACCTTCTTCCCCGTTGACATATCAACAACCTCTGCCAATATATAACAAAATCAATTTAGCATATAGCTTCAAATATATAGCAAACTCAATATATAGTAAGGGAAGCAGTATAGGAAGCAACAACCAATTCCGTTCATTTTATGCCTCTTATGTATTTTGTGTTCCATGTGATTCACAGAGAAGAGCAAGTTTATCATGACTTTTGTATCAATCACAAGATTAGATACAAACATGTTTGTTGTGGAAGCAAGACCTGAAAGTCGAAGGCATGATGACTATGAACCAACTTATTAGATTGAGCACCACTTTTCAGTTTACAGAAATCCCACCTATTCTAGGCAAATCATTATGATCAAATCAAGCCCGGTTTCAACAAGTACTTAATTAAATTGCTAACTCTACTTGCTCATCAACAAGTACTGACACAATGAATATTCAGTTTGCAGGCGGTTTTGATGCAGAGGCTATACTATCCTTCGAGGAGCTAAAGAATATAGGCATGAATATTAAGAGACAAGCAAAAAAATAGTAGCAAAAATGTATTTGCCAAATGGCCCTAGCCAAATAGCATAAATTGTGACCGAAAACATTAATCAATTGGAGTTCTAGACTAATTTAGTTTGAACACAGACTTCTGTGTACTCAGCTGCTCATTTCAACAAGTAGTGATCACCCTAAATTTCTCCTAATTTCCTGGATTGAATTTCAGGCATACTGAATTTCATGCATTCAACATCAAGAAAATCATATATCCAGCGTTCAGTAAGAACCACCACCATGGAATCACCACAAAATCACGATATAATTGATGCTCATCACTCACTTGGGGTTTCAGGTTTGGCAGTAAACAAGAATTTTGGTACATTGAGCCACAGAAATAAAAACTCCTTAATTTCTAAGCATACAAACAACAATAATGCCAAGCAGAAGCAGAAGTAGTAAAACCAATTCAATTCAGCAGAAGTAGAAAAAGTAGTGTAACAAATTCAACCAAAAGTTTACCCGGCTCCACTGGACCCCTCTTAGTCCGAATGCTTAACGGAGGACCGGCATCGCTGTGCCCTTCCACAACGGCAGTTCCAGCTCCACCGGTGGTGCCACTGCCAGCTCCGCTTCCACTAGCCCCCAACCTCGAAGGGTTGGTTTCTTCCAAAGACGGGACCGGTACCAAGCTGCCGACTGCCTCTTCTCTAGGGTTTGCATTCGCCGGCTCCCCTGTCGCCGCCACGGCCACCAATCATTCGGCATCCTCTCCCTTCTCGCCTCCAGCTCCTTCTTCCTCTTCTGGGCACTAGAACCTGGTGCCATTGATGAATTCTTGGGCTTGGAATTAAGGGGTTTCGGGTTTAGGGATTAAGGGACAGATATTAGGGGTTTCAATTTTGGGGGTTTTTGGTGAAGATGGATTAGGGTTTACGGCTGAATCGAAGGGATTGGGGTTTTGTTTAGGGTTTCGGGTTAGAGAGAGGGAAATCGCAGATTTTGAGAGGAATTGAAATCGCGCGCTAATGAGGAAGAAGGAGCTGAAATGTTAGTGCGACAAATATTGATCAATATTCGTCGCTTAAATTGAACTTTACAGATCAGTAATGTTTAGAATTATATGTTTTTATTAAAGTAGAATATTATAAATATTGTTCAAAATTACAACATCGCTTCAAGTTATCATCATCATACTCCCACTGCTCATGTACCATAATTAACTAGTAGTCTTCCTCTTCGTCGTCTCCACCATGATCGTCTTCATATTCCTCTTCTTCATCAAATTCATCGCCACTGTCATCTTCCTCTTTCTCACCGTTTGATTCTTCATTCTGTTCGTGTACTTCTAAATCGAGTTGGAGATTAGATGCATCAATATGGTAAAATTGTATTGAACTTAGTCTGTCCTCTTGGTAAGGCTCTGTGATCTTCTGTTGCCAGTACTTCGGCACTGTATACATTTCAGTGCGACATTTCTTGCACCACCTTCCAAGTACCACCCGCCGTCATCCAAGTAGACCACTTGTTTTGCCTTGATAACAAGACAAAATAGTGAATTCTCATAGTAACTAGTGTTTGTATCCACTGATATCAGACCATGATCTACCTTGACGGTGTCAATTTCTTCGGCATCCATATCGTCAGTAGTGTTGTGCCATATAACTTTGAACAACACGACCGACAAATTGTCTGGATAACATACCTCGACTACATAATCAAGATGGCCATAGAAGTGTTGGTACAGGTTTCCAACATTCGTGCTTAACATCACCCCGCTATTTTGAGTCACGAGCCTTTGATCTCTATCGAATGAGACATACTTGATACCGTTCACATAGCACGCCTTATAAATCCGGGTAAATTGCGGACCTCGAGCCAATGACCATATTGCCCTGTTAAAATTAGGGTCTTCAGCATCATTTATTCTCTTGGCCTGAAAAACAGATGGTGTTAGCTTTATACTATTTAGAGTTTAGGATATTTGTATAGAAAAAAAAATTCGATTTTCGTACATATTTTAAGAATCATCGATGGAAACTCCTCCTCATGAGGCACTCGTCGTAATCGTCACCATGTTTCACTATGTACATTTGCAAATGAGCGTCCATGTAATATTGAGCTTCTTCTGTATCCGTCAAAATTTGCCAGTGAGCCTCAGCCGTTTCCTCCTCTGTTAACCTGATATTTTCGGTGGTATCCATAATACAAGGCTGAACTAACTGAGAAACACAACTAATATTCCATATTGGGGGATTGGGCTCTTCATGTTCTTACAATACGTCAGCGACTCCCATGATATGTACCTTTCTGCAATATTACCCTCCGGGTAACGTGTATTACTCATTGATTGTTTATAATCACCTAATTGCCTATAAAATGATGAATATGATTAGTGCATATATACAGTTAGTGTAAATTTAGTTTTAACAAAAAAAAAAACATATTTGGTTAGTGCATATACCTTTCCGTCGGATACATCTATGTAAAATGTACTGGGCCTGTAAGCATAACTTGTTAGGGAAGGTGAATCATGAGATGAACCATAGAGGTGAAGAAATGTGGGGGTAAAATCAACTCCAAATTGCAGAGAATGATCACTATCTCATCTTTCATCTGTTGTACATCTGCCTTCTTCAACTCCCTAGCACATAATTTCCGAAACCAATTTGACAATGCTATCAATGGCTTCACGACGTTATTTGGCAAAAATCATCGGATAACCACTGGAAGAAGACGTTGAAGCAAGACATGCCAATCATGCGTCTTCAATCCATAGAACTTTTTCTCGGTTAGTTTCACCTTATTTCTCAAACTTTCCGCATAGCCAAGTGGATACCTAATACCGCGAACCATTCGAATACTTCTTCACGATGATCCTCTTGAACTAAAAAGGGTGCATGAGGAGCCTTTCCCATCCTCTTTTCAGCTTCCGATTGATGTTGACTTTTACGTATTCCCCTCTTCTCCAAAGCTTCGTGAGCCCTTGGACCATCCTTCGCCTTCCCTTCAATTGCAAGAATGGTGCCCAAGATATTGTCACCCACGTTCTTTTCAATGTGCATGACATCTAAACAGTACCTGTGTAACAACGATGATCAATAGGGAAGCATCCAGAATACGCTCTCGTCGGTCCAACATTGTCTGTTGTGTGCTGAGTAAGGGACATGAAAATCTGGATGCTGGCTAAGAGTGGCGTAACTGTGTGACCTAATTTCCTCCAAAATTTCATCTCCGTTCTTATGAGCTGGTCTTTTTCCCCACTCTGGCTTCCCGTTAAATCCCAAACTGGATCGCATTGGTGAATTCTCGTTGAGCCATTTCCGATGCCCTTCATAAACAATTCTCTCACAAATATACTCCGCCGTCAGCTCATCTAGACAAATTGGAGATGCCTTGTACCCTTTCACTGTTGAGCCCGCAAGCATCCCTAAACCAGGAAAGTCACTTATAGTACACATCACCGCTGCCTTCATCGTGAATACATTAGTGTCGACTCTGTCAAAAGTAGAGACTCCATTTTCCCACAAATCTTTGAGCTCGTCCATCAATGGACGAATGAGGACACTAAGACACTTTCCTGGAGATTTAGGGTCAGGAATCAACATGGCCATCATATTATATTCCTTCCTCATACATATATTAGGGGGTAGATTATATGGCATCACAACCACGGGCCATGTACTATGCTGGGTTGTCATTGTTCCAAATGGACTGAAACCATCAGTTGTCACTCCAAGCCGCACATTTCTTCCCTTAATGTCGTCGAAACCTGGAAATGTCCTGTTAAAATGTTGCCATGATTCTCCATCAGATGGATGCCGGAGGGTACTTTCATCTAGTCGCCTCTCCTTATGCCATCACATATATGTTTTGTTGTGTGTGGAGACATAAATAGGCGTTTTAACCTTGGAGTGAGAGGGAAATATCAGATTACCTTTTTTGGAATGTCATCCGTACCTGGCTTATATCTTTGAGCACCACATACTGGACAAGTCCTACAAGTTTTATTTGCAGCCCCCCTGAATAAGTAACAGTTGAACTCACAAACATGAATTTTTTCATATCCAAGGGAAAGATCCTTCAGGATTTTTTTAATTCTCGAATAACTCACAGAGAAATTATGCATTTTAAAAAACTTATGCAACCATCCACACAATTTATCAATACTCGTATCCGACCATCTATTTTCAACTTTCATTTCCATTGCATGTAATATGGCACTTAATACAGTTTCTTCACTCCCTTCATACAATGGGGTTTGAGACTCCTTTAAAAGCCTTTCATACTTAGCATAATCATCATCTACCATGTCATTGAAGTGAACTTCAGCATTTTTTTCAACGGCATTATGCGGTGCATCTCCATGGTATCCAAGATAGTATGGAAATACATCTTGTATAATCACCACAGGCGGGATCAATGAAGGACCGGCAACACTAGAAGCCTCGACTCTATCTTGAAGCCACTGTCTCCGTCAACTGATCATTGCCGGTTGACCAGAAACTTCCCCGTGTAGGTGCCAAACTATGTAAGTTGGATCCAAACCATGGTGCATGCAGTGATGATAAATCTCTACGATATCCTTATAATAAGGACCATTTCTGCAAATTGTGCACGGGCAAGGGAGATGTTGGGTTCCAATAGTGTGAGTCATCATAAAATTGATGAAGTTAACTACGTCTGTTATGTAGTCAGGGTGTGTATAATGATGATTCATAAAAGATTTGTCGGGGACATCATCCATGTTTCCTGTCATAATATAAACAGACAATATGTATAAGATTAGCACACAACAGTTATGATACAATCAAAACCTGTCCCAACACTCCTTCTCCTTATTCCTCCAGGTTGGGTCCTATCCCCTTCAGGCGAACACGACTTTGTTGATCCTTTTGCTATTCATGTGGTTTCTGCTACAGTTTTGGGAAATTTCGGCAGCATCTCCCTACAGTTCCTCAAGTGTACAAAAATCTAAACAACCTAATTTGCACTCGAGGAACATTGTAGAGAGACATTGTCGAAACTATATCCCAAAACTGAAACTGAAACCATATGAATAGCAAAAGGATCAACAAAGTCGTGTTCGCCTAAAGTGTCAAAAAATGGGACAATTCGAGAATCAACAACTCATCTCGATCAACTAGATGAGTTGTTGATTCTCAAACGGGAATTCTAAACTGATAAACACCACAATTATATAAAATATGAAACCATAAATTTACACACGGCACCACACTCCCTCACTAAGCCACTCGCATGTTTCAGAAATCCTAACTACCACAATCCACACACAACACAAACCAATTACATAATTAATTAATAATTTCAACGTAATCAACCATAAAATTCACAAAATTTTACTAAATTGCACTATTTCACAAAATTTCATTTTCACAAAATTTGAATTTAACTAAATTACACTAAAATTCAATTTCACTAAATTTCCTAATTTCACTAAATTACACTAAAATTCAATTTCACTAAATTTCACAAACTAGCATAATCTCAATTTTAACAAAATCAACACAAACTCCATCATATATTCAAACACCCAACACTAAAAACAACACAAAATACGTTATAAACAAAATCTACCTCAAGATATCAAACACTAAATTCAACCAATCAAACCAAAATATGGTGATTACAATGAAGATGAGAGATTATACTAACCAACAAAGCAATTAGAAGAGAAGACCCTACCAATTAGACTCCGAAATTGACGAAATCAGCCCGATCTGCCCCCTTTTTCGCAGCTCCGGAATAGTTTTTTTTTCAACCAACTTCAACTTCTGCAATCTGTTAAAGTCGAGGGCTTCATAAGAGATTTTATAAAATTTAGCGACGAATATTGTACAAATCTCGTCGCTTCGTTTATTATACAGCGACGAAGATTATGAACTTCATCGCTTCAATAATAAGTTAGCGATGACGATTGAATATTCGTCGCTAAATTTTCCATAACCGACATCGGAGGCAACAAATAACCATTATTCGTCGCTTCAATAATTTATGAGCGACGAATAATTATTAAAGTGCGTCGCTCATGCGAATCCAAGCGACGACGTCGATATTTGTCGCTTCAATGTGCTGAAGCGACAATTTTTTTTTTCATTTTGCTTCTTCGTCGCTTGATTCCTTACCTGCAGTAGTGTAAGATTTTAACCCTTTCTCCTTTTGAAATTTGTCCTCTTGCGTCGGCTGCCACTTATTTCTTATCCTACCTAAAGTAATTTGTTGACATGCCTCGACAACCACTCAGTATTCCATTTTGTTGATAAGGTTGTGCAATTCCTCATCACAAAAGGAGGCTCTAGAACCTTTTTCCTCAGGAATAACATATCTTTTGGCTAGACTGTAGTATCCTGAGCCACTGTCTATAAAGGTATGTAGATGATATTTTTGTATTTGGGAAATTTCATGTCAACGGTGATGCAATTGCTGTATATACTTATCTGGACTTGTTTTATTGGTTGTATTGTATTTTCTGGAATTTCTATGAAATGAGCAATCTTCCTTTCGTTCTCCTGAGGAGAATCTTTTCCTGATGTTTCTATTGTTTTCTGGCTTAATGAAGTTACTAACTTCATTTTCTTGAGATCTTCCTCGAGATCTTGCATTTTCTTGAGGTTATCTACGAGATCTTGCTTTTGGTTTTGATAATGGAATATAACATATTCTTGATCTACCAAGGTATGTGCATCATTTTCTTTTGTTTTTCTTCTTAGTTCTGCTAGAAAACATTCCCTATGGTATGTTTCTACTGTTTCTTCACAATACATAGGTACTGTGTGACTATCGTAGCAGTTACAATAGTCACAGGTGAAGGCTTTGAGATTTGGTAGAAACTCAGATTCATTGATACTATCAATGTTTTCTTGTTTCCAATTTTGGATTAACATGAATATATGACGACAACTATATTCTTCTTCAAAATCATCTGAACTACTTTCTGTATCGCTTTCTGATGAATATTCAAGAGAATATATTGACTCATTCTCTTCATCGGGAAACCTTTTAGGTTTGCGTATTCTATAGCTTCATCATACTCTGCTATGAGAAGTTTAGAAGTTCGTTTTTCTTTTTTAGGACATTCATTCACATAATGTCCCTCTGCTTTGCAAAGCCAACATCTGTAGGGCTTTGTTTCTCTTGATGAATTTTGCCTTGGTGGTTTTTTCTTAAAGAATCTCTTTCTAGGAGATGTTTTTTCCTTGTTTCGTTCAAAACTTTTCCTAAACTTATACTTCTTTTTAGAAGTAAAATTACGGTTGTATTTCTTGTTTCTGAGGTTGCTTTTGTTTTTCCGATCAGTGTGGATATGGCATCCCCACTGTGTCGGGGTATCCAATATTTTTGGACACATGTTCTCAACTCCTCTGAGTTGTTTCTTGGCAGTTCTAGACTTTTGATTTTCTATGCACTGCTTTCTTAAGAGATCTCTCACTCTTTCTGCTATTCCCCAAACAGTAAAGTACTGTAGAGGATTTTCTTCAAGGGACTATGCTACTACATTATTCCAGGGTTCTGGTAATTAATTTTCTGTAGTATGTCTTGACAAAATCATCATTTTCTAAATCTCCGATCTTGCAGAAATAATTCTGAAATTCATTGGTATATTCTTCAAAGTATCTCATGTTGCGAATACTTAGTTTATGGATATTTGCACTAGCTCTTTCTTTAGACTGCTCACTATGCCCAGTTATATCTCTATAGAATTGAGCATATATGGGAATAGCAAAATCCAGAGGATTATTAGTCTGAACCAGCTTAGCTGCCCAATCAGCCCATTTAGAGCTTCTCTTAAAAGAATTGTACCATTTCTGGACTATTCCTGTTAAAGTCGACTAATAGTAAGCATGAGCATCTTCATAGACGTATTTAGACAGAATTAACGCTTGGGTTAGCTTCAAGCTTGCAACCCAGTCATCAATGGCTTTTATTTTATCTCCTACACTGTCTAGATTTAGATAGACACCTCTTTTGGAGATTGCTTGTCCCCATTTTAGTTATGTAGGAATGTACTTCTGAGAGCTTCTCTCTCCACTCTTTCCTGTAGGCGTTTGTCTTTTAGGAAGTTTGATATTTTCCTCCCTAATAATCTTAGTAGGATTATTGATGATATTTTGGATGATAGTATGCCATTCTTGGGGTATTGATTGGTTATTACTTGTTTCTGCATCCATGGAGGATGCTCCTGGTTCATCTTTAGTTGCCTGATACGACAGTATTTTTCTTTTATCTCTTCAAGTTTGGATTAGAGAAATTTTCTTTATGATTTCTTCTGGCCCTTCTAGGGAATCACAAGTCTCTGCTTGTGCATATAACTCTTTTAACCCTTCTATCTTAAGCATTCGTATAGGTCTTTTTGAATCATCTTCTTCAAAAGCCTCTTCAGGGACTGCTCCTGAAGTGCTCGCTTGCTCATAATTAGCAAACGAATGCCTATGAAACTGAAGACTTATTTTCCCTTTATGTCTTCATAGATAGATGTGTTCGAGCTTTGTATTTGTCTCTCAGGAGGTGCTAAGCTCCATGCTCCATTCCCTAGGGAATGTTACTTCATTCCATTTGGTGACATGTTTTTCTTGAGACCAGTTTCTTGGGTTCGTAAGGACAGATGTGGTGATGCTAAGGCTGTTAAGGAACCTAGTGTTTGGTGTTACATTGGGACTCATTAACTTGTAATATATCCTGTAATCAACAGCTAGTTCCATCATGCCTTGCTTCATGGAAATCCCATCTGTTTTGATTCTCGATCTTAAACAGTGAGCTGCGTCACCCAGATGAGTGGTAAAGTTTGGGAAGCCATTAAAATATGCAACATGTTTGCATAGTGAGGCTTCAACCGTTCCTGACAGACTTTTCCTGAAGTCTGTTATTCTGTCATCTTATAAGATGCACAAAACTGAACAGTATATCCCATCTCTTGCTAAGACTTTTATTGATACTTGGACAACACCAATATGCATGTAGGAATATTTTTTCTGGAAGGCTTCACTTACTTCCTTGTGGGTGATTAACCTGATGTATATTTCACCTCCGGTTGTTGAGATTGTTAGTTCTAATATCTTGAATCTGTGAGAATTCAAGATAAAAGATCATTTCTTGTAGATCTCATTAAATTTGAATTTAGGCGCGTATGCTTCACTTATGCTAGCTAGACTCAATTTCATTATACTCAAATTCTTGAGCATTTATGAGTTGTACTGGTGGTACAGCATGTCTCTTACTGAGTACTCTACTCAGCATTTTTATGTCTCGTTTGGGAGTTTTGGATGCTTTCCATTCTAGTAATTTAGGTTCACTAAATTTGAACTCGCTACCTTTGGTGAATGTATTATAATCTTGCTAGCCACTATCTGTGGCTCTGTGCTAGTGTTTCTTCGTTGATTCTTTCAACGTTAGATTTTTCTTTCATTTTTTCTACACTTTTTTTGTAGATTTGAGATTCTTGCATTTATTTCTTGAAACTGTTCTTCTATATCTTTTCCAATTTCTTGAAGAAACGTATTGCTGTAATTTTGCTAGTGTATTATTGCTTCTACGTTTTCAGCGAGTTTTTATGTGGGAAGAAACTGACTTATAGCCTTTATGTCTTCTTGTTTTACTTTTTGTTCTACTCTTTGCTTCATCCTATCCTGGATATGAGAGTTTCTAAAAGTAATTTCAAATTTTCTTGAGTTTCTCTTAATTCAGCTGCTTGTTGATGAATGTTGTTAGCAAGAATCTCGGTTCTTACTAATTTCTTTTCAATATCTGAAAGATATTGCTTTTCTTTAAGGTAATCTAGCTTTACTTGAAGCTTTGACAATCTTGCTGGTATTTCTCCGAGTTAATTAATCTTAAGATTAACTCTCTCGAGTTGTCTGTTGCTTTCTTTGAAATTTTATTTCTAGACAGATGATCTAGAAATTCAACTATGCTTAGTCTGGAATGATCAAGTTTCTCTACTCCTATCTCTTTTTGGAGATGAATATGTTCGTCGTATAGAGTATTTAGAACTCTACAAGCATATTCAACTCTTTTTGGAGATGAATAATGGTCGATCACATGAAGAGGCAAAAGCTGACTGTAGGCTTGGTCGACCATGCTTTTGATCGGGTAATAACCCATGCGGTGGATGGATTTTACGCTGATTGAGGGGCAAGACACAGCAGCGGTGCAGCTTTAAAGATATGACTCAGCTTGACAGAATGGAACTTGTTCATTAAGGCAACACAACCTTCCAATAAAGAACCAAGAGGGTGAAAAAAAGTATCAGCATGAGGCTTCTGCATTAATTGAAGCGAGAGTGTAGAATCAATTTCATCTTCTCAGTCCAAAATGTGATGTTTAAGAACCAACTTAAGACCATATAGAAAACCCCAGAGTCAGCATCAAGAATCTCTCCAGTGCCCAAATTAATTTGGAAACCATCCACCCGATTTCCTAAATGATCTCTTACGACTCCACCAACTCCAATTTTCCTAGAAGATGAAGATCTAATTCCATCAATATTCAGCTTAAAACAGTTAACACTTAGAGGAAATTAGAAAATAACCCAAATAAGTAGTCTTTCTTTAAGATAAACCCACACTCTTTTCTTTCTTTTAATCTACACCCATTTCATATCATATAACAATTAACAAGTTTAGTCATGAGTCTCTCTCGACTCCTCCCAAACCCTAGGCTCCATGGCAGGGATCTCCCTAACCCTAGTCTCCATGGCAAGGATCTCTATCAGCGGCAATCAGTGTCGATACCAAGCAGATCTCCCTTCTATGCACCAAATTTCTTGTTGCAACAATCCATTGTCAATTCTGTTTGGCAAATTCATCGCTAGCTTTCAACGGTGGTAAGCTTTCTATGGCTAGAGAAATCATGGAAGGAACTTCTCTTCCTGGTCGATTTTATCTATACACATGGCAGCAATGGATCTGCTGTAGATCTGCTACAGCGTTGAAGAATCTGAATCGAGGTATCACCAATCCTCTCGAATATAGAGATCTTGCAAGCGACTGGCTTTGTTTAGATTTCGATGAACTGAACAAAGGTAGTGGAGACGCTGCCTTCAATTTGTTTCAGGTGAAGGCTTACCGATCGGCGTCAACATCTTGGACGGCGGCGAAAACAAGTTGCAGGTGGCTAGGGCAACATTTTCTTTTTCAGCCCTATGATTGCTAATTGGGCCTACGGCTTTCTGTTTAATTTTTTTACCTAACTTTCTTGGGTCCAAAATCTTTAGCTAGTTTTATTTAAATTAGCGTATTACAATGCTTTGTCATGTATTAGTAGTAGGCTCGCTTCAATAAGTGAGTATGGGTACCGTCAAATGATTAGGCCTAATCTATGTATCGTTGTGGTTTGTCCCACAAACTTTTTATCTACCCCTAATCGGTAGAGGGATGATATGTAATAGTCTTTTCTGGCTTGAGAATTAATACAATTAAGGGATAATAACCATTTGCACAAAAAGAGTTAAAACTTGACCATTCCAATGTTACCTACCCACGCCAATGAATCTTAGTAAAAATACATAAATACCCTATATTAAACCCTAATATCCTCATATCCTCTCTCTCTCTCTCTCTCTAAATAAGTTAACTCGTTGATTACCCACTTCAATTCTCTCAGTCCTCCACAAAACCCACTTCTCCATTCCCTCAATCTCTGCTCCCTAAAGAAACCCAGTAAAACCCTAATTACTGGGTTTCTTGCTCTCCAATGGCGGCCGACCAATCCCTCTCATTCTCACCGTCAAGATCCACCCTTTTGAAGCTTCACTACTCCCCCAACTCCTCCCCCACCTCCAAAACCCTATCTTCTCCTCCGCCGCCGCCGTTTTCCGCCGCGCCGCCGCAGCAATTGACTCGGTCGAGTCACTCCCAGACCCTCTACGAGATGATGTCTCGGACAGATTCCGACCGGAGCATCCACCAGAAGGTCGACAGGCTCATCGAAACGGCGCCGTTTCGGGACCCCAATTGGGGAGATGGGTTGGTTTCTGGTGACGTGAGGCTGACGGTGGTTGCGAAAGATGGGTTTAGGGTGTCAATGGATGTGCATAAGAGTGTGCTGGCTTTAAAAAGCCGGTTTTTTGCTGAGAAATTGAGGAAAGATAGAGGGGTTTCACATGAAGCAGTCTTCTTTATTTGTTAGCATGTTGTTATGATCTCCTTCTTTATTTGATTGTCAAACATTTTATTCTTAACTATCAACTTTCTTCTAATGTATGTATTCGATTGTCAAACATCCCGATCTACTGTTTTGGGTGCCTAGATCTGCTGTTATTGTCAAGTTATCAATGAAATCTTAGTACCAGTATAGTGTGGATGTTTTGTGATTAAAGTTTTGCAACTTCATGAACTCTGGTTCTGGATTACTGGGGGTCAGTAATCGATTACTGGAAAATATGGAATCTGTAACCTGATTACTGGGGGTCAGTAACATGGTTACTGAAAAATATAGAATCTGTAACCTGATTACTGGGGGTCAGTAACCTGATTACTGGGGGTCAGTAACATACTTAAGTCAGAGTCAGTAATTTAATATTGAAAAAATAATATTACGGCAAAAAAAAATTCCGGCGAAAAAATAAATCCGGCAAAAAAAATTGGGTGACCGGAATCCGGCGACTCCAGCAATCGGCCATGGGAGTCTGGCGGAGTTGGGTGACTTTTCGGCAAAATTTCTTTATCTTCTATTTTCTCAACACATTATAATTCTAAAATATATTAGATAAGACAGAAGGACAAAAAAGGAAGAAAAAAATTAAAATTGTACTAGGGTTGAAAAGATTTGTTCAAATGAGCAATAGAGTTGTTACCTTATGTTTAATAGGGGAATAAAATAATATGGTCATTGGAATGGGTAATGTGGGGGTCAAATTAGTACTAAATAGGCATTTTCTATACAAAATCAACTTGATTTTTTCAACAAAAAAAAATTTCATATCATAAAACCCGCATTTTTTCATAATTAGTATTTTTCATTTGTTTGGCTTTACCTTTTTGCCCTTTTGCTATAAAAAAGGAAACCACTCATTAAATCAATCTTTGACAATTTATTTCAATCTAATTAGCATGTCTCAGTTTCAAACATAAATGTAGAAATTAAATATTCAAGTCGGTAATTTAGTCATGAGAACATTTAGGATGTGAAAGAGTTAATCAGTGGATAAATCAATGTAATGTTGTAATTTATTTGCGCTATTGGTAGAATTTTCACACACACACACACACATATTCCTCAATGAGATGAACTATTACTGTAGAAGATGAAAATGTCTTTGTTTTGAATATTGAGAGCTGCAAGATGATGGCAATCATGCATGGTACTTCTCGTCCAAGTCTCCTATTGATAGTTAAAGAAAGATAATAACAAAAAAGAAAAGGTTTAAAGATGAGATCAAGAAATAGAAAAGGGTCTGGAATATGTTTATGGTGAGTGCTCCTCATTGTAATGTACCTATCTTTTTCTGAGATCATTTGTCTTCTTTGTAGGTATATTTTCTTCTTCAAATCATATCTCTGGAACATGACATTAAGAAATTGCATGTTTTAGATACCTAACATAGAGGTATCTAAAACAATACACCTTTTGTCGAGGTATTGAAAAAACTCAACTCCTACAAGTCAAGTATTTTGCAACTCCTACATGTTAGATAGTTTACCAAACTCTTACAAGTTAGGTACTTTATCCAACTCCTACCAGTCAGGTATTTTATAATAAATATAGTGTTGTAAAAAAAACTAGTCAGGTACTTTGTCCTGTTAGTTTCAAATGATCAGTCTGGAAACCGCTCGTAGTGTGTTACTGCTTGTTCCAGATAATATTAGTACCGGTCGTTGTTGTAATAACCCGGTGAATGTGATCACCTTTCAAGATATATATCTCATCTTAAGTTGTGTTTCGGTTTGATGGATTTGATCTCAGTTTTACGGATCCGGTGAATCTGTTGAGTCCAATCTTGGTGACTTGGACTCAATACATATTGCCCAGAGGCTAGGCCAAATATAGATGGAGCATGTTTATTTCCCTCAAATAAGAACTAAGTAGACAACGGTAATCATGGATTGCATGGTACATAGTATGTACTGATTACAACCATGATGAGCCGACAACATGTGGAATATATAATCAACAACAATAATTTTCCAAGTGAAAATAATGCAAATGTGCCTGACTTGTGGTATATTGGTACGGTGTTGTATAAATTTATATGCTTACTTCCACAATTATGCACCACGTACAGTGGTGACCGGTAGAGTAGTCAATCACACACGAAAGACTATGTAGAGTACTGAATGTTGTATGAGCATGTCATTGATATTTGGAACTGCAACTATCTATGATGCCATTACAAATGATAATTTATTTTTATCATGGTAGAGATATGCATATAGATAGATGTGAGTAATAAAACACCACATGATATCAAGTGTTGTTGATCGATACATGACATTGAATAAGCATAATAGATCATTTAAGAGATTACTGCATGTAAAAGCATAGTAGATCATTTATGGTGAGTGTTCCTCATCGTAAGGTACCTATCTTTTTCTTAGATTATTTGTCTTTCTTTTATGTATATTTTCTTCTTCAAATATGTCTAGAATATGACATTAAGAAATTACATGTTTTAGATACCTAACATAGTGGTATATAAAATAATACACCTTTTGTCGAGGTATTGAAAAAACTCAACTCGTACAAGTCAAGTATTTTACAACTCCTACATGTTAGATAGTTTACCAAACTCGTACAAGTCAGGTACTTTATACAACTTCTACCAGTCAGGTATTTTATAATAAGTATAGTGTTGTAAAAAAAAACCTCTATATTAGGTAGTACAAATAATATGAACTAACTTCTTGACAAATATTTACCTATGTGATAGAAAATTTCATAACCAAAAGAAATATACAAAAATTAAGTAGCAATCAACTTTTTTGGCGAGCATCTATTCATACTTAAAAAAACAGTACTTGGACCTCCCACTTTTTTCAAGTTAGTATTGACTTTGTCAAGCCATGTGAAATTACCGTTCTGTTATATTTTCACAAACATTTTGTAAAATATCTTTCACAAACGGGAAAGAGAAAACAGAAAATATATTTCCATATTGAGTAACTGATTCTGGGGCACCATGGAGAAGAAACTCCCCAGTGCCTGTGCAGGAGGTCCCAATACTTCAAAAGAGTTAAAAGATTATTCAGAATTTGTGAGGAAGTTCAATTGTGAGGAAGTTCAATTTGCCGCCACCCATGGATTAATATACGGGGGCCACAGATACATGTGGAAATGAGTTCAAATTTGTCTGTGATGTATTTTTTCTTTGAGTATCATAGCTTAGTGTTTGAATGATATATACGAATACCCAGTTCAATCCATGTCTCAATTAGCTATAATATCATAAATAAAAAGAAAAATAAAAAATATTTCTTATGTATATTTTAATATCAACGCAAACCCGTACCAATATGAGGTCTTGAATATTTTTTTTCTTTGAGTGCCACAAATTTAGTGTTTGACTGATGTATACGACTACCCAGTTCGATCCATGTCTCAATTAGCTATAATAACAACATAAATAAATAAAAAATGAAATATTTTTAGCTATAATAACTTAAATAAAAAGAAAAATGAAAAATGTAATGTATATAAGACCGAGAACCCGTACAAGAAACGCTAAAGCTCGTTGCTAAACTAGTTAGTATTTCAAATTTCAAATTCTCCGAATTGATGCATTTCTTCTTATCACAGATCATGAATGGGTTCATTTGTTTTAGCTTTACATATTTAGTTCATGTATCCATTTGGTTTATATATTCATTTGGTTTTCTAGTTAAGAGGTACAAGAGAATTTGGCAAAGGTTTGCCCAAAATCCCCCAAATTTTACCTTTGCGTCTTCCCTATACGCTGATTGAGGTGACCATCTGATTTGTTTTGTTTGTGTTATTATGTGTTTGCATACCCACTGTTTGATAAAATGTCTGATAGAAGATTTTTTTGCTAGACATGTTTGCATATTCTCTTTTTCTTCTTCAATTTTGGTACTATTTGCTTATATCAAATGAGCCTTCTTTGTTGCAAAGATTGCTACTTTCAAAGAGTTTGTGCAGTATTAGAATTGGTTTTGTTGTTAGTTATCAACAGTCATCCCTATAAAAAAGTAGTCATGTGTATTATGAGTATAGGAAAAAAAAATTAGCATTTATGGCCTATTATAAGAGTCATCCCTATAAAAAAGTAGTCATGTATATAATGAGTATGAGAAAAAAAAATTACGAATCTGCCATGAATGTTGCCCTTATTCATGAACGAGTTCTAGGACGCCCATGCAACTGCGCCCCACACATATTTGCCTATCTTATCTAGGTCATCCATTATTGCTATGTATTCGAAACTGACAAATCCCGTATCTGCATCGAGAATAATAAAACTCTCGATCAAATATAATAGGTAAGCCTTCCGATATTGATCCCATAATGGATGACTCTTATCTACTTCAAGCCCCTGAAAATTCATAGTTAGCCAGCCAAGCCTGATTTTATATGTATTTTTTCCCACCTGTAAGGCAGTCCCCTCATACTCCTTCTTTAGTGCATTGAACTACACCTCTTTATTAAAATGTTTGTCAACAAAAGTAACATATATAGTACTTCTCAACTTTCCCGATCATGGGCTTGGTATCAATCGGCAAGCCGTATATGAAGCTACTTCAGGTAAACCAAAGTAGAGTTTGACATTTTTGAAGTGGAAACAACCCCCAGCAACATTATACTTTAGTCGAAGTGCATCAACCATGGTTATATCAGTCTTATAAATTTTCTCTTCCGTCATCTTCTTTACGAATCCCATATTTATTGACTCTAAATATGCGTCCAAATCAGGTGGTAATTGCCACCCGCAGAGGTTATTTAGAGGTTCATTATTTTGCTACAATGAAACCAAAAAAAAACATTAGACACAACAAAATCGACAACGAATTAAACTTGAAGCCTAAGATAGCTAAAGCTCAACGTAGAACATTATAACATAGACATACCGAAGATTTACGCACATATGGGGCCCTTGATTTCATATCTACTGCAAAATCGCATAAAACATAAATAAGTCAAAATAAGTCCAAATCAATCGAAGTTGCACAACAATTTCTCAAAACAATCCGGAAACTGTAGAAATGAACATCAGTCTCTTCAATTTGACAAATGTGGTGAAGTGTCATTTTTCTATTGTTATAACTTGCTTTTCTTCAGCATATAGTCCATATACTAGACACTAATGCAGGCTCATAAAGACATTCTGTGGATAAATCTTCAGACATTGTACACATGATAGAGCAATACAGCAACAAAAAGTTCAAGTATATCACACTATCATAGTAACATTTTATGACCTTGAAATCTAAAAATGGTCTTCTTAGACTGTTGATAACTAACAGCAAAACCAATTCTAATACTGCACAAACTCTTTGAAAGTAGCAATCTTTGCAATAAAGAAGGCTAATTTGATATAAGCAAATAGTACCAAAATTAAAGCTATGACACTTAAAGAAAAAAAATATTCAAGAGCTCATATTGGTATGGGTTTGCGTTGATATTAAAATATACATAAGAAATATTTTTCATTTTTCATTTTATTTATGATATTAAAGCTAACTGAGACATGGATCGAACAGGGTATTCGTATATATCATTCAAACACTAAGCTATGATACTCCAAGAAAAAATACAATCACGGGCAAATTTGAACTTCTTTCTGCATGTATCTGTGGCCCCCGTATATTAATCTATGGGCGGCGGCAAATTGAACTTCCTCACAATTGAACTCCTTTCTCCATACTCATTTCCACAAATTTTCGTAAAGCCCGATTCAACCTCCTTTCCACACTCATAATTTGTGTGGAAGTTCAATTGTGCAAATCATGGGCGGCGGTTACTGTATGCCCCATCACTAGCATGGCACAAACCGTTCAAAAGTTGTGGCAAATTGTTTATTAACATTCGGTCGAAAATTACACTGGTTCAATCCCGATTCGACCGTTAGGGGCTCTTCAATCTCATTTCAAGCCTAGTAAGAAGATTCTCAAAGAGTGGCACAATGCAATAATTCAAGTTGGTATTGATAGGCCAAGCGACACCCATCAATTGGATGAGGTAATTTTTTTTATCATCTTAAATTGAAATACAACTAATTAATAGTAGTAGTTTTTCTACTATTTGATTTTGTTATAGGAGAAAAAAAATTAACTTAGAGTTTATAAGAGTTGTCAAAAAGCAATTCGAGCATAAGGAATGTTGGGAGGCGGTGAAGGATCACCCTTATTTTAGACCTTCACATATGCCTGTGGTCACCTCATTTGTTTATTCCACGACTATTGGTTCCCAAATCGAATCACCAATCAATTTGGATGAAGAGATTGTTTTGGAGAAGCCCCCTAGCTCCGTTTGAAGGTCAGTGGGACAAAAAGCCGCCAAAGAAGCAAGAAGTAAAGGAAAAAAGAAAAAAGATGTGGGTGAATCCATAGTTCAAGCCTTACGAGGCTCCGCCGAGTGTAACATGATTTCAAATGAGCTTCTTAAAAAAACAGAAGAGGATCGTCGTGCCGAAAGGGAAAGAATGATGGCATTTGAAGAATCAAAAAAATGATACAAGGATAATGACCATGCAAACTAATGATTTTTCCCCGAATTCAAAGGAGTGGTATAAAAAGTTGAAGAGTGACGTAAGGAGGAAGAGTAACGTGGATTGTTATAAACCTATTTTTCCTCCACCACAATCCCCACAATAGAGTAACATTGTATTTCAATTGTATTTTTCTTTTGACTTTAAGTCGGATAATATTATGCATTTTTCTATTTTATGAAATAAAACTCAATCATTTGTTATGAACTAATAATTGTTATATTTATCAAAATATAAGAAATAGTAATTTAATAATATTCTTTTATTGAAATGAAACAAACAAGGGGGGTTCTATTTGCACATCTAAATCTGCTAACTATACCTCCATATAATTTTGTAAAATTTATATTACTTTTATGTCCCTCTAGTAATTTCTCAAGATAAAAAAAAAAAAAAAAAAAAGAAGAAGTAGAAGTCCTCTTACCATTCCTAAACCTTGCTGCAATTTTTCGTTGCCCACCAACCCAAAAAACCATCGATTTGTATCGGAAAAAAAAAAACAACTATCAATTTTCAATTAGTAAGCAAACAAACTAGAACGAATGGAACCATGTTCCTGAAACGGCTAAACGTTTCTAGCATCTTGATTCCACAATTCCATTACTCAATCTGCTATAGTATTGGTAATCAATTATGCATGATGAATTGAACAAAGCCCAGAAATTTGATAGAGAACTTAGTATCGTACTGGACAAAAAGCTAAGGTAAGATGGTTTTCTCATAAGGTTCGATCTTAATTTGATTTATGAGATTTAATTGTCATTTATAGCACAATTTTTTACTTCTGTGATTTGTTGAATTTCGGGTTCAGGAGAGAGAAAAAGTCGTCTTCAAATGAGAGAGAGAGAGAGAGTGACAGGACCCGCCCCAGATTTCACCTTAAAACTCGGATAAGGCCCTGCGGGGACCACCTTAAGACTAACTCTATCGATAAATCGATAAGTCAATTTTAGAATAGACAACCCTAAAACCTGCAACGAACATAAACAATTCTAATTCCAGTTCCAATCTCAACACCTGGAGCCATCTGCTTCCCAAATCACAACAGCCGCTATAAATAAACACAAAATTATTCTCAACTAATACTCAATTGGCTCACAAGTAATCAGAGCAGTCTAACACAATGAACTGGAAAAGAATAAGAGATCTACAAATAAGGGATCAACAGATCCCACCTAGCGGATGCAACGACGATGATGACTATACCTCGACTTCGAGTACTCTTGACATTTGAAAAACTAATCTGCACACTGGGCGATTTAAAACAAAGGGCTCAGGGAACGTAAATTAAAACCGTGTTAGAGTGAGTGGATAAAAACATATAATTAATATAATACCTAAATTAAAAGTATTATATTATTTTCCCAATGTTTTATAAATAAAAAAACACGATGCATGAATTTTATCAAAAAGTCCCACATTTTTAGAAAACTCGTGGTTATAAATCAGATAATAACATTTTGTTTATATTTTCAAAACGAAATACTTTTGGAAATCAAATAATAACATATGAAGACCAATTACATTGGTCATATAAAAACCCAACCCCGCTAATTCGGGAATTCATTAAATAATGAAAGTCTCGTAAGAGAAAATATTCCCGAAAGCCAAATAATATAATATCATGACCTATTCCATTGGCCATATAAATAAAACAGGGGAACGTTAGCACCATGTAATAGTTAGCGTCCCACGATAAGGGTCGGAGCCTCCCAGACTAAGTAGCGTCCCATGCTAAACCTCCACATACACGTCGATCACTGAGGTGAATCTGACCTATCTGATCAAGTCGTCACCTCGCATGAGATTAGGTTAATAAGCTAGCTAGCAGTAATATAAATGGACCCTGATATGGTGAATGATATCCGAAAATAAAACTGAAAATACGCTTCCCCTTATATATCATAAATCAGTACGGTCTCCGACCATACATCTGAGGCTTATAAATATCATAATAGCCTTGAAGAAAATATATAACTGACATATCCCACATGCCGTAAAATAATATATATATATATATATATATATATATATATATATATATATATATATATATATATAACTTCGAGACATGTCATGAAATCACAAATTATGAAATCATAAAATCTCCGAAAATCTCATTTCCGGTCTTTTAAATATAAATACATTCAAAATGATCAAGTATGATTTATCAAATTATACTATTTTCGGAAATCTCATTTCCGGGTAAAATTACATGCTATTCAAAATAGTAGTAAACATATACCCCAAATCCATATTCACTTTAAATATTAAATGAGCAAATTTCATAAAAGTATATGAATTATCGGTCTTCGATAATTCATATCATGCTTGAGATATCATATAATGAAAATAAACTTCATTTTAATAAAATAATTATGCATGCATTTATTAAAAATAAAATCCACTCACTGTACAGCCGAGTTTGCCGCTATTCTGAGCTCTCGTCACGTTGAGTACCCTCTCGACCTGTAACAGAGACGTATTTAAAAATATTCCAGAACTCGGAATTAATTTAGGAAAATACTTGTGTCCATACCAGTATGGACGTGTGCGTCCATACTCCCTCTAATTTGCATATCTTGGGCAATGTAATCAACGATTTTAACCGTTCAAAAGTTGAATCAATCAATAAAGATCATCTCTGTAAAAATTTGGAATAAACCAAAATCGTTTGCTCATTCGATTGCATCTAATTTCATCAAACAAATGGACGGTTGATCATGAGACTCCCAACTTTTACTAGAACTGTTCATTTGTTTGATGCAATCGGATGCAATCGAGCGAGAAAACGATTTTGTTTTATTCCGAATTTTTACAGAGATGATCTTTATTGATTAATTCAACTTTTGAACGGTTAAAATCGTTGATTACATTGCCCAAGATATGCAAATTAGAGAGAGTATGGACGCACACGTCCATACTGGTATGGACACAAGTATTTTCCATTAATTTATAAAAGTTAAATCTACGGACGTCCTCACTCGCCCGAAACATCCCAATTTTCTTTCTTGTTATCGGTATACGAATTACGCCTCAAATACCGAAACAATTTACGTCTGAATTTACTCAGGATACCCATCCTGAGTTCGATCAATTCTTTTACTAGTTATTTCGTCTAAAAACCCTTTTAACCAGCTTTTATCTTTTTACGACAAGTCAACAGTAATATTCAATGGTCCATACAGTAATTATACAAGTCAAACAATAAATGGTCAAAGTCCAATTACTTTTTATCATTTACTTTTACAGTTTACTTTTACTGAATTACTGTTTTACTGTTTACTTTTCACCTTTTACTGTTTTACTTTTATCTTGTACCCTTTCTTCAACCTCACGCCGCCGGCACAGCAGCGCCGCCGCCACCGCCACATGAAGCTCTGGCAGGGAGGTCGAAAACACCTCCACATGATTCCAAAATTTCGCAGCAACACCACAACAGCCACAGAAACTCAATTCTGTCGCCTCCACCGTCATTGGGGACCTTCTCCACCGCAGATGGTGGTCCAAACACGACCACTTTCAATTCTCACCAAAAACCAACCAATTAAACCTCTAATTACACTCAATCGATTCCAAACAACCTTCTGAACACGATTCTAACATCCAATTACATCAAAAAACAGCAATTACACAACCTCCATCGAATTCACAAAAACCCTAGAATTTCAAATCCCAAATTCTACTTACCTGGGTTGAATTGGTTCAATTCCTTTCGTGGAGTGGTTGTACGGGTCGAGACCTTTGATTTCCGACTGGAATCGGGCCGAACTGTGTGTTGAACCTTCTCGGGCTTCGTACGCCTAAACGGCGGCGATTCGCCTTGAACTACCACCGCAGACTTGAAGAGGAAGGAGAGACGAATCTATTGACACCGGTGGAGAGCCGAACGGTTGCCAGACGGCAGAGTTCGGTGGAGGGCAGCGCTGGGTCGGTGGGGCTCGGGCCGATCGGGGGAGAGGAGAGAGAAAGAAGAAAAGAAGAAAGGAAATAAAAGAAAATGAAATGGGGGATTTCCCGTTTTGGAAAATTTTCCTCCCGGCTATTTCTAGTCTTCCAAAAACCAGAAAGTTACGTATTTTACATCATAACTTTTTCATACGAAATCCAAATTAAACGTGGTACGTGTCCACAAATTCATTTTAACGTCCTCAATCTCATCGTGAAATAAAATTCTCGGTCGGGTCAACTTATAAAAAGTCAACCTTTAGAACTTCCGAATCGTAAAAACAATTCTCGGAACGTAAAAATAAAAGTAAAACTGTCATGAGGTAATTCGAGGTTCGGGTCGTATCAGAGAGGGAGAGAGAGAGAGAGAGAGAGAGTGTGTGTGTGTGTGTGTGTGAAGGAGATGTAGACTCAGAACACCAAAATAACTGAAGGGGCAGAATTGATAATTTAAAGAAAAAATAATGAGGTTGAGGTGTGTAAAGCAAACTTGGAGGTGCAAATAGAACTACCCAACAAACAAATCACACATACAATATTTTCTAAAGTTAAACAAACAAGACGCAAACAACATTCTTTTAAGGAAATTAATAATTAAAAATTATAAGAGAGCATCACTTTATAAGATGATTAATCAAATCATTTGTTATTATGAATCACCAAATCATCTTGCAACGCCTTGTGGAGGTATGCAGAACGTAATCAGAAATTAACATCTAAGAATGCCGGTAGATGGTCTCCCGCCCTCAAAATCGGTTCATGACGGATGATATTACCTTCTCGATCCACCGGTCGTTCATAAACGCTTGCTAGCAATAGATGTAAGTTATCCTCTTCACCAGATTCCACAAATTCCTTCTCGACGAACTCATCTTCCACAATCATGTTATGAAGAATGATGCAACTTATCATGATAGTACGTAGATCTTCTAATTTGAACAAGTTAGCACTATGACATAGTATGACCCATCGAGCTTGGAGGATACCAAAACACCGCTCAACATCCTTACGATAAGACTCTTGTATTTTGGTGAAGTATGTCTCATTGGTATCTTTAGGTTTGGATATTGCTTTGACAAATGTCTGCCACCTCAAGTATATCCCATCAACAAGATAGTATGGTACAGTGTATGTACTGTCATTTACCTTATACGCGACCTCCGGAGTAGTTCCGTCAATAACCCTTGTGAACACGTTAGATGGACCGAGAACGTTCAGGTCATTTTGACCTCCTAGAAGGCATGTCATACATATGTGTCGTAAGAGGCCACAACTTCAAGGATAACAGTAGGGTACCCTTTACGACCGGAAAAAGCTTTGGACCACCCTTTTGGGCAGTTTTTTCCACTTCTAGTGAATGCAGTTGATGCTCCCAATAATGCTAGAAAAACCACGTTATTGTCCTTTGCAGATCAGTGACATTAGGAGGTCGAAGATACCAACCGCTGTATACTCCACTTGTGCACAAATTTTTTTCAAGCATTTCAAAGCAGTTAATGCTCACAACCTGGTGATTTGAGTTTTGATGATGCATGACATGAGATTTGAGTTTTGATGATGCATGACATGAGATGATGATGATGATTCAGTATTTGCTGAAGAAGAGGATGAGAAATCTTAGATGTTTAGACTGGGTTGCAAAGAGTGAAGGGGAAGAAGGTGGAGGATGAATGATGATTTTAGGTTTGGGGGGATTAGATGATAAATTGGAAGATGATTTTAGGTTTAAACAGAAATAACCTAAAACAGTATCTACTCTTTTTTTTTGAATTTTGCATGAGCAATAGAAATTATGAGAGTTTGTGTGTGTGTGAATAGATGAAACTTTGTTATATGGATGGAACTATAGCAATAACTATCCTACTAACTATCTTGTTATGGTTGGAACTATCAAAGTAACTATTATGTAACTGCTATTTTTTAAAATTTTGCTTGGGCGCTAAAAATTCTGAGTGTTTGTGTGTGTGAATGGATGAAACTATGTTATGTGCATGGAACTATAACAGAAACTATTCTAGTAACTGTGTTATGTGCAAGGAACTATAACAGAAACTATTCTAGTAATTGTGTTACGTGCAAGGAACAATAACAGAAACTATTCTAGTAACTATCTTGTTTGAGTTTATGTTAATGAAATTATAGTGTTTCAGTGTTACATAACTGTATTAGTAATTGTGAAATTTGGTGATGGAAATATATGTGAACTGTTTGAGTTTATGGTTGTATCAGGTTATAACTTTTTTCCCTCACATATGCACAAAATTGCACCAAAACTGAAAAATAGTCCGGCAAAAGAGGTTACTTCAAGTGAGGATGATAGACAACACGAGCTACGAACAAAAAAAAAGGAATGAGGACAATCCAGAAAAGAAGACTGCAAAACAAAAACAACGAAAGGTAACTGTTGACAGTAGCCACAGAGGGGCTACAACAGGCCCACAGACCCGCAACCAGTGCACCCGGGGCCGGCCTAGGGCCCGGAACCGGATCGCCAGCACCCGGAGCAGGGGTCCAGCAGTCTACCTTGCGACCAGGGACCCGGGGACCGAGGGCGCCAGCCTGCCAAAGAGGTCACCAGAGCTGCCCTTTGGTGTACGAACAGAAGGAAACCAGTCCCACATCGAAGAGTGAGGCCAGACCTCACGCCCGGCCACCTATATAAGGGCCTCAACTACCCTCCTTAATAGGTAACTGATCTTTCCTACTGCTTATCATACGTGCTTAAGTTATCTATTCATCCCAACTGTACTAACTTAGGCATCGGAGAGGAGAAGACCGGCCAGCCCGGTATTCCCCTTAGTAAGCAGATTTACAGGAGATCACACTTGGATTCATCTGTCTCTGCCAGGCCTACGGGTTTTAGGTACGAATAATTGGCGCCGTCTGTGGGAAGAGGTTCAAAAAGTTGTGTTGCTCTACCGGAGGGTAGAACCCGACCGATCCTTTGAAAGGCAGTTAAATCCACAATCCGGAGGCCATGGAAGGAAGGAAGATAAGAGCTAGCGAGGGAAGGTTGAAAGAACGAGTCCGGATCCCCGGCTGGGCCTAAAACATTGAATCCGAAGTCAGCGCGAGGTTCGTCCCATCTCCCGACCAGGACGGAACTCACGGTTGCCAAGGCTCAGACAATCCTGACCAATATGATGCGTGGGAGGAAATAAAAAAAATGAAGGCAGAAGTCGCACGGTTGAGAGAGGAGGGCGATCGAGACCGACTAAGGGCGGATGCCCGGTGCCAAGAGTTGGAAGACGTGAACGTCGCCTTATTAGCGGCCCTGGAAAAGGGGCACCAGCAGGGCACTTCTCGGGCGGCATCACGGCCCGAAAACAAAAGTAACGAATTCCTGCACCTAGAGGTGGGACAGCCTACGGGAAGGAGAAAGACTGCGCATGTGCGCACACCTCTCTTTCCGGAAGCTCTGAAGAATTCCGGCCCGGTTGAGCCCCCATACCGCACAAGTCTGGCATCGAGCGAGCAGGACAGCTCCACCGCAAGGACGCTCCAGACGCTGTCCGCCTCGGTGTCGGACATGAGGGACCGGCTAGAAGCCAGCGAGAAAAGGACGGGGCGACCGCAGGACAGTGCACGATTCAATGAACGCACTGGACCTTTTCCACACCGGATTAGGGAATCAGGAAGATCTGGTAACCAAAAGCCCCTGAAACTGACGTACTTAGGAACGAGCTACCCATATCAGCACCTGGACAGCTTTAAGTCACAAACGGGCACAAGGGGCTACTCAGACGCCACGTGTTACAATGTATTCCAAGAGACGCTCTCGGGGGAGGCGTTGAGTTGGTTCTACGAGCTGCCAGTAAACTCGGTGGAAACCTTTGAACAGCTGGCTAATAAGTTTGTCGGCCGGTTCGTCCTCAGAGCCAAGGCGGCCCAAACATCAACGATCCTTTTCGGCTGCATGCAGTCTGACCACGAACCGCTATGCGCTTTCGTTAACCGGTGGCATATCGCCATGGCCGGGGTCAGGAACTTGGATAAAAGGATCGCTGAGATGGCATTCAAGCAGGGGTTAAGACCCGGGGAACTCTCGTACGCCCTGCGGGTAAAGGAGCCGCTGGGGTACGACGAATTGATGGTCATGGCCGTCAGGCAAGCCCAGGGGGAGCATGATACGTATGGGGATAAGATGCCCAAGCGAAGGCCGGATAACCTACTACCATCGTCTTCCCGTGAAAGCAAAGCGGGGCGGCAGGATCGCAACCGCACACCTACGACCAGCAAGAAAACCGAAGTATGGGAGGATTGGCGACCCCGCCGGAGCGGCAACAACGGTTCACAGTCAGGTAGAAGACCGCCGACTTCGCGACTGGCGCGGCCCGTGACAACGGCGCCAGAGGGGCGACAACCGCGGGCCCTGGCTGTTGTGCCAGCAGGAAAACGCGAGGACCCAGCCGTCCGGACTAACGACCAATGACCCCAGAGAACGGTTGTGGACGGCCGAGTCCGGACAGACGACCCACAAGGAGATAGGCAGGATGTCCGAGAAGTGGGAACCATAAGCACCCGAGTCCCGGGACGGATCGAGGTGCATGGGAGTATAAATATGATACATGGTGGGGACCACATAGATCGACTTACCCAGAGCTCGAAGAAGCGGTGCTTAAGGTCGATCCGGGGAAAGGAGGTATACGCCTTTGGAGGAGGAAGCGGCCAAGCCGCTAAAACCGGATGGAACTCGGTTACGTTCTATGAGGAAGAAGAGCCGGAGGATCTGATCCAACCGCACAATGACCCCTTCCTCATTACGGTCCAAATAGACCACTGGATAACCAGCCGCATGCTGATCGATACCGGAGCTTCTGTCAATGTGATGTTCCGAGACGCATACAAGGGACTGCAAAGAGGAAGGAGCAAGTTATCCCAGGATAACGAGCCGCTGATAAGCTTCTCCGGTGAGGTGGTCCAGCCTTTGGGATCGGATTACCTACCGCTAATCTTCAGCGAGGGAGACAGGATGAGGAAGGAGCACCTGGAGTTCATCATCGTGGACTGCTTGTCCTCGTATAATAGCATAATCGGTCGGCCGAGGTTGTGGAAGCTGAAAACGTTTATAGCCGGCCATATGTTGATGTTAAAAATGCCTTCACCCGCCGGCATCATTACCATACGCGGGGACCAGAAGATCGCTCGCAGGCATTACGCGGAGGCCCTGACCCACGGAAGAAAGCGAACCGAGGTCTTCACGGCTACTCAACAAGCGCCAGTGCCGGATCCGAGTATTGACCCCCGTGATGACACCGATTCCGACAACGAGAAGCTAAAACGACCGTCGGCCGTGGAAGAAACCGAAACAATCTCCATTTCGGAGAATCACCAGGAGCGCAAGGTGGTGATAGGAACGAAGCTCGCCCCGGCTGTCAGGCAAGAGCTCATCGCCTTTCTCCGAGACAACAGTTCAGTCTTCGCATGGTCCTACGAGGACATGCCAGACATATCCCCGGAGATAGTTGTCCACCGGCTAAATTCGTTGCTCAACGTTCCCCCGGTGAGGCAGAAGAGGAGGTCTTTCAGCCCGGCGAAATATGAGGCGATCAGAGAAGAAGTGCAGAAGCTGAGAGGCATAGGTTTCATCCAGGAAGTCCAGTACCCCCGATGGCTCGCCAACGTGGTTATGGTCCCAAAGAAGGGAACCGACCGGTGGCACATGTGCGTGGATTTCACCAACCTGAACCGGGCGTGCCCAAAAGACAGTTTCCCGCTCCCCCGAATCGACCAGCTTATAGATTCCACTTCCGGTTTTAAACTACTCAGCTTCATGGATGCCTACGCCGGATACAATCAGATAAGGATGACACTACAAGAAAAAAAGGCTTTGCCGACGAAAAAAAAAAAACGGCCGACGAAACACTTTTTTCGTCGGCTATTCCCAAGAATGGCCGACGAAAATTTTTGTCGTCGGCAAAAAAAAAATTTCGTCGGCCATTCCCATAGAATGGCCGATGATTTTTTTTTTCGTCGGTAAAAATGAAAAATCGTCGGCTATACTCCTATAATGGCCGACGATTTAAAGTTTTCGTCGGCTATAAACTTTTGGAAGAATGGCCGACGAAACTTTTTTATTTCGTCGGCCATAAGTTTTTTTAAAAATAATTATTTTACGAATAATGGCCGACGAAAATTAATTATTTCATCGGCCATAAATTATTTAAAAATAATTATTTTACGAACAATGGCCGACGAAAATTAATTATTTCGTCGGCCATACTTTTTTTAAAAATAATTATTTACGAACAATGGCCGACGAAAATTAAGTATTTCGTCGGCCATAAGTTTTAAAAAAAAATAATTATACGATTATTTTTGACAGAAAACGACAAAAGAATAGCATAGCCGACGAATACTAGGTTTGATTTCGTCGGCTATGATTAAAAAAAAAAACAAAAAAAGAGCAGTTTCCATTTTCTATCACTATCGACAAACCATTGCTTCATCCTTCAAATGCAAATGTGTCGTGAAATAAGACATGACCAAAATATTGAAATACGGCTACGGTTGAAAAATGGGAAGATTCCGACAAAATCTGTGTGCCGAATGTTGCGGTTAACTGTTTTTTACTCCCGTTTTCCTATGGGTAGCCTGACGGTCGGTAAATATTTTGAGGAAAATTTTTATACGATTAGTCGCGTCTCATCAATCTGAAACTATTCTCTATTGAAGATCAGGCCAAAAAACGTCATTTAGACGGGCCAATTTCCGTTTTAAAGCGTTTAGAGGTTTGACTCACCCGGTTGACCGTCCCGATCGAGCCTTTAACGTTGTCAGATGTAGTTGGATTTTTTTTCATACATGTATTTAATCTTAACGGTGATATCTGACGGTTGGAATAGATTTTCCAAACTTTTAGATTCAAAATCGGAACATATGCACTAATGTTCCTTAACTTGTTTACTAAGTGTTTAAGTGAATGTATAGTTTCAAATAGTTACTATACGTACACTCTTCAAATGCAAATATGTCGTCAAATAAGATATGACCGAAATAATGAAATACGTCTACGGTTGAAAAATGACAAGATTCCGATAAAATCCTTGTGCCGAAATAATGAAATCAGTCAAAACCCGGTTTACTGCAGATTTGGCGTCTGGCGTCCGAATGACGATTGTGATACCATTCCGGAAAGGGAACGACGCCAGGAACAAAACTCGTAGCTTTGCCACGACGTGTGGGCTTTTTCGGGCTTTCGAGTTCGTTTAGGGCCTCAAAACGGCATTTTAGTATGTTTTCATAGAATAGCCGACGAAACATTCAAATTTCGTCGGCTATTCTCTAAGTATAGCCGACGAATTCAAATATTTCGTCGGCTAAACTCTTGATCCGCGTCTTTTTATTGTCCGCCGTTGGATGGCTCAGATCCGACGGCTGTTGATTTTCCAAAGTATAGCCGACGAAATAAAAGATTTCGTCGGCTATACTTAGAGAATAGCCGACGAAATCTTTTTATTTCGTCGGCTATACTCCTTCTAAATCTTTTAAATCCTCCCGCCTTTTTTCTCTCCTCCTTCCCCTCCTCCGGCCTCCTCCTCTTCCTCCTTCCCCTCCTCCTCCCCCTCCTTCCCCTCCTCCTCCTCCTCCTCCTTCCCCTCCTCCGGCCTCCTCCTCCTTCCCCTCCTTCCCCTCCTTCCCCTCCTCCTCCTCCTCCTCCTCCTCCTCCTTCCCCTCCTCCTCCTCCGGCCTCCTCCTCCTCCTCCTTCCCCTCCTCCTCCTCCTTCTCCTCCTCCTCCTCCTCCTCCTTCTCCTTCTCCTCCTCCTCCGGCCTCCTCCTTCCCCTCCTCCTTCTCCTCCTCCTCCGACCTCCTCCTCCGGCCTCCTCCTCCTCCTTCCCCTCCTCCTCCTTCCCCTCCTCCGGCCTCCTCCTCCTCCTTCCCCTCCTCATTCCCCTCCTCCATCCAAAGCATAATTTAATTTTTTTTTTGCCTAAAATTTAAGAATAGCCGACGAATTTTACCAATTTTCGTCGGCTATAAGTTGTATAGCCGACGAAAATTCTAGTATTTCGTCGGCTATAACTAATTATGCCTATTAAAATATTAATATATTTCGAGGAAATAGCCGACGAAATTTTATTAAATCGTCGGCTATAGTTAAAACACAATAGCCGACGAAATTCGTCGGCCATACTTAATGGATTTCGTCGGCCATACTCAAAAATACCCGACGAAATTCGTCGGCTATTTCTCCCACGTTTGCCCGACGAATTTTTGGATTCGTCGGCCATATTTAACTATAGCCGACGAAATTTTTTTTTTCGTCGGCCATTGGTATTACCGACGGCGTATTACCGACGACTTATGGCCGACGAAATTTTCGTCGGCAGAGGGTATAGCCGACGAAAAAATGGAATGGCCGACGAAAAAATTTTCGTCGGCTATTCCCCCGTATCTGGTAGTGTGAGCCCGGATGACGAAGAGCACACCTCGTTCACAACTGACCGAGGCACCTACTGTTACAAGAGGATGTCGTACGGTCTAAAGAACGCCGGGGCCACATACCAACGGATGGTAAATCGCATGTTAGAGCAGGAGATGGTTAAAACGGTGGAAGTGTACGTAGATGACATGCTGGTCAAGAGCTTGACCACGGGGGCCCACGTCCGAGACTTGGCGGTAGTCGTCAGTAAGATGCTCAAGTTTGGAATGCGCTTGAACCCGAAGAAGTGCATTTTTGGGATTTCAGAGGGCTTGTTCCTAGGTCACGTTATCAGCCAGCGAGGGATAAAAGCTAACCCGCTGAAGGTCCAGGCGATCCTAGACATGGAAACACCAGGGGAAAGAAACCAGGTCTAGATGCTGACCGGCCGACTGGCCGCCCTGGCCAGATTTATCTCCCGCCTGACCGATAAGTGCGTCCCATTCTTTAAACTGCTCAAGGCACAGCAGTTCAAGAAAATTCACTGAGCGGCGGAGCAAGAAGCGGCATTCCAGTCCATCAAGACATACATGTCTGCAGTGCCTCTCCTATCCAAACCAGTGCCGGGCGAGATGCTATACCTCTACATAGCTGCGTCAGGAACAGCCGTCTCCGCGGCTCTCGTCAGGAAGGAGGGCACAATCGATCTCCCGGTATACTATGCAGGGAAGGGACTTACCGGAGCCGAAAGCCGGTACCCTGACATTGAAAGACTGGCTCTGGCCCTGATCGTCAGCGCCAGAAAGCTCCGACACTATTTACAGGCTCATTCCATCACCCTATATACCAATCACTCTCTGCGGCAGATCCTGCAAAAACCGGATACCAGCGGCAGGCTCGTACAGTGGGCAGTTGAATTGGGAGAGTTCGACATCACTTACGCCCCGCGAACGGCTATCAAGGGTCAGGCCGCTGCTGATTTCATATGCGAACTCACCCCGATGGCAGTAGAGGCGCAATCCGGCCGGTCCAAGAGCACCGAAGCAGTTCAGGCCATAAAGATCGAACCAGGCCTCCCCAGCGGTTGGAAACTTTATGTGGACGGCTCTGTAACGGGCAAGCGGAGCAGAGCCGACGTCATGCTAACCTCGCCCGATGGCCAGTCGTACGAGTATGCCCTACGGTTCCTCTTCAATACCTCCAACAACGCCGCTGAGTACGAGGCCCTAATAGCTGGTTTGCAGCTAGCCAAGGAGATGGGGATACCATCCTTGGAAATATACAGCGACTCGAGCCTGGTAGTGAACCAGATGAACGGGCTGTTCGAAGTCAAGGAACCCCAGTTAGCCTCCTACCAAGCTTTGGCCAAAGTCCTGATCGAGCCATTCCAGGGCGCCACGATTCAGCATGTACCCCGGGAGGCAAATAGGCATGCAGACGCCCTCGCAAGGTTGGCAACCGGAAAGTACGAGTACCGAAAAGCTAAAATTGAAACCCTCCAGAAACCGAGCATAAGCAAGACCATCTCCGAGATATTTGCGGTAGAGGAGGCACCACCGAGCTGGATGGATCCGATAGTTAGATCCGATATGCGAAACCAAGCGTACAAGCAACGGGTCGCTCGGTACTACGACGGAAAGGTTCGGGAAAGAAAATTGCAAGTGGGGGACTGGGTCATGAAAAAAATTAAGAAAAAACCGCTGGCCTTGGAGCCAACTTGGGAAGGGCCCTACCAAATCACCGCAGCCGCGGGTCCGGCAACATTCCACATCATAGACGCCGAGGGCATCTACTCTACTCACCCATGGAATATCCAGCACCTGCGGTTCTACCCTAAATGAGATCAGTCTTGGAGGGACAATAATGTATTTGGTGCCAATGTTACAATACACAGTCATTGCCTCTAGAATGAGCTACAGCTGGTTACAAGGTATATACATCTGGCAGGTATATATGTAAAATAAAAAACCGCTAATCAGCGCCGCCGACGCCTCCTATCCCTGACCCGCCAGCCTTCAGAAACCGCTCTTACTCCAGCTTCTCGGCCAAGGCTACCTCAACCTCCATCCCCTCAGCATCAAGCCATCCTTTCTCCCTCCACTCCAGATAGGCATCATTTATACCCTTCGCACGAGCGGCCTCCAGCATCTCTTCAAGCTCCACCGACTCCCGGAAATCGTTGATAGCCTTATCAGCGACTTCGGCAAGTCGGGATTCTACGAGTTTCTCCCCTCCTTTGGCGACTGCGGTTATTTGGGTCTGCAATTCCAAAACCTTCACCTCCAGCTCCGTTTTCTCCTCTTCCCGAGCGATCGCCAACCGACCGGCCTCCTCCCTCTCCCGCGCGAGCTCAACTGCCAGCCGACCGGCCTCCTTCCTCTCCTGCGCAAGCTTAGCCTCCGCCAATGACAGCTGCATGGTGAGGTCCTCCACTTGCCTCTCCAAAAACAGAGTCTCCTCACTAGGCTCAGCGGCGTAAAGGCTGTGAACCAGCTGTTACAAGTGCACAAAAGGAACATTAGCTCGTACCACAAAAGGGGACAGGGAGCACAGAAGAACCTCAATTCCACACAGGTACGTAACCAGGCTTACCCGAAGACCCAACTCCACAGCCTTCTTCCTGCTCTCGCCCGGCCGCGCAGCCCCCGGAGCCTCCCGATCAAGTCCCAAAGCCTCAATCCTAGATGCCACGAACCTACCAAAACTACTATCACCAGAACCGCGATCGGCTTTCGGCTCCCGACTCCTTCGGCTACCGGTTCCCTCTGCCAGAACCAGTGCTGACCCCCCACCAGCCGAGCTCGACGCCCCGGCATCAAACGTCCTCGCCCTCTTCGCCGGAGCTTCGCCAAGACCGCTTCTGCGGTACCCAGTCATCTCCGCTGCCTCTCTCTCCCGCGGGGCTCGTGCCACCACCGGCCGCGCTAGTGGTTCCGGACCTTGCGAGCTCGCCGATCTTGCTTCCCGAATAACAAGTGGGGCGTTATCCTCACCGCCCGGCCGCCTACCGTAGTGGGAGTCCGGAAACATGAGCGGCACAGGGTTATTATGCACCGTCCTCTCTAAAGTAACCGGATCTACAACGGTTTTCGAGGCCATCTCCCCCATCTCCATCAACCTCTGGGCCACAAGCTCGTCATCCGGCTCGACGGTCTCCTCGCTCCGAACAGCGAGCCGGGGGGCATTAGCTGCAAACCAACAAACCGAGAGGTCAGAATAAAATGCGACCCCACAAAACAACAGTGCAAGGTACCTTACCAGGTTTCTTCCCCATCTCGCATATCTCCAGCACATTCCACTGGATGAAATTGTAGGAACTCCGGCCCAGATTGTCCCAGCAAACAAAAAGCCGGGCTAACCGTTGCCTCTCCAAGTCGACCAACTGGTACGACTGATCCCCGATAGCTTGATAAGCCCCGGGCACCCGAAAGCTCCTCGAACTATGCTGCCACCTGCCCCCGGCCAGCACAACCGCCCTCCTCCATACATTCGAAACCGACGACGGCAGGTGGGTGACGGCAGGATCGAAGTCCCGCGCGGTAAAATTAACACAACCACAGGCCTGGGCCTTTTTGCAGTAGACAATCTTGTACAGCGCCCGGAACTCATTTACCGTGGGCCAGTCCATGTTGCTCAGACTGAATAAGCACCCGAGACCAAGCAACTGCCTCCACTGGTTGCTAGGAAGCTGGGCTGGGGAGAGGTTTATCATGCTCAGCACATACTGGACAAACTTCGGCAGCGGCAGAGATAGCCCGTGCCGAAATTGATCCTCAAAAACGGCAACCCAACCCGCCTCCGGGTTGCAGGCCAGTTCCCCGGGATACAGGCCCTGGAGCTTAACGGAGGAGTCAATGTCCCACTTTGCTCGAAAATCCCTTATCTCGGTATCAGTCATGCTTCTGGTCGGCTCGTCACAGAAAATCACCCTGCCGCCATCCAACAACTGATACCTCACGGGCCCTCCCATCGACCCACGGCCGGCACCGATAGGGTTCGCTGATCTCTCAGATGTCATAAAGCCTAAACAACAGAATTTAGCTCTGTAGCAAGATAACAACACAGACAGGAGCAGGCGAAGAGCCAAGCTTCGGCAAGGTACGACAGGAGGAGAGGAGGGGGGGGGGGGGGGGGGGCGAAGCATCTTATAGGCGGCAAAACTACACCTTGATAATTAGGGCAAGCATAAAAGAGAGTCAACCCCAGCCGCAGATCCCCTCCATCTCAGACCGCTCCCTGCTGACACGCGTCCCAACATCGATAAGGCTCCCATGCCATCATAACTGATGGGACTGATGGGCTCTCCCCTTCATTGCATGTCAGCCACCTGTCCCACCTATTAGCGACAGTTTGGGGAAATAGGTGCACAAGGAACAGTATCTCACCGGTTATGAAGTATCCAACCGGCTCCATGGCACCTCACCGGTTCCGTAGCATTCAACCGGTTCCATGGCATTCCACCGATCATGTGACATTCAACCGGCTCCAAAGCATTCCACCGGTTTAGTAACTTTCCTTCGCCTGCGGGCAGGAACGAGCGAGCAACAACTCGAGGCTTCCAAACGCATGGGCTTTATAAACCCGGGCGAGTTTACATCTAACACATGTACTCTTTTCCAGCAGGATAAAAACCCTGCATCACACTGAACTGTGATACATTTGGGGATACATGGCGAGACTCATTATCTCAACGCCTCCCCACCGGGCAGATTGTTTCTCTAACACAGAACAAGTCTCCCCGCAGGCTAACAAACCTGCACATTACCTCACGCTTATTCCAACACAAGCTGAGAAGAACTAGCAAGTGTTAACCGGTGCTTCAACATGGCCGCAACACCGGGGTACCTATTGGCTTATTCCACGCTCCAATAGGCCTCCCCGCACGCTAGTAATCCTACCCCACGCTTATTCCAACACAAGCTGGGCCGCGCCACCGGGCCTCTCCCGGCCTGCCATTGGCAGCAATTTCGCCTTGGGGGACTCGTTCCGATATGGCAGAACGCCCGGTCGAGTTCCCATACACTCTCCGACTCGATACGGTATGGGGGTCCACCGGTCGGTTCGGCAATTTCGCCTTGGGGGACTCGTTCCGATATGGCAGAACGCCCGGTCGAGTTTCCATGCACTCTCCGACTCGATACGGTATGGGGGTCCACCGGTCGGTTCGGCAATTTCGCCTTGGAGGACTCGTTCCGATATGGCAGAACGCCCGGTCGAGTTCCCATGCACTCTCCGACTCGATACGGTATAGGGGTCCACCGGTCGGTTCGGCAATTTCGCCTTGGGAGACTCGTTCCGATATGGCAGAACGCCCGGCCAAGTTCCCATGCACTCTCCGACTCGATACGGTACTCACCGCACCTCGTCTGACCGAACGCCCGGTCACGCCCAATCTTCAATCCGGACTTGGGGGACTAGGTACCGTTGGGTTTGGTAACTGCGGGTCTGCGGGACAGAAGCAAGACATATTAAGTCCCCATTCAAGATTGCACTTGACCGGGAACTTGGGGGACTTGTTGACAGTAGCCACAGAGGGGCTACAACAGGCCCACAGACCCGCAACCAGTGCACCCGGGGCCGGCCTAGGGCCCAGAACCGGATCGCCAGCACCCGGAGCCGGGGTCCAGCAGTCTACCTTGCGACCAGGGACCCGGGGACCGGGGGCGCCAGCCTGCCAAAGAGGTCACCAGAGCTACCCTTTGGTGTACGAACAGAAGGAAACCAGTCCCACATCGAAGAGTGAGGCCAGACCTCACGCCCGGCCACCTATATAAGGGCCTCAACTACCCTCATTAATAGGTAACTGATCTTTCCTACTGCTTATCATACGTGCTTAAGTTATCTATTCATCCCAACTGTACTAACTTAGGCATCGGAGAGGAGAAGACCGGCCAGCCCGGTATTTCCCTTAGTAAGCAGGTTTACAGGAGCATCTGCCAGGCCTACGGGTTTTAGGTACGAACAGTAACTATCTATCTTGGTAATTGAAATTATATTTTTTTTTGTAACTGTTAGTGTAACTATTAAGCAGTTGGTAATGCAAATGTTAGTGTATAAATAATCTAACTATGAATTGATGGGAGCATAGAAGAAAAAACCATAAGAGATAGAAGGGAAAGAAAAACAATAACAGAAACTGGAAAGGAAAACAACACAATAAGTTAGTAACTATAGTAGTAACAATATTTCTTATAAGTAACTATCTCAGTAACTATGTTACAATTGAAAAAGTGTCTTAGTAACTGTGTTTATCGAATGTGTAGATAAGCGAAGATAAGGTAGCGGCAGCTGCCAAAAGAAAAAGAAAACAAGATGATGAAAGCGATGATGGTGCTGATGTTAAAAAAGTAAAGCAAGCACGAAAATCAGTAAGTAACTGTCATAGTAACTGTTTTTTTTTTTGAGTAACTATCTTACTAACTGTGTTATAATTGAAAAAACTGCCATAGTAACTTTGCTTATCAAATGTACAGATAACGGAAGAAAGGGGAGCTAGAGATAAAAAAAGAAAATGGCAACAACAGGATGATGGTGATGAAACTGAATATGATACATCTAGTAGTGGTAGTGGATCTGATTATCAAACTGATGAATATGATGATAAAGGTGCAAAGAAGATCGTACTGATAGAAAAACAAGAAGAACATCAACTGCAAAATCCTGTAAGTAACTATCACAATATCTACTAACTATCATAGTAACTATCACAGTATCTACTAACTATCATAGTAACTATGAAAGTAACAAGTAACTATCAAGGTAACTATCATAGTATATATGAAAAAAACTAGTAACTATCATTGTAACTATCAAAGTAACTATCACAGTATCTACTAACTGTCAAAGTAACTATCACAGTATCTACTAACTATCATAGTAACTATCACAGTATCTACTAACTATCAAAGTAACTATCACAGTAACTAGTAACTATCATAGTAACTATGAAAGTAACTATCAAGGTAACTATCAAGGTAACTATCATAGTATCTATGAAAAGTAACTAGTAACTATCAAAGTAACTATCACAGTATCTACTAACTGTCAAAGTAACTATCACAGTATCTACTAACTATCATAGTAACTATCACAGTATCTACTAACTATCAAAGTAACTATCACAGTAACTAGTAACTATCATAGTAACTATGAAAGTAACTATCAAGGTAACTATCAAGGTAACTATCATAGTATCTATGAAAAGTAACTAGTAACTATCATAGTAACTATCAAAGTAACTAGTAACTATCACAATATCTACTAACTATCATAGTAACTATCACAGTAACTAGTAACTATCATAGTATCTATGAAAATAACTAGTAACTATCATTGTAACTATCATTGTAACTATTAAAGTAACTAGTAACTATCAACTGTCATACTAATTTTGTTTTAATTGTGTTTTCAAATGAGCAGAAGAAAAAGGGGCAGACCCTACAGTTTAGAAGCACCCTACCAAATTTCAATGAATATGGGGGCCAAATACCAGAGGCAGTACTACAACTGATCGAGAGGACTCCCTTTGCCAAGCTGTTTCAAGCACTACACCAGAACCTTGTTTACGGTTCAAAGTCAAACAACCAATTGGGGATGGTGCTAGAAGCTTACGATCACGTAAGAGATGAGTTTCAGTTTGCTGGGAAGAAGTTCCGAATAAAATCATCAGATATTTCACAAATTCTAGGGCTGAACCGTACAGGAGTGTACATTCAGAGAAAAGAGACGCCCATTTATGATTTTGTGATCAGATTTTTCAGACAATCAAAGGAAGTCAATAAAAAGATGGTGAATACAGCCATAACAGCCGAATTAAATAAGAATCCTCAATTTGATAAGGAAAGAGGAAGCAGAGATGCAAATATAGCAAGGCTGATTATTGTCGACATTCTCATCAAGCTTCTCTTCCCAAATGCAAAGGGAACCCTCCATATAGACATGGTCAGGGCTGTGGAGGATTTAGATGAGACATCTAACTATGCCTGGGCAAAAGAAGTCAAAATCTTCTTGAAAAGATGTCTCACAAAGTACAAGAAATCAGACCGTGCATTAAAGAATACAGGATGATGTGTTCATGTCATTCTGGTAAGCAGTGCGCGAGTTTATCTTCCTTTATTCTTTTATGTTATATCATTTTGCTTCTTATAAACTAACATTCCTTCTGCAACCAATATTGGTTGTGCATGAAGACAAACTTGGTGGAGCCAATTCCAGGGAGGGACAATGAACAACACCAGATCAGGAAATGGGACCTGGAAAAGTTGAAGAAAAAGATGTGGAAGTATCAACTCAAAGACTTGTCAGTAAGTATCATCTTAGTAACTATCTTAGTAACTATCATTTTTGAATAGCTATCTCTGTAACTGTGTTAGTAACTACCTTAGTAACTATCAATTTTGAAAACTATTTGTGTAGTTATCTTAGTAACTATCTCAGTAACTATAAATTTTGTAAACAAAATGTGTTAGTATGTTAGTAACTATTATCTTTGTAACTATGTCTGACTAACTATGTTAGTAACTAGTAACTATCATAGTAACTATCAAAGGTGACTATCTATCATCTTTGTAACTAGGTCTGACTAACTATGTTAGTAAATATTTTGGTAACTATCATTTTGGTAACTATGTTAGTATGTGTCTGAGTAATTGTTATTTTATTTTTTTTCAAAAACATTTCGCAAAAAGCAGAGAAGACCTGGAAGGGACAAGTGAGGATGAGCATGAACCTGAAGCAGCTGAGCAGACTGAAATAGAACAAATGCAACCTGGAATCATCAACAAAGAAAATTCAGAACAGCTCAGGCAGAAGCAAATGCAGATTGAGCATTTGGAAAAAAAATTGCAAGAAAAGGAGAAAAATCTAGCATAGATGACACAAGATTTGGAAGACGCCAGACTGGAAATTGTGGTGATGAAAGAGAGTGCAACGTCACAAGAGTTGGAAAATTTAAAATTAAAGGCTGAGTTGGAGAGGCAAAAGAAAATTGTGGCCGCACTGACTCAATTCTCCGACCCAATGGAGATGACACCACCACAATCTCAATCAGATGGCATAGAAAAGCTGGCGACTAAAGCCGAAAAAGAAGGGTAGGCAACTGAAGTGAAGGAAAGCAGTAAGAAAAATGCAAAAGAAGAAGAAGGAGAAGAACAACTTGTAGCAGATCAGCTAGACGCTTTGAAAAAAGTTGAGGAAGAATTAGAAAGGAAGAAAAAAGAAGAGGCTGAAAAAAGAAGAGAGGAAGAAAAAAGCAAAGGTAATAAAAATTTGTTATTACCTATCAATTTTGAAAACTATCTGTGAAACAATGTTAGTAACTATCTTAGTAACTATGAATTTTGAATAACTATCTTAGTAACTATCAATTTTGAAAACTATCTATGTAACTATGTTAGTAACTATCTTAGTAACTATCTGATTTTGAAAACTATTATGTGTAACTATGTTAGTAACTATCTTAGTAACTATCATCTTTGTACCTATTTTGTGCAACTACCTTAGTAACTATCATCTGAGAAAACTATCTATTTAACTACCTTAGTAACTATCTTAGTAACTATCAAAAGAACTGAGTAACTATCATCTGAGTATCTGTATTAGTAACTATAACTATCATCTGATTTCCTATCTCGCAGGTGATGAGGATGAAACAAGAACATATCGTAGAAAAATCGCAAAGGAAGCAAGATGGTCACCCAAGACACTGGTGACGGAAATGCCGGAAATGCCTTCTTTCAACATCTTGCCGGGGATTATATCTCCTTGGGGAGCTTACAGCACTCCCAATCAATCACCGCATCAACCAAAAGAAATCTCAACAGCAAATCTGAGGACTTCACCTACTCCACAAGCCAGAAAACTAACTCTGGGGGACATGATAGCTGAACCTCACAAGTTCCAGATCATAGAGTCACCGGTTCCCATGCCTATTTTCAACCAAGCTGAGGCAAAAACAAAAAAAAAAGTGTATTTCAAATCAAACCAAAATGTGACGAATTTTTCTCTTGACGAAATGCACTCCGGGAGTTCAGCAGAATCGCTGGGAATATATTCATATGTTGTGCGCATAAAAAACAGAAAGAGGGCGTCAAGAAAGGACAACATATACTGGTGGGGTGAAGTCAAAGCTGAAAGGGAAATTAAAAGAAAGAGGCAGGAAGAGAACAGAAAAAAGTTTGAAGAAGAGAGGCAGAAAAAGAAAGAGGAGGAAAGTTTGAGAAAGGTGGTGCAACCAGAACAGGTTGAATCAGTAACTGTTGTTCAGACGTCATTTGACAATGTGGCTAGGGTGATAAAGGAAGGTGAACCAATATACCTTGTTGGCGGTTCAGAGGAACCTTATCAACCAAGCCAACGAGAGGTGATGGACTGGGATGACCACACAGTTTACAAAGATCATATGGACGAAAACACGAAGCAAAGGTTTCGAGAATACTGGAACAAGGCGCCAAGCGGGTAAGCATAATATTCATTTATCCTACAATCTGTCCTGTTATCTGTCTTGGTATATATCTTACTAACTGTCTATCCTACAATATGTCCTGGTATCTGTCTGGATAATTTCTTAAGTAACTATCTCAGTAACTATCTCAATAACTATTATCTTAGTATCTATCTTTCTAACTATCTGCCTCAGTAACTATCATTCTGAGTAACTATCTGACTAATTAATTGTGTGACTATTTTAGTAAATATCTCAGTATCTATAATCTGACTGTAACTGTCTTACTAACTATCATATGATTTACTATCATGTCTGCAGAGTGTTCTTCTGGGAAGGAAAGGAGGTGGGAACTGAAATTTCAAAGCATGAAATTGAACAAGTCTTGTTTGGAGTTGAAGTCGCAAATAACATGTTTGATGCATTTGCATCTTTGTTATATAGCGAAATGAAGGACATCAACGATCCAGTTGCACAAAAAATAGAAATTCTGCTCACTCACTCCTAGGTAAGATACTAATTAACAGGATAATTATTTTTTTGTAAAACATTATGAGATAACTAATCATAGGTTTGGTTTGAAAAACAGATGTCAACAGAAGACCTCGAAGCAAAACCAATTCATCAGTTCCTCTGTGAACCTCTCTATGAGAAGCTAGCTAAAGCTGATGCCATTCTGATACCCCTTACACATAAGCGCAGCTTCCACCATACTCTACTGGTGTTTAACAAGGAAGCTTGCAAATTTGCCCACTTTGATTCCATGAGGGCAAGAAGAAAAGAAACCGGGTAAAATTTTAAAGATGCTCAAAAAATGGTATGTTAGTAACTATAATATTAGTAACTATCAATTTTGAAAACTATCTGTGTAAACTATGCATTAGTAACTGTCTTAGTAACTATTAATTTTAAAAACTATCTGTGTAACTATGCATTAGTAATTATCTTAGTAACTATCAATTTTGAAACCTATCTGTGTAACTATGTTAGTAACTATCTTTGTAACTATCAATTGTTGCGAGCTATCTAACTAACTATGAAAGTAACTATCTGAATAACTATCATTTTTTGTAACTATCTTACTAACTATGCTATTAATAGGTTACAATGATTAATCTGTGGATGAAAGCTGTGCTTGATCAATCGGATGACATGCTGGAGCAAGGATGCAGGTATAAAATAGACTGCAACAATTCAAATTTAACAATTCAAATTTCAAAAAAAAAATCGAAAGAAACTGAAGAAAGAATGAAAATCGGGAGGTTGAATAGGCAATCACAAGTTTTAACAATTCAGATTTAAAAAAAAAACTGAAGACCTATAACACCAAAATCAACACGAATTGATTCAAAAGCTAAAAATGACATATAAACAACTGCAAAAACTTAACATACCTTATTTCAATGAATCAAAACTGAGGAATTGCAGATGCAAAGCTTCATAGGCAAATCGGAATTGCAAATCGGCAGCGAAAGAGGCAAATTGGAATTGCAGATCGGAAGTGACAGAGAGAGAGAGAGAGAGAGAGAGAGAGAGACGGCACTGAAACGAAGAAAAAGAAAACGAAGATCGCAATTAACAGAGAAAGGAGGGAAAGTAACAGAACGGGAAAAAAAGGAAAGTTTGTTAGGGAAGGGTAAAATCGTCTCTTTGAAATGAAAAACAGCCCCTTTTTATTGTTCAGTGAAATTGAATGGAGTTTTTTATGATCAACATATTAAAACCATGTCCTTATTTATAAAGTGAAAAAGAAGGGGTTTTTTTCTAATTTTCAAAGGTAGATAGCCATTTTTTTCTAAAATGTGGTAAAAATAATTTGTTTTTATATTTATTTTAGGGAAATTATCCCCAATGGTGCCTCACGTTTCCAGTATTATAAGTATTGGTACTTCACGTTTACCAAACCTCATATTGGTACCTTACGTTTAGTCTTTATCCTAACTTTAGTACCCAGAGCTGTTATCTGTTTAACGGCGTCAAAACTTCTGTATTTTTAAACTTTGAATGACTGGACTACCCTTGTTTCAGAAAATTATATATAATTTTTTTTTAAATTTTTTATTATTAGAACTTAATTGCCTACTATTTATTTGTTTACTAAACCTTGATTATCTATCCATTCTAAGAGCTAGCCTTCAACATGCAAAATTCACCTGACGACCTTTTGTCTAAACGGTTACTATCCTGGCGGGATCACTGCTGTCTTAGTCTGGAAAGTTTCTTAAGTTCTAGCAAAACAAGTAAACATGGCTTCTTAAATTCTAGTTAAGCAACGATAATTTGACATCAAAATATGTCTCAAATACCACTCCTAGGAGGTAGTCCTCCACTTGGGGTTTGAGAATTTAAAGCAAACAAAGACGGATATGGGGGGCACCAACTGATATTTATTCAAACATACATACATATATATACATAACCCAGAGCCTCACTCTTGGGTAAACAGCTAAAAGTTGTTTAGCTACACATAATTTTAATTTTAATTTTAATTACAAACTTACTTGAAAAATAAGCACACCACACTAGATGACTAGCAAGAATCCACACTCTCACTATTCTCTCTTATTTTACTATGCTAAAACACTCACAAACTTCTCAAGAACAACTTATGAACTGGATTTCTCTCTAAATGTGTTTTGCTTCTTTTCTACTCGAATGAATCCTTCTGAGCCTTTGGCCTCCTTATATAGCCTCCGGAATTCAAGCTAGAATTAAATTCACTTAAGAAAAGCAGACAGGAGGAATCTTATCTTGATAACTGGATAGCTGGTTTCCACTACTGCTGTCTTCCACTCTTCTAAAGGAGCTTGTCCTTAAGTGTCGGCAGCATCTTTATTTCAAACAACCTTATCTTACTTTTGAGCTGGCTCCCACTTACCTAAAGTTATTTGTCTTGATGTGTCGGCAGCTAACACTCCATCATATTATTGATGTTGTGTAGTTCTTCGTCAGCAAAAGAGGCACCCGAGTCATCATTTTCTTCCACTTCAGATTCCATGCCTAAATCATAAGGATCCTTGAATTCTGGTTCTTTTTCTAGTTTTCCTATCCACGCGGTAGTTGCTAACGTACCATCGATTTCTCATCTTTCTAAGGCCTTATAAAAATCACAGTGCTCTGGAGGTGGATGGTTATAGCTGGTAACTATAAGCTTTTCTCCTCTGGCCAGAAGGGTAGAGGCCTCATTTTTCTGAACTAAGTTCTGGATGCGAATTATCGCCATTGCTTTCATCCAAGAAATACTCTGATTTGGTCTTCCATTGCTTGATGACCATTTATGGGCCTTAGATGCCGGGCCTTGAATAATCTTGACATAATGATAAGGGGAAATATAACTCTTTCTCCCTTCTTCTTTAGTCCATTCAGGAGGAGTTGAAATGAACTTTAATCTCAGAGTACAGTCTTCTGGTCTAATGTTCTTGACTGCTTGGTAAATTTCTTCAGGGAGACCTTCTAGGTCTTTGTTGGTTTTTGTCCAAAGATTATGAACAAAACCATTCTCAATTAACCACAATTTGTTTTTCTGCGGATGTTCTGCTAAAACATCAATCAAGTATCTTCCATAATAAGGACCTGCTACTACCAGCAAGGTTGATTGAAGAGCTTTTCTGTTCTTGAAGTCTCCTAAGAGATTATGGAAACCGAACCATTCAGATTCTGACAGGGCTAACAGCGGCACCTTTGCACTTTCAGGATTCTCAAGATATTGTATCTCAAGACTTTCTTTGTGAAGCTGTCTCTTTTCTTCTAGTTCATAGCTGCAGAATTCTTCGGCTAAAGTTTCCAGGGCTTGAAGTACTAGTGCTTCATTATTTTCACGAGATGCAGCTAGAATATTATCCATGATAATTCTTTGGTTAAGCTGCAAATTCTTGCTGGTTCTGAACACCGGCTTCTGGTAGATCCTCATCGGATGATTAAGGATCTTTCTCAGACCTTTTACTGCTGGTAACCTGAAGGATGCTATCCTGTCATTGGTTCTTGCCTTATAAGGCTCTCTTCTTTGAAACCAATCATTTATGATGGTATTTCTAGGATGCTGTAAAAATTCATTTACAATTGTCTCTTCTTCTGGGTTGGAAGATTGCTTATCTTCAGGATTACCTTCCCATCTTGCTGGATCAAGCTGAATTTTTTCAGATGCAGTACTTGATTCTGCAGGGGAGTAGGATACCAGATATTGGTAACTTGGTCCATCATGTAATGGCCCAATAATTTTGTCTCCACCTCTGTATCTTTCTTGCAAAGTTTTAGCCTTCGATCCCTTGTCTTCAGGCCTGGGTTTTTCCTCCAAAATCTGGCCTTCTCCTTTCTTCAGTTTCTTGTTCTGGTCTTAAGCTTCTCGGGTTGCGACCTTCGCTTCTTTCTAACATAGTCATTTCTCTTGTAAGAGCGTCAGGCAAATAATTCTTGTCTCCTGCAATCATTTCAACATCATATTCATACTGAGATAAAAACATTTGCCATCTAAGAATTCTTCCTCTATCAGCCGCATAACTTATAATTTTTGAAGTTTTTTACTTTCTTGTTATCGGTTCTGACCAGAAACTTATTTCCTAAAAAGGCTTCTGCACCCTTAATAGATTTTATTAGGGCAAGAACTTCTTTATCTCCTGTGGAGTAATTTAATTCTGCAGGATTGAATTTTTCTGATAAGAATTTAAAAATCTTTTCTTGATTTGCATCTGGCGTAACCGCCAAAACTACTCCTGCCCGGTAGTAATCATTTGCATCAGTCTGCAAAATGATCAAGTCACCTTCTTCGGGTAATTGTAAAGGAGGGAGGTGCTTTGTGAGTTCTTTGATTTTCTTAACGGTATTGCTATCATCTGTTGTAAAAGACCATTTTCTTTTTGAGCTTGTCTTTGGATAGAGAAGAGCAGTGAGACCACTTACTTGAGGAATAAAATCTCTCGCAAAGTTAACAACTCCCAAAAATCTCTGAAGAGATTTTGCATCTGGGATATTGTCAGGGAACTGGCTGATTTTCTTAACAATATGCTCTTGAAGACGAATTTCTCCATCTTTGACATGTATGCCAAGAAAATCAATTTCATCTTTTATTATATGAATTTTCTTTTGTCCAAGGATGATTCCTTTCTGGACTATAATCTTGCAGATTTGCTCGAGATGTTTCAGATGTTCTTTCATAGTTCTAGAGAAGACAAGAATGTCATCAATGTAAACTATGCAAAAGTCTGAGAATGGCTTAAACGAAAGATAGATGGTGCTTGTTTGAGCCCAAATGACATTACTAGCCATTCGTAATGACCTTGAGGAGTTCCGAAGGCTGTTAGGGCAATGGAATCAGGGTGCATTCTGACTTGCCAAAAGCTTGATTTTGCATCGAACTTGGAGAAGATTTTGGCCCCTTTCAGTCTATTGATGAGGACTCTTACTTGTACGATTTGATAGCCATCTTTGACTGTTTTCTTATTGACATCTCTATAATCTATCACCATTCTTGCTTTTCCTCTTAATTGTTCTGCATGGTTTCTAACCAAGAATGCTGGAGCATGGTGAGGACTTTCTGAGGGTCTTATTAATCTTTTTTCAAGCAATTCTTGAATTTGATTTTCCATTTCTTTTCTATCCTCATCTCTATAATGAGGAATGGCTTTGACATGACATATTGCATTCGCATCATGCATCTTTAGCTGACAATATACCGGGTCTCTTTCCCAGTGTAGCTGGGGATCCTCACTAATTATGGGTTTCAATAGGTTTTCTATTTCAACAAGATTTAGAACTTTCTTTTGTTCTATCTTGTTAACGTATACTTTTAGATTGTGTTCTCTGATGAAATCTTCTTCGTCATCTGAGCTTTCTGAATCTGGAGGTTCTACCTCTGATTCTGAGTCTTCTCAACTCGTTTCTTCTTTTGGTATGATTTCTTGGCATTCTTGAAATGCCAATATTGGTTGCAAAACCGGTTTAAAAGGTGGTTTATAATCACCACGGTTCGCTGGCGACTTCTGATATTGTTCTGTGAATCCTTTACTTGTAATGCTGACCGCATCAAGTAGACGAGATTCCCAGTAGAACTTATTGTTCTTGTCAAACCCGATCATTTCGGGGGTTTGCACTATCTTTTGTTGCAGTAGGAAATCATTTCCTATTAGCATATCAGCTCCTTGAGCTTCACTTTGCCAGATTCTTTGGAAAGTGAAAGTTCCTCCTCCTATGGATATTCTGACATTCTTAGCAACATGATCCATTAGGAATTCCTTATCTCCCATTCTAATTCCAGTAACTGCTTTGTCAGACTTTTCCCAGTATTCTTCAGGAATAGCATATTTTTTTGGCTAAACTGTATCCTGAACCACTATCTACAAATGCATGTAGATGATATTTTTTATACTTGAGAAATTTCAGGCCAACAGTGATGTAGTTGCTGTATATACTCGTTTGAATCTGTTTTACTGGCTGAATTGTATTTTCATATATTTCTATGAAATGATTGATCTTCCTTTCATTTTCTTGGGGAGACTCTTTTTCTAATGTAAATTATATACATGCAATATGATAAATAAATAACTTTATGGGCCCACCACGCTCCGTCAAAACTTAATAAAAGAGATAAAATTAAAAGAAACAAAGATTAAGGGTATTTTAGTCTTTTTGACAGTGTTAACAGAAAATTCTAAATGAATATTCTGTCTTTTAACAGTGCAAGTACCAAAGCTATGTCAGGGTTCAAACATGGGATACCAATCTGATATATTCAAAACCTGAGATACCAAAGTTTATAAAGGTTGAAAGGCGAGGTACCACTCAGGTCATTATCCTTTTATTTTATGAAAATTTTGCGTATAAATAATTAATTATTGAATTCAAACAATTAATTATTGAATTCAAACAATAAAGTATAAGACAATAACTATTATAGTAAAACCCCTCTAAAGTGATATTCTTGGGACTCGGGTTCAAATATCACTTTAGAGAGGCTATCACATAAGAGGGGTTTACATTTTTTTTGCTCCAAAATTATTAAAATTGTGTTTTTAGCCACTAAATACATATACATATTTCTTTGCCTATATTCAACTCACCAAAATTAAACATTCATGTAGTTATTTCTTTGTCTATATTCAACTCACCAAAATTTCAATAGTTTCTTGAATTTCCAAAAGATTTACTAACATTCATGTATGTTAACACTTTCACCTCAAGAAATTACTTATAAATTAGATAACATTCTCTAAGTTTATCAACACTTTCCATAGGTATGACTCCGAAGCAATCTCCCCATGTTACAATGACCGACAAGATTCGTAAATTATATAAAAAAATATGTATTTAATCGAAAATATCACTCTATGCGAAAGTTGGGACCATGATTTAGCATTACGAGTTTCTGAAAAAATATTAATTATCACGATAGAGGGGTTATTAAATTTTAACACTGGTCTGGACTTGGGACTGAGACTTTTTATCAGTTTAGAGAGGTTATCACTTTAGAAGAGTTTTACTGTAATTAATTAATTTTTTTTTAAGTGAATAATAATTAGTTCTTGGATTGATCTCATTGGTGGATAGTTGAACAGAAGATCAATGACTGATTTGAATAAAATAGTATATTAACCTGGGCTCATAATTAGTGTAACCCACTTAAAATGAGTGCATTTAGGCTTAGTTTAGTATTGAGGTAAAAAAACTCAACTATGGAAAAACTGAGTTTTAAATAAGCAACATCTCACCTGCTTTTTAAAATCGTGGTTTTTTCAACTAAATATTATAAATAAGCACCTTATAAAACACTTACCAAACACATAATTAACTCATAATAATAATTATAAGTGATTATTTATCCAAAAATACAATACTAAATTAAGCCTTACTCAAACCAAATGAGGAACTTGCTCTCTTTGATTATTTTTTTGGTCGACAAAGCCGAATTTGGTGTCCTCATCGAAAAAACCCCATTTAAAGACACGAGTGAGTTCACTTCTCAGACCAAACAAGAAAAACAGTTCACGTCTCTGCTCTCTCTCGCTCACGCGCCATAAGACCTGCGGCCAGTGGATTATATCAGGGCTCGGCTTCTGTCCCAATCTCTATTGGGTCTCTGTTCTTGCATTAAAATCTCAGAGATAATAATGCGATTCTTGAAAAAGGGTACTTAGTATTTGGCTCGGTATCTTCATTTCTTGAAACAAGGGAACTGATATGGTAAGTTTCTCGCTTACTTTTGATGAATTTGCATTATATTTTGTTGTCCTCGTTTTTGGAGTGAAGGGAATTTGTGAATCCTCCCTTCATCCCACTAATTCAGTTGCTTGTAGCGCTTTCGTTGTCGGGCTGAACTCAATAGTGCCCCTTTTAACCTGCATTGTTGAAATTGGCATCTTCATCATTTGTGTTTGTTACCTGTTAATCTTGTTTGGTAGTGTTGGAATTTGGCTCTATGACAGACTACGTATGACCATATCATGTTAGGCTATAGAGTAGACACTGACATTTAAACATACAAGAACATGATGTGTTGTGATCTTGGATAACTGAGTTGTTGAAAATATTTACTTGAATATCTCAGATGCAAGAAATGCCGTCCAAGTGTCGCTCGAAAATGGAAATGGGGTTGGACAAATTGAGCGACTTACCGAGTGATGTTATGGAAAAGATACTGTTACTTTTGCCAATTAAGGACGCAGTGAGGACTAGTGTTTTATCCAACAAGTGGAGGTATAGATGGGCAAAGCTTCCCGAGCTTGTGTTTGATGATCAATGTGTCTCGTCTCAAAACCATACATCTTTCGTCACTGTTGTTGATCATGCACTCTTAGTTCACACTGGCCCCTTACACAGCTTCAAACTTTATCAACAAGGTTTTCTAGCCAGTAGAGATCTCGATCGATGGATTGTTCATCTGTCAAAACACTCTATCAAAGAGTTTTTTCTTAGACTTATCGAAGGGGATCGCTACAAGATTCCTTCATGTTTGTTTTCTTGGCAAGATATTATATATTTAAGGCTAAAGAATTGCATTCTAAAACCTTTGCCCACATTCAAAGGCTTCAGGAGCTTGAAGAGGCTTGATATTGTGCACGTTACCTTGGCTCAGATGCTCTTGAATATATTATCATTTCTTGTTCTCTTCTCATGGCATTGACTTTGGTAGGCTGTGATGGTTTCACCTGTCTCAAAATTTATGCTCCCAAACTCAAGTTTTTGCGCTTTGATGGTTGTTTTGATGATGTTAGTCTTCGAAGCACCATAAATCTTGGTCGTATTAACATTTTTTTGGAGCCTAATGTTGACCAAAGACGGGTTCCCGGTAGTTTTAGCAATATGGTCTTGTTTTTCCTTCACCTTCCTCGTGTTCGAAAACTTGGAATCAGAGGTAATTTTCTAAAGGTAATGAACTTGTGGTTTCTTACTTTTTTACATGGCCATTGGAATTTGAGGACATATATTTACCGTATCTGCTGCTTTCTGCATCCTTCCTGCTCCAGTATTTGGCTGTTGGTGCCTTGCCAAGCAAGCTGCCTGAACCATGTTTGCATCTGAAATCTCTTACTATATAAATGCACTTCAATGATCTGGAGGAAATTTTAACTGTTCTATGCCTTCTGAGAAGCTCCCCTGCTTTGCAAAAGCTAGAAATTGCTGTAAGTTTTACTCTACTGTAAAGCAATATTTTGATGTGTTAAATTAAATTAAAAACTACAAGCCACTCTACTTTAGAATTATTTTAAAGAGTTTATTTGTTGAAATTGCGATATTGTGACACTATAGGCTTTCTGTAGGCCTGCGCAAAGCATCAAGCTGCTGTGCTAGAAATGAACTCTTGGTTTAATGACAACATGATTTGCTCATTCAAGGAACTGCAACTTGTGAAAATAACCAGCATCTCTGGTGCCAAACCTGAATTGGATTTCATAAGAGTTTTGCTTTTAAGTTCACCTGTGCTTAGGAGGATGGCTATTAAGCCTGCTTCTGTCAGTGGTGCTTCAGAACTGCTAAAGAAGTTGCTTCGACTTGGACGTGCTTCTGCACATTCAGAGATAATCTACCTGGACCCGTGATTCATCAGTGGAACTTTGCAGTTAAAGATAGCAGAACCTACTAGCAGAAATTAATGTGGTTTTGACTGTCAAATAGTCTACTTGTAGATTATTTGTTTTGATAATCTACCTCATCTTTTGATACTTTGTATATAGAAGTACCAGAAAAAAAAATGTATGGGCAAGAGTACAACTAAAAGGACCTAATATTTACCTTTGTTTCAAAAGCTGGATCAGCATGTACCCCCTTGACCAGAATATGCAACGCTTCAGAATGGAAAGCTACAGTCGCCACTACAAATGAATATGCAGCCAAATGCGTGATATGAATCAGTTAGCAACACAGTAACAAAGTGAAAGCAAATAGATTGAACCAGAAACCAGAAAATTAATAGTGGATCATAATAACCAATATCTATGAACTATCTCAATTTGCATTTCCTAGACAGCTGACACTATCAATATTATTCTCCTGCATACAGTCGAAAACTTTCGTTCCCATTATTCCATGTAGCAAATCTCAGGCGCCTACCAGAGGGCCATTTTGTTCCCTTCTGAGTGGAGCTTAGTACACAGTTATTATGAAATAACCTCACATACAGTACAACACCAGCGTCACAGTTATTAAGAAGTTAGAAAACTTGGAAAGGAAAAAGATACTAAGATGATCACATATATAATCTTACTTACTTACATATTGAGCAGTTTTGATTGTATCTGTAGACCTCTGCAGCAGCCTCTCTACACATCCTCATCCAAAGTCATCCTAAACCCTGAGGACATGTAGAGAGGCTGCCAACTATTGGTCTCGATTACCTACAACTTCCATGAAAACTCAGTTGATGGTTGCTCCAGAATTTAACAATTTCGAGAATCTCTGCAATGATTCACAATGGCTTGGCTTATGTTATGTCTAGCTCAATTAGGTTCGATGGAAGCTCCAGAATTTGCTAGAGTTATGTTATGGAATATGGAAGGATGCAAATCTTTGATGTAAGTGCAGGATAGATCCAACTTTGTCAAGCAACCCATCTCAAGGTTGTGACACCTCATAGTAATAGTATCTACAGATTAATTCTTGATGTAGGACGAGAACAAACCCAATTTAGTGAGGAAAATATAAAAATATGGAAGCAGCGGATAATCAAGAAAAATGAGTTGAAAATTGGTAATTCACGTATAATGAGGTTGCTAGCTGCTGGAATATTGAAGAAATTGTTATTTTGGACTTTTCAGGTTGCTCATGCAAAAAGTCAATTATCAGCGATGAATCAGATTTGGAGTAGTTTGTGGTCAGAATGTCTGTTCGCAATGCATAATACCTTTTCAGATAAGGAACGACGAGATCTACAATACTCACTATAAGTGAGCCCTGTCAGATTTAAGCCAAAAGATATCGTCATAATCGTCCGATTCATGATTTAATATATTTAGGATAATATTTATGATTTTGGATTTAATTATGTTTTCTAGTTTGTTTTAGATTTGTTTTGTTTATTTCTTTGGGCTTTTAGGGTTTGATGTTAATTAGTTGCTCTAGGGTTGGTTTCAGCAGTATTTAAGCATCCTTAAACGGGTGTGGACAGACTATCTTATTATCTTTCAATCAAACAAGAGTTTTCTCTTATTCTCTGTTGGATTCCAGAATTTATCCTTAGGGTTCTTCGCTTGAGAACCCTTGTTACTAATTAGGTTTATCGCTTGTAAACCTACCATTCTTCTACTGCGTCAATTCTAGATGATTTTTCATGGAAACATAAAAAGGTTAGAGCAGGGGTCAACATTCAAGCTGTGGAACGATGTCCGTACTGTGTAGAAGATTTTCTGTGCTCGTGTATTTTTTTATTTTTTTTTTGTTCTATGATAATAAAGAGCTTGTGCATTGTGTCGTTCTATCTTTGGAGTGAAGTGAATTAGGGCATTGATACAGAGGACGACTCTGAACTTGGACGTGACGATGAGTTTCAAGAAGCATTTACACTTGGAGTTGGAGTTGGAGTTCCCAGACCCTGGAATTAAAGAAACCTTAGTGAAGCTGCAGTCTAAGGGTCAGTAAGTCTAAATATAGATAAATTCATTTCTAGTTTGAATAAGTAGTCTTTCTGTTTTCCCTTCCTTAACCTACAAAAAGGGAGTTTTGAAACTATTTTCTTGAATATGTCAGATACAAGAAATGCCATCCAGCTGTGGTTTGAAGACGGAAATGGAGTTGGACAGATTAAGCAACTTACTGAGTGATGTTAAGGAAAAGATATTGTTACTTTTGCCAATTAGGGAAGCAGTGAGGACTAGTATTTTAGCTACCATGTGGAGGAACAGATGGGCGAAGCTACCACAGCTTGTGTTTGATGGTCAGTGTGTCTCGTCTCAAAGCTACACATCTTATGTGACCATTGTTGATCATGCACTGCTAGTTCATCTTGGCCCTTTACGCAGCTTCAAGCTTTTTTACAATGGATATCTAGCCGGTAGAGATATTGACCGATGGATAGTTCATCTATCAAGACACTCTATCGAAGAGTTTTACCTTAAACTTCACGAGGGGGATCAATACAAGATTCCTGCATGTTTATTTTCTTGGCAAGATATCATTGATTTACAGCTAAAGAATTGTCTTCTACAACCTTTGCCCACATTCAAAGGCTTTGAGAGCTTGAAGAAACTTTATATTGTGCGCGTTACCTTGGCACAAGATGTTCTTGTAAATCTGGTTTGTTGTTCTCTTCTCATGGAGCTGGCTATATGATAGACTGAAGGTTTCACCGATCCCAAGATTGATGCTCCCAAACTCCAGTTCTTGCTCTTTAGAGGTCGTTTTGATGGTGTTATTCTTCAAAATACCACTAATATTGGTGTTGTGAGCATTTGTCAGGAGTCTAATGTTGACCAAAGACGGGTTCCCGGTAGTTTTAGCAATATGGTCTTGTTTCTCCTTCACCTTCGTCGTCTTCGAAAACTTGCAATCAGGGGTAACTTTTTACAGGTAACGGATTCGTTGTTCCATACTTTTTTACATGGCCATTGGAATTTGAGCATTAATATTAACCGAGTTTCTTGCTTTCTGCATCCTTCCTGCCTCAGTATTTGGCTCTAATTGTCTCACCAAGCAAGCTGCATAAACCTTATTTGCATCTGAAACGTCTTATTATAGATATACACTTCAATAATCCGAAGGAGATTTTAACTGCTTAATTTATGCCTTCTGATGAGATCAGAAGTTGTGGGAGAAGTGAACTCTTGGTTAGATGACAACCTCATTTGGTCATTCACTGATCTGCGACTTGTCAAAATAAGCAGCATCTCTGGTGCCAAAGCTGAACTAGATTTTATAAGATTTTTGCTTTCAAGTTCACCTGTGCTTAGGATGAGGATTATTCAACCTGCTTCTGTCAGTAATTCTTCAGAACTGCTAAAAAAAGTTGCTCTGGCTTAGCCGTGCGTCAGTGCACTCAGGGATAATCTACTTCGACCCATGATTTATCTGTGAAATTTTGCAGCTAAGATAGGAGAACCTACTTGCAAAAATGAATGTTGTTTAGACTGTTTGGCAGGGGTCTTTTATGTTTGATTGTACTTCTGCATACTGCTTGTTCTCATGGTTGTTAATACTTAAATATCTTCAGAAATTGGAAACTTATGGAAATGCATTATCAGTTTTCTTCCAAATCAGTGATATTATAACTGCAGCATATTTCCTCAACAGATAACCAAAGTCATTTAGAAAGGCCATTTTGAGTCACTTTTTAGAAGCAATGATTTGATACAGAAGATGAGATGGTGTCTAGTATGGTTGAAAATTATTTTCCTTACACCATTTCAAAATAATTCTTGTGCACCATTAAAATATAGTAATTGAACAAAGAGAGCTTGATAGAAGAACTTGAATAGGAGACTCGAATTGCTTGGACTTTAGGCCTTTAGGGCTGCATTTTTTTAGATACAGAATAATTACATCAACTGATTAAAGAAAACTAGCAGTGGAGCAAGATCCTCTTAAAGTTTATCAGAATGGAAAGCAGCAAAAAGCTGAAGAAGATAATCCTGATGAGCAAGATCCTCCTAAACTTTCTCAGAATGGGAAAGAGAACTAGCAGCTACTTGAAATTAATTTCATGACGCCATCTATTGTCTCCATGCGCTCAATGTATCTTGACTCCACATTTGGTTGTGCCTTGTTGCAAATAAAAAGGACTCGTGCCGACTTCATCTTTTGATACTTTGTATAAGGGTAGACTTTAATATAAGAACTTTGACCCTTGCCAAAGTGCTGCCATCTATTTTGCATTCAGGGTTTCCTAAACTATACAGCTCCGAGTTCTTCCAGTTTAAACTGGCTCATATCTTCAGAGTAGAGTATGCCATCAGGTGATATAAGGCGTCGTAAAGAGAGGAAAAGCCGAGCCTAAGAATTAAAGCTTGTGTTTAGATAAATTGGAAATTGATAAAAACACCTGTAAAGCCATATAGATGGTCACTTACCCATTGAAATGCTACAAGTGCCCACCAGCAGCCTACTAAACCACATCCTCTGCTACTCACAAGCTGATGAAACAAAAATTTTGGATGGCAGTGAATATATAAAGAATCAATACTCTTCTAAGAAAACCAGAAAAATGAATAACATAAACCTACCAGCATTAGAAGTGCACCTAAAGTGAAGCAGCTACTCATTGAAAGACTAATGAATCTAAGATCTCGTCCAGCCTGAGGAACCAAACAAAAACAGTACTGATATAAGAGAAAATTTTGTGTGCCTATGAGTGCTAAAGGATGTCGTGGAAAGTGCAATCAGGCGCGGATCTTGGCTTCACAAGGGGTGACTCAAGCATCCCCAAGCTCAATACCGAAAAAAAAATATAGGTGTTCATTCTTCTGTTTTTAGCCTGTAGGGTCAGCCCAGCATCCTCAAATCTCACCCCCGGCTTTACTCATATGTTCCTACTTCCTAAATCTTCTTCCTCAATTACCGATTTATTGATTATGGTGTGCTGGTTTCTACTTTTGCTTGATGTATCTCTCCTGGGTTGATTGATTTATTGATTATTTTTGCTTGCCTAGTTGCCTGCTGGGTTTCTATTTGCTGTTTGTTCAATTTAGAGCTTTTGTGTTGGCTATTTGACTACATATATTTACCTCTGCTTGTATTTTTGTTTTCTTTTAATTTTTTTTTAAATGCACAGTGGTATTCTCTAAACTTGGTTGTCATAACAAGCATTGTTTTTCAATGATTATAATTTATAAGTGTCCATTAGATAAGTAGGAGGTGATCAAAGAGTTTGCAGATTCATCAACTAGTAAAGTTAGATTTAGTTAGTTGATGCAATTTCTATATGCATTTAAGAGGTATGACTCGGTACGTTCCCTCTAAAAATTGATTTTGATTTCAATTTATAAAATTCTCCTATACCGTCAATTCTCGATTGATTTATTTTCTTTGATTAAGAAATTCAAGCACCCCCAATGTTGGAATCCTGAATCCGCCACTGAGTGCAATGCGTGAAATCAAGAACCAAACGTCAAAGCAAGTTTGAACTACAAATCACCAGTCATGAAGGTGTTCAGATTAATTTGGAGTTGGAAATCAGAAAGTAGCACAAGATTTTGCAGAACATTATAACTTTTAGAGTAGAAAGGGCTATTGTGCTTACTTAAAAGATTATGCATCTGCTAAAATACACCATGACCTACATGGCAGGCCTAACATCACAGTCAAGCATATAATAAAAAATAAAATAAAAAATAATAAAAAAATGAACTATTACTCAATATTTTCTCAGAAAAGTTTGAACATGGGTCAAAAACTGCATCTGGTGTTAGCAAACAATTACCTAAATTGCTTAATATTGGGCCATTGATACCTAAGTTTTAAACATGTAGGTCAATTGTCAGCTTTTGTACATGTATGAACTTTTATAGCTGAGATCAATAAACAAAGAAACTAGTCTGATATCTGCAAAGCAAACAGAATATATGTATAAAAACCGAGAAGGAGACATCTAGTCAAATTATTGGCCAATGCAGCAGTTATATACTCTCAATAGATGGGGGAAATTGAGTTCTCCCAAGGTGCATATATCATTACCAAAAAAATAAGATAAAGAAGAGAATAGTTACAAGAACACGCATCACATGCTTTGCCACAGAGATATCAGAATCCAATTCAACTATACCATCTACAAGAAGCTTATATTCACCCTCAAGATGAATGTCTTTTCAAAGCATTAATTGGAACCCAACTATAATATAAACAGAATGAACTCCTCCACTGCGACCGCAGCATATAGAGGACACATGATTTCATTCAATTTTAGGTCCACAGATGGGAACAAGATGTGCAACAACAATGCCTGTAATTAAGTTAAAACCAAACATACCAGCAATGTTCCCTCAAAGCAGAGAATGGCGGGTGTCACAGCCAACGCCAGAAAAAATGGTATCAGTAGTTTATGCATCTGCATTAAAACATAATAGAACATCAAGAGGAGTTACATTTCTGAATAATTTATTGCAACTTTTCATGATGACCCTTATCATTGGAATATTAAATGTTCATGACTCGGTTAATAAGAAAGTGGTTCGATGGAATGATGCAGATGCTATACAGTGTCTAACAGCTAAGTAGAAGAGAGTAAACCCAACATAATAATCAAACCTTCAAAAGAAATTAGGAAGAATACGAAAGCTCACAAAAGAAAGAACCAACCTCCAGTATGATTTTCTGCTCAGGTGTATACATGTTAGGAAACAACCATGGAATAGATGTTCCAACAATACCTAGAGCCAGACCAAGGATTCCTCCAATGATGACAAGTGACCTGAGCAGCATTCGAGCCTGTTTTATTTCATTAATTTCAGAAGACTATATATAAACAATTAACAATACAGAAAATGACCAATAAAGCAAGATTAGGTTAGAGTTTCCATAGTGATAGAATTCGACTTTGAGTCACAAGTCATCACATACCTTGGGCAAACTACGATTCACTCCATATATCAACTCAGGCATAAATGACTGTGCAGTTTGAGACAGAGGTTCTCCCCACACCGTACAGATGAAGAATGTTTGAATCATGACCTAGAGTAAGCGGTAAGTAGTTAATATATACAACAAAATGTCTCGAAAGAAAAAAGTCAACTAACTTTACAAGGTAATCTAAAACGAACCTGATGAGCAGCCATTGTAAACGTGCCCATAGATGTTGCAAAGTATACAATGAGAGAGTAGAAAGCAACCTACACATTGCAGTGTCTTTGTTAGAGAGGATCTGATATTTTGATATTCTTACTGTGGTGTGGACTAGTTTCATAATTAGGTGACTGGTTGCTATATAGAATCATTTTCATGATTGGGGTTTAATTGTTTGAACTGTCTATTATGGTATGGTAAAATGAAACTACTGAAGAGTTTTCTGGGACTGGATAAAAAATATAATTGCGCAAATTGTAACCTTAGACATCATCGTCACCAACACTGGAGCAGCAAGTCCAATCAGAGTTAGAAGTTCTTTGGGTGAGGGAACAGAAATAGCATAAGAGTTGTATCCTTTCTTGTTCAGAGATTCAATCATCATGTATCCTGCAACAATCTAGTATTACATCAGTCAATATAAGTGGAAGGGAAACTTATGTGTCATTACCAAGAACATAAGATAATATAGTCAGACCATTAATTACCATTAATAATATATTCGAAACATGGAAGTTCGGCATACCTGTGACAGCATTGTCGCCCATGCTGCACCAGCAATACCATACCCTAAAATGCTGCACAGCAGTATATCACCAAGGCCATTAATGGCACTGGCTACAGCTAAGGCCTTCAACGGACCCCATGAATCTTTCATGCCAAGACTGGAAACAGATGGAGAGTATCAGAGTACGAACATGAAGAAACAGCTTCTCACAATCTCATTAACCTCAGCATCTAAAACTCCCTGTCAGAGATAACTTTGCCTTAGGCAATAAACAGTAACTCAAGTCAAAATGATAGTGTGTGTGTGTGTGTGTGTGTGTTGGATACTTATTACGTTTGACATGAAATTTTTGAAACCACTCATACACTAGGTGGAATTTCATATTTCAATCCATACATGGTGCCAAACTAATTTTTTTAGCAGTATATTCTTCTCCCCAAAAAAATCGAGCAAACAGGACAACTAAATCTTCTATCATTATAATTTTTTTTTTCAATATACTGAACTGATTTGTACGGTAGATAATGTACGTACAGTTAAGATATCTCACCTTGCACTCTGGGTAACCCAACCAACAAGAACAGCAGGCCATGCCAAACTACGTATCTACCAATAGAATGTAATATGTTTAGTTATTAAGTCATTTAGAAGAAATTTAGTATTTAAATATGTTATAAAAAACCATGATAAAAGAATTACTTGTGAAAAAAGTATAAGGATATGCAAATGAAGATCCTAGGAGGATGACATCATACCAATCAAGTATACACAGTTTGACTGAGTTCCGCATAAAGCTATCAATTACTTTTCAGGCACAGTAATTTAGCAGATACATTATTCAGAACTTCCTTAAAAACTATCCACTTTGACCTTGTCCATTAATATGAAGAATGAACAATGAGAATAGCAAAAGAATGACCCATTCATCATGGTATATGTTGACAAAATAATGTAAAGTCTACAAAATTTTTGTTTATTTTATATATCAAATGAGCATATAAAAGAAAAGGCTTCGATCATATTTTAACACTTCCAAACCAGCTAAATGATTTGAAAGCAAAGAATCTTATAATAAGTGGAGTAACCAACAACTTTTAGCTTAAAGAAGAAAGTACACCTGAACATATGTATTTGCTGCTGGAATAATTTGTAAGTTCTTTGATCCAGTAAAAGCTGAAAAACCACAGAGGAGGCAATCATTATTCACGAATGCTACTTTGACAGGCTAAGAATATCAATTTTTGGCTAAAATGCATCGATGGTAGGAAACAAGACAAAACAAAATCAAGCATTCTATCTTTCAGTATCATCAAGTCATATATCAAACATTTCCTTTTACCAGTGAGTGCCCATGAGCCGAAAAGTCTTGTAAATAAAAGCATCAAGAAGCCACAGGTCAATGCAACAAAGAGCAAGGTGGATATGTGATGTTGCACTTCATCTTTATCCTGCACGAAAGCTTGATGGTAATTGAATTGAAATTAAACTCGGCCCAATCTTTTATTAAAAAGATTGAGCCGAAGACAATAAAAGGATCTTATTGTATAGATCTCTCGATTTTTGATAGATCCATATTTATCTAGATATACAAGATCTTAAATTCAAAAATATAAGACGAAATAACTTAACGCTTCAGAAAAACGAGACACACACACGAGAGAGAGAGAGAGAGCATAGAAAAATACTAGTGATCAGACATATACATCAGAAGACTTAAAAAGTACACAGAAAGGTTTTTATTTTCATTTTAGAAAGAGATGGTTCCATGTCACTCCAGTAAATGTAGAATGTCACAATGAAATATTAACAATCGAGTGAATTGTGCCAGTATAGTCTAAAGTGCATACATATCTGACAATGTATGTGAACAAGATGCATGAACATAATTGATTCCTACTTATGTTATGCTTGACAATGCTTGGGTTTATTCCTAACAATTTAACCTCTTATATATATATATATATATATATATTAATATCTGGTTTAGAACATATCAGCCCACATACGGTTCCCTTTTGTAAGACAGTCCTCACAATTGATGGATAGTGTAAGCTGTGTTTTGTGGTGAGAGTAATATATAATGTTTGGTTAGATTCTGAACGACATAAGCTTTTGGAATCAGTGTTGACTTTCTGAAGGCAAGCATCTGCATGGAACAGATCGGAGGGTATCAACTCTAATCACAACAGTTAAAGTTCAGCTCTGTGGCCTGCATTGAGAATCTCCCCCATAAAAGGAAATCTATTCACACCCCAATTACATGAAATGAGAAATTAATTGACTAAAGAGTAAACCCTACTTATGGTAAATAAATTGCATTTCCAATTTTGCTAATTAAAGTGGAAAGAGTACCAGCTTACAACTAGTATAATGCTAACAATTGAAAGAGTACCAGCTTTATAGCATGTGGGCATTTAGTGAAACTATGCTGTCTACAGCATAAAATCCGCTCACTTTCAAACATAGAAATTGAAAAAGTATCTCAAAGGCTTATCGCAATTTCAGAAACACAGAAATCCCCATAGCGAAATAAATCAATAAAAACCTAGAGCCCAAAATGTGAACCCATACACTTCAGGATATAGTGACAATAGTATTGATCCTCAGTAAATCTAGTGTGCAACAACTCTCCTTAAACACGTCAATCCAGTACTACACGATACAATTAATTCTAACTTTCCTCTCAGTTCACATTGCATTGGTAGTTAATGATTCAGCAGACACAACAATAGCAATAGTGCACATAGATATGACAAAGCTCGAAACTAACCCCTCTTGCAGGCGAGGTAGCGACCATATTCGACGTCGCGATCGAAAGAAACATGAACACGTAGCTCATATTGTCACACATTACAGTTCCCGGACCTGCAAACACAGACAGCTCAGCTAATTAAACTTCCACCACAATAATCAAAAAAAAAAAAAAAGGCTTGGAAATGAAGACCTAAAGCAGCAAGCTCAATGGAGCTTCCCTGACCGACGACGACAGTATCGATAAGGCTCATAAGCGGGCCGCTGATCCAGATCCCAGTCGCCGGCCCAGTAAACATGACGATCTCCTTCATCTGGTTCCATATGCTCTGACTCTCCAGCTCTGCTTTAACCTCTCCCGACTCCGAGACCTCGCCGATTCCGTTACCGTCGCCAATGCAAGTGATTACAGGCCGAATCGAACGGCGTCGTTTTGGAGCTGAGGAGGAGGAGAAGCGTGAGCTCGGAAATCGAAGCGGTGCGGCGGCGTTGAAGCGTTGGGGCGGAGGAGTGGTGGAGAAGAGGAGAGGAGGTTGGGAAGAGAGAGAGTGAGAAATGAGAGCTTCCATTTTTGGGTGTCCCTGGAAAATGGGCCACAGGGAAAGAGTGGGGTGTGCCCCTAAGAAGCAATGAAGAGGAAGACAGGGGGGACAGGGTTTAGAGGTGTGTGAGTGGTTTATATAGTTTTGAAATTTGAACTCAAGTACGTGAGCTACGTGGAAGGTTAGCCGCCTTTTCTTTTTTTCGATTAGTTTTGAAATTTAACCAACTTCTTAGGGCATATGCACCCATACTACTCCATCAATCCATCAATCCATCAATTTAATTGCCTCTATCAGATACTATTCACCGCAAATTACTTTTTTGGGTCAATTTTTATGCACCCATGCAACTTCATCACTCTTACAATCATTGTTCATCAATTGTGGTTTTGGTATTATAATTTTATTTTGCCTTGTATTTTAATTTGGTATTGTATTTTAATTTAATATTGTAATTTTATTTAGCATTGTATTTTAATTTGGTATTGTATTTTAATTTAGTATTTTGTAATTTTAGTTCACATTGTAATTTTATTTGACATTGTAATATTGTTTTATGTTGTATACAAAATAACTTGAAAATGAGAAAGAACCGCATTATTAGTATTAGAACATAAAAATATTTCATATATAATAACTTGAAATTGAGGAACATAAAATAACTAAAAAAATATTACAACAACATAATCACTCTTCATCAAATTAAAGTGAACATAATAAGCATCACTAGTGCTACTACTCTCATTCATTTTTCTCAAGATCGCCGCTTTCCTCTTTGTGTGCCATGTCAACTTTCCCGGAATCATCATACTCGTATCCATTGTCATAATTTTTGTTTCTTCTTCCAACTCTAAATTAGCATCACGTCGAGCCAACCTTGCTTCTTTTTGCTTTTCAAGTTCTAAGCCCTCCCTAGCCAACCGAAGGTTCTCCTCATCTCTTCTCATGCTAGCCTCCATAAACATTTTTTTATTACATTGCATATTATGAAAAACAGCTAAAGACATCTCTTCTATCTCCGTCATACCTTTTTTACCTTTCTTTTTTGCTTCCTTTGCCGCCTTTATTCCCCTAGGTCTAACCGGACTCAAGGGACGGGGTCTCTCTTGGTTAGGTGATGGAGTTGTGTATCCTTCATCATCATCCAAGTCAACATGCTCATCCGTGTCGATATGCTCATCCGTGTCAACAGAAGGGGATGGAAAATTTCGCTCAAAAGGAGAAGGAGTACTACTCTCAACCGTCACGAAATGAGGATGACCTTTGATCGCTTCTTAACAATCTTTCTTCGTAAATTCCTTTTTAAAATCTTTGTAATATAATGATTGAGCTTGAGTTTCCTAAATCAAAAAATATAATAATAATATTTAGACCTATATGAAAATTAAATCTAAACAAACAAATAATTAAGAAAAAAAATAATAATACGATTATCAATAATTTATTAATCGAAATATTAAGTCTATGACAAAATCATACATGAAAAGTCAATTACACATACCTCATCAACCAAATTCGTCCCGCTAGCCGCACGAGTTCTTGCTTTTGCTACACATGTATGCCACTTCTTAAGCATTTTCTTCAAGCGCGGAAAACGTGATTCGAGCGCAACTTTGGAACGAGGTTGTTGTGAATGATCGTCGGGATTGCCACACCAATTCTTGGCGTAATCGTCATAGACTTTCTTCCACAAATTATCTTTGCATTGATATCGGCCGGTGATGTTGCAAGTAGATTGTCGTACCCAAGAAACACATAGTTGCAAGTCTTCGGAAGGAGGCAAGTACTCATTTTTCTAAAAACACTGAAAAAAAAAATTTGAGGGAAAGAGATGAGGGAAGATGGAGGAGAATTGTATGAGAAATGGTGTAAATTGTGAAGAATGGAATTAGGGTATTTATAGGAAAAAAAAAGGTATAAAAATAGAAAAAAAATGCAAAAAATGACCGTTCTGCCAAAGAGCAGTTGGACATCACCTGCCACGTGGCAGCAGGTGATTGGCCAACGGTCAAATGGCTGACGGTTTTTTTTTTAATAGGTGCGTTAAAAAAAAAAGGGCAGGCTCCCACGTGTGTGGGTCCCACACATTCTCTCTCCATCACAGAGGCAGGCAATCAGAGATTGCCTCTCTGCCGATTGCTGCTATCCCTCTGGGCTTATTCTTTTTTTTCCCGTTGCATGATCTCTCTCCATCAATCCAGCACTCCATCTGCTGAATTGAGGTGATGGAGTGCTCCCGCTGCATATGCTCTTAGTGGCCAATGTTTTTATGACCAATTTGAGAATTAATTAGGGATTGTTCAAGACTCAAGAGATGAAGCTGATGAATCCAAGTAATCCAACGACACAGATGAAGTCACATTTAAATATGTTAACATTAATTTAATTTTACAGGACGGGCCGGGACTAATAGGCTTAAATTGGGCTAATCTTGATCATGTCCCATTACTTTAAAACTGGATCGAGCCGGGACGGGATATGAGTTATTTAAAATGCAATCCCGTCTCGTCCCGACAAATTTAGGGACGGGATCGGAACGGATTCGAGATTATGGGACTAAACGCCCTGCCCTATCAACATCCTAATCTTACCCTTTTATCAATTGGCAACATGACTTATCAAATGTGAGAGTAAAAAGCAGTAGAAATATGTGCGGACTCACTAAAACTTTTTAGGAGTCTTTCGATTTGGAGACCCCACTTGATAGAAACGAGAAAAAAAGTAATTATTAGATAAAATATAATAATCATTGACCAGACAAGATATCCTAGTACCAAGATGGCTAGAATGTGTAAAACAATCAAAAATGTTCAACTAACAAGAATATATTCATACAGTGTTTGAGTTTTTGTTATGAGTTAGTTTTGGTTGGGGTACAATGTGATCATAATTTAAATACTCGTCGCTATGTTCCAATCCCTCTCCAATATGATCAAATATCACAAATTTTACAAAGAAAAAAAAAAGTCCTTTAATGGCACATAACTACTTGTCATCAATCACTTTCTTACATATACTAGACGCGGTATACTAAATTCCATGATTTGAGAATTATTAGCCAAATCCATGGAAATGGCTTCCTCATTCTCTTACTTAAAAATGAGCCAAATTTCAAGTAGGTTTCAACTTCCCCACTTTATAGGAGCCCAACTCTTCTATATGGAGCATGCCATTGGGAGAAAGAAGCCGCCGGAGAGCAAGGAAAAATCGAACCTGTGTATGAAACTCATGTATTCAGTCAAATGCACCAATAAAATCAAATGTTGCATGTGTTGAATACTCATTCTATTTTTTTGAGAATTGGGGCGTCAAATCCATTATACTGTGTTTGGATGGAGGAATTTTATTTTGATGAGAATTTTATTTTGATGGAATCTTATTTCTCGTAATATAAAAATCTAGGAATTGAGAATTCTTCTGTTTGGATACTATAAATTAAAATTTCAAAAATAATTAGAGTTACATATTCTCTTGTTTGGATTAAAAATAAAATAAAAAGTAAAAACAAAATTTTGAATCGTGAGTAAGGAACAAAATATATTTAGACATAAATTATTATCATGGTCCAAATTATTGTAGATGAAAATTCAAAATATAGTCATTAAAATATTAAACTTGAAAGAAGCATGTCAATTTTGTTTGTCGCCATGGAAAAAAGGTTTCACAGCTGAGAGAATTGAAGAATGACACCTCTTTCTTAGGGAAAATAAATAGGGAAAACATGTATTAAATTCCCCTGATTTTTTCCCGTGGAATTTTCACTTTTCTAGGAATTTCATCCCAAACAAGATATTTTGAGGTAAGGAATATCAAATTTCTGAAATTTAATTAAATTCCTCCTTCTTTTCCTCCATCCAAACACAACATTAATGTCAATGAAGATTACATTACCAGCATGACTCACCAGGAAAGGCCTGTCTACGTCAGAAGTGAGCCATGAAAGGCAAATCTAAGCAACAAAACCTAGCTTCACCTAAAGTAATACAACCTTAGGAATACGTCCAAAGAAAAGTAACCAAGTAACCAGCGACGCTACCAAGAAAGACCCCGAAGTGACGTCAAAAACTTATCTCGATTTATTCTGTAAAAAACTAAACACTAGAAAACCTAGCAAAATTGAGACAAGAGTCTCGGTACCGTCCTAAGAAAAGGAACTAAAATTGCTAATAAGCAAAAAACATCCACGAGACCAGATAGACCCAGCCCAAAGCAGAACACAATTGTCTCAACTCGACCCAACTCTTGTTGCAAACCTCCTGCCGCCCACCACCGTCAACCCATCGCCGCCCATAGCAGCTCTGTCCCGCGCCACCATACCACCGTCGAACTACATCAGCCCCACCATCTTCAATGACCAAAGGATCGACAAGAGGATGAACCCAACTAGGTAAAACCTGAGCAGACTCCCACCTTATCGACACCAAAGCTCGGTCGCCAACGTCTGGATCCCATCCAACGCCGACGCACGTCGTCCTCACTAGCTGCAACCACACTGCTACAAATCCACACAGAGCCCAGATTCGAATTGAAAATCCTCATAATCTACATCTGAACTTATCCAACACAAACCCGAAGGAAACCTATAGCAAACACTATAGCCATCGCTTGGTCACTGGTAAAGGGTAGCCTGCATTTGGTGGCCCTTAACATATTTTGTGTTTCTATTGTCTAGAAAATTAACTAGAGTATTAGGTAGAGAGATGTAATTGGTGTTTATGGCTTTAATATTAGGTACTTAGCTCAACGATATAATGGAGGTGTAGTATAAACAACATAAAAAGTGATAAGGATTTCTGTCTTACCCATTGAAAGCCAACAAGGGTAAACCAGCAGCCTGGCAAACCAAATCCTTTGCTGTTCAAAAGCTGGTGACAACAAGAATAAGAGGAATTATAATTATATAACGATGACTGAAGAAAATGGCACCAGAAAGTTTGACAAATCAAAAAAGATATAGATCTATACCAACAGTAGAAGAGCACCCAAGGAAAAACAAATGCTCATTGAGAAGCTGATGAAGGTAAGATCACGTCCAGCCTGAAACAGAAAATAAAACATTTTTGATTCTAAATAGAAGGGCTATCAATAGAGCGAGCAACATACCTATAGTACTTGTTGCTTCATGCTACTGATAATTACTTAATGAGCAACATGATGCTATTTCATTTGCAGATGAATCTAACATGTTCAGAGAAGTTTACATGAATAACCTATAATTGAGTGTGTCAGGGAGTCTCAGGAAGAGTGAGGGGATATAGTTAGCAGTATTTTAGTTCTATGAGAAATATGTTTGTAAACTTGGATACAGCATACCCTACTAAAATTTTATGTGTTAATAATTTGTTTTATCCAACATTTGGCCCAAACATGTGATTAATTGAATAGAGTTTTGGGGTTAGCATCAAGAGCTTCTGTCAAAGGATAAAAATTGAGGCTTGAAATTTCACAGTTTGGTAATGGCTGCAATATTAGTACATAAATATCAGATGTCTTTGAACTAGTAGAAATTAGAGACGTATATCATGAATTGAAGATGCCTTGCATCATGTATTATGCATCCTCCCCATAGCACGTGTGTGATTTTAAGAAGAAGAAAGAGGAACACAAAAGAACACACAGGGGGTCTGATTAGACTATATCAAGCATACCAGCAATGTGCCCTCAAGGCTGTGAGTACAAGGCGTAATCGATAACGACAGGAAGAACAAAAACAATACTTTGTGCATCTGCATGACACAGGTAAAAACCAAAAATATATATGAGAAACATTCGGATATCCCAACTTTACTGTTGTTCGAGTACAAATACATATCTATTCCATCCGCATATACACACAAGTTAATGCATAATGCAATTTTCATTTATGTCCAATCTAATAAGTTCTCATTTGCAGCATAAAATTTAACCAGACCATTTATTACAGGCAATGCTGCAAACACTAAACCAGACAATTATCATGTACTTCCTCATGGAAGAAATACTTCCCTTTTATCTATACTCGTACAAATATATTTTTCTGTCAGATTAAAAATCAAATGAAAAGAAATGAACTTTGTAATTCAGTAATAAGAACCAACCTCTTCTATGACTTTAAGATCAAATGTGAAGATATTGGGGAATAACCAAGGAACAGTCATCCCAATAGCTCCTAGTGCCAATCCAAGAATAGCTCCAATAATTACAAGTGACTTTAGCAGCATTCGGGCCTGTTCAGTATTCATTAAAAATATTAGAACACTTTTCGCAGACAAAACATCATGGGTAAGCATATCTTTTAACTAGAAAACTTTTACATCAAGTTCATTTGAAGAAAGGAATTTCTGCATTATCTGCATATCATTGACACATGAAAATCTTGGTAGAAACAGATCAGAAAAATACAAAAGGACAATGGTTGAAGCATTATCAAATTTGAGAATAACGAACCTTCTCCAAACTTCGGTCAACTCCATATAGTAACTCAGGCATAAATGATTGCGCAGTTTGAGAAAGAGGCTCACCCCATACCGCGCACATTCCATACATTTGTATCATGACCTATATTAAATTGCACATGTCAAGATAATTGTTGTTTGTTCCTTGATGAATACTATAGCTACCTATGAGAGCAAAAAAGCTAACCTGATGAGCAGCAACTACACTCGTACCCATAGCAGTAGCAAAGTATGTCATCAGTGAGTAGAAGGCCACCTAAAACATCCAAGCGTGTTAGATACTGAGATGTGTTCACATGTTAGCATAATTCAGCTATATATTACAAAATAATGTGGCAAACCTTTGAGAACATTGTCACAAACACCGGACCTGCAATCCCAAATATTTGCAGACATTCACGAGGTGATGGAACAGAGATGGAAAATGCACTGAATCCATTCTTGTTCAAAGCTTTAATCATCATACCAGCAGCAACAATCTGAAACAAATGATGATCAATGATTCAGTGGCAATGTCTGTGTAAAATATTGGGTCTAAAAAAAAAAGTTGGCAATACAATAGGACAAATGCGTGAGATTATATGTGGTAACTATTGAAATACTAATCATATACCTGTGATGCCATTGTTGCCCATGCTGCACCAGTAATACCATAGCGTAAGAAGTTGCATAGGACTACATGACCAAGTCCATTCACAACACTGGCAACCACCAGAGCCTTTAAAGGTCCCAATGAATCTTTCATGCCAAGACTGAATTTAGAAGACATAGCACCTTCACTTTAGTCAAAAATATTTTACAAATAGGGAAAAGACAAGGTAAAAGGTGTATGGAAGGCAGGCTTATGCATTTCAGATTTAAGGTGTATAGGGGCCATCAATTAGTCGAATAACTAAATAAGATTCAATAAAATATAAGGGTAAACCTAAATTTCTAACAACACTTGAGACTTGCAATCTACAATACCAAAAATGTGGGTAAGATGAAATATACTTCTGGTAATAAACCTGATGAGTGATGAACTTTATAGCTTTAGCGATACTAAAACATAATGCGAAGAATATCCAGTACAATAAAGGGACCTCCTTGCATTCCTCTTACTATATGTGGCTTAATAAGATTGATATGGAAGTCCTTGCAAGTAATAAACTGAACACTGAAGTAAATTTCAAATGGCCGCACTAGGATCATGCCAACTCACTACCAGAAAAAAGATCATTACCGATGAAAAAAAAAAAACGGCCGACGACGTACTTTTTTCGTCGGCTATTCCCAAGAATGGCCGACGATTTTTTATTTCGTCGTTAAAAATAAAAAATTGTATGCTATTCCACAACAATGGCCGACGATTTTTTCTTTCGTCCCTAAAAAATATTTTTCGTCGGCTATACCCCTAGAATGACCGACGATTTGGATTTTCGTCGGCCTTTCTCTAAAACATTAGCCGACGAAAACTTTTGAAAGTTTGGCCGACGAAATTGAAATTTTCGTCAGCTATAAGTCTTTATATTTTCAGATCTGGACAGAAGCTGCTCATTTAAAAAAAAAAACGAAAAAAAACGGGAGAAAGAGTGAAAAATCTGTGGGTATTGTTGAAATCCGTCCTCTCTTACATTGTGGAGCTATATATAGGTACGTATATGTGTATATATGTTGATTTTGAGTTTTAGTTGAGTTGATTTTGAGTTTTAGTGATTTTGATATAGTAAGTGATTTTTTGTTTTGTTGTTGTTTTAGTGTTAGAATGTATGTATATATGTTGATTTTGAGTTGTAGTTGAGTTGATTTTCAGTTAGAGTTTAATTATGTGTTTTAATTTGATGTTATTTTAATTAGTGTTAAAATATATATATATATATAAATATGTTAATTAATGGTTGTTGATAGTGTAATGAACTTAAATAATGGTTGTTAATTAATGGTATATATATATATATGAGTTGATGTTAATAATAATATATATTGTAATATATATGTGTTAATTAATTTATTATTAATTAAAGTTATACATATATATTATTATCAGGCTATATATGGATCGAGATAAGAGTTGGATTTTGCTTCCAAGACATGACCGACGATACACTACAGGAGTTGTGGATTTTTTGCAGTTCGTCGAGGAAAATGCAAACGGGAATGAATACCATTATTGCCCGTGTAAGAAATGTAAGTGTCGCAGTGATATGTGTCGATTTCCGATTAGGACAGTATGGGAGCACCTAAAGAGTAATGGGTTTTGGCCGAAGTACAAACGTTGGATATATCACGGTGAGCCATCATTAGATGGATCGCATGATCATGGGCAGTTTTTTGAGGCGGGCAGTAGTAGTACATCCAACGATCCAACAATGGCATTCGTCAACGACGTGTTTCCTTTTGAAAGCGGTGTACGTGGGGAACAATATATGCATGACCCGGTGCAGCCGTTCCCACAAGTTGTCAACACTGCTGCCTTTGACAAGTACAACAAACTTATTGCATTGCAACAGACCCCTGTGTCTTCAAGTTCTGAGAAGACAGTTCTTCAAAGTGTGATGGAGGTAATGAGGATTAAAGTCGAGACAAAATCGAGCATCAGGCAAGTGGATGAATATCTACAGTACACTTCTTCGTTGTTGGAGGAGGGTCATCGTAATCCTACCAATCACCGTAAGGTCCGAAGTATCCTCAAAGATCTAGGGCTTTCCTACATTAAGATCCATGCATGTGCATGCATTTGACTGCGTTCTCTTCTGGGGTAAGGATGCAGAAGGGAATGACCTTGCTAGCCTTGACGCATGTCCGATATGTCAGTCTGACCGATATAAGTTGACGGGAGCAGGCAATAGGAAACCTGTGAAAGTGCTTCGGTATTTTTCGTTGAGAGATAGGCTTGAGCGGTTGTACATGTCAGAAACCACCGCAAAAGCTATGAGATGGCACGGTGAGCGAGACGCGGGAGACGCAGATATCATGACACACATCTCTGACGGAGCGGCTTGGAAGCATATAAACAATGAGTTTCCTCATTTTGCGTCAGATGTCAGAAACGTCAGGCTCGGGCTCTCAACCGACGGGTTCAACCCTTTCGGCACCATGAGTCTTTCATACAGTATATGGCCGGTGGTTTTGGTATATAAATTGTTAAATTAATTATATATATAAATTGGTAGTCTAATTATATATATATATATGTTAATAAAGAAATATAGTTATATTTGTATATAAATAGTTATATTTAGGTTAATGGTTAGTATTATTTAAAATGGCCGCGGCTGCAGATGGCCGATGCATTCAGACAGTTCTTCGGAGGCCGTCGTTCCAGATCGAGAGTTCCGTCGGTTCCGGAAGTTCCGTCGGTTCCGCAGACTCCGACAGGACCCTTAGCCAGCCTAAGAGGACCACCAGCCAGCCGCGGAGGAGTGTGGATTCCTCCCAGTCGCAGAGGACTGTGGATTCATCCCAGCCGCGGAGGAGTATGAGTTCTCGGCACCAGACCCTTCTCCAGGCGGGGGGGCCGTCGAGCAGTTCACTTCCGCCTGTCGGGCCAGATGCTCCGAGGTTCATTCGGCAACTATTTCAGGACGAGATAGCTGCAGACGTTCCTCAGGTTTGTATGCCTGAGGTTCATCGGGAGCCGATGAGGAGTCCGACGACGTCTGCTGCTGACTCGACTGAGGGTCCTACTTTCCCAAACCAGCTCTACCTCCCGTACAACATTCCTGCGATACCGGAGGTCGACTATCGTGGTGTGCCCATATGGCCTGATATGCCTCAGTACGTGAGTGCTGCAGAGGCATACCAGCAGCAGCCATTTGAGAACCCTAACCTCCTGATTTCGGCAAGGAGAAAAGGAAAGTCGACAGATGAGTCATCCAGTTCAGGTAACATTTGATTTTATTAATTAAATGTTTTATTAAAATTAACGCACTAATATTTAATTTTATTAACCAATCGTCGTTTATGTGATAGGGACAGCCGCTAGCAGTTCACGGAGGAATACGAGAGGTGTTATATGTTTTGACACGCTCAGGAGAACTATTGATCTGAGGGGGAGGATCCAGATCAACGAACCTCCTAATCAGGAGGTTCAGGGGAAAAAAAAAACGCGACTACTCGGGTTGCGTGGGGGCACTGATTAGGGACAGAGTCCCTATGTTGTGGACCTGGTGGGCTGATGTGCCCGAAGAGATAAAGAGGGAGGTGAACAACGCCGCGTCGGTGAGTAATTTAAAAAAATTAATTTATTTATCGTAATATTTAATAATTTTCGGTATTGTTACAATTGTAAAACTAATAAAATATTATCTTTCAGACATTCTTCGAGATTGCCGAACACAAGCGGGATTGGGCGGACTCCGTGCAGAACTCGAGGTACGTTGGGAATTCCTCATCTTATAATTTGAAATATTTTATGATATTAATAATATTTCTAATGCACTTTTATTTTTTTCGTAGGTTCAAAGAGTGGAAGAACGAGCTCCGTTCCCACTATAACGAATACGACAACCGTGGTAGTATGGGTACTCCTAGAGAGTTCATGTTCAGGGAGTACGAGTGGCGTTGGTTGAAGACAGTAGACTTCAACAACCCAGTTATGCAGGTAAATACTAAACTTCACTACAAATGTTTATTTTGTTAAAATTTTAATTATTAGTTTAATTATTTTATAATTATTACACTAATATTTTTTGATGCATTTTTCTAATATTTTTTTTTTTTTAAGCAACGTTCTCGGATAAACTCTGAGAACCGCCGCCGTAACACAACCCCCCATCATGCTGGTTCTAGGCCGTTTGCACAATATCAGGAGGAGGTGCTTAGAGATCATCCTGATAGCAACCCGTACGTGGAGACGTTCAAGATCGCTTATCCACAAGCGACAGAACAGCTCGTAAGTCGTTCATTACAATTTTAAAATTTTAATTATTAATTTTACTTAATTATATATTTGTTAGAATATTAATTCTTTTTTTTCCCGTCCAATTAGGAGAGGGTTAACCGGGCCGAAGAAGAGGTGTTCCAGCAAGTAGTTCGGGAGACACAACCGAACATTTCAGAGGCAGATCTGGAAGAAGCCCTGCGCCAGATCGACCGGTCCAATGTCCAAACGGCAGCGAGGATGTTCGACGCAGCCTTCCCAAACCGCTCAAACAACTACTACTGCCGGGGTTTGGGAAGTTCTGGACTAGGGCTCCTGAAGACCACTAAGGGAGGTCAAAAGAAGGGAGGCGGGGAGAGCCAACAGGTGAGGGGGGAAGTGCGGAGATTGGAAGAAGAAAATGCCAGGTTGGCGGCCGAGTTCCAGAGATCACAGGAGGAACAACGCAGATCACAGGAGCAACACCACAGAACACAGCAGTATTATTTAGATCTGTCCAGTTGGCATGCTGAATGCGAGAGAATTCGACAACACAACTACGCCGGCCAACAAAACTGGTGGTATGAGATGTTCGCCGCACAACAACAAAGCCTTGAACCCCCGCCCCCGTTTCAGCCGTTAGTTGAACCTCCAATGCCTCAACCTCCCGAGTTCGGTCAGCAGGATGACGAGCATGATGGAGAGCAGGATGCTGGGGATGACGTGGTGGAATTTAGTGGTTTAGGTGATGATTAGGGTTATATTTTATGTATATTGGAACAAATTAAATAATAAGTCATTTAGACGTGTTTCTTGTTGGTGCAAATGCATGGACTGTCTTTGTGATTTGCAGGTTACTTGGAATGGTAATTTAGAAAATAATTTAATTTTTTTTTCACCAAATGTAAGAATAGCCGACGATTTTGGCATTATTTCGTCGGCTATAAGCACTATAGCTGACGATTTTTACCAATATTCGTCGGCTATAAGTCTTATAGCCGACGAAAATTACCTTATTTCGTCGGCTATAACTAATTAATGTCTATTAAAATATTAATATATTTCGACGAAATAACCGACGAACTAGATGAAATCGTCGGCTATAGTTCAGAACAAATAGCCGACGAATTTCGTCGGCTATAGTTTACGATATCGTCGGCCATACTCGAAAATACCCGACGAATTTCGTCGGATATTTTGCCAAGGTTTGGTTGACGAAATGATGTTTCGTCGGTAAAGTCGTCAGCCATACTCGCATATAGCCGACGATTTCCTTTTTTTCGTCGGCCATTGGTATAGCCGACGGCGTTTTTCTGACGAATTATAGCCGACGAAAATTTCGTCGGCAGAAGGTATAGCCGACGAAATTTCGGCATAGTCGACGAAAATTTTTTCGTCGGCTATGCCCTCGGATCTGGTAGTGACTGTTAAGTTGATCCATGATGCAGATGAGAAGAATGTTACCATACTTTGCACTTTGAGCAACCAATCCGAAAAGAATCGCAGGCCACGCTAACCCCCGAATCTACTGACAACAAAGAAATGTTCACTTGATAAGATAATGATTTGTTATACAAACTATGAGAGCTAAGAAGTACTTATAAATAAAAGATTCAATTACAAGAAAAAGAACCTGAACATATTTGCTTGCTGCAGGTATGATATGAGCATTCTTGGGCCCAGCAAAAGCTGTAAAACCAAGATCAGAAAAAATTCATCAGATTTGGCCTATGTAGTGTTAACTGCATTCAATGCTATTCTAAAGTGGTACACTAAATGCAATCATTCCAAATTTAGTACGTCTGTGCATCTAAGTAAAGGAAAATTCAGTCTTCAATACCTGTTAGTGCCCATGAACCAAGGAATTGTGTAAACAAGAGCATCATAACTCCACAAGTCAATCCAACGAAGAGCAAGATAGATATCTGATGCTGCAGTTCATTTTTATCCTGCATAAAGAGTATCTTGTCAATTTAATAGGAGGGAATTCATGTACCTACTAGGAAGTTTATAGTTAAAATAAGAACCAAAGCATAAGACAAGCCATGGACACGCTTATACTCGGAAGTGTTCAAACATACAGAGTAGGATGCGAACAATTTCTCTACACATGTAACAAATGTAGAAGTAATCAGTAATTCACTATGTAATTACAATTATGCACTACGTAGTTAAGTTTTTCCAAGGAAGGACTGCTTCAGTTGTTAGAAAATAATTGGACTTGTTACAATAATATTCAGATTACATGAATTCTATGCAAGTATGAGAACAAGTTCAACATGGACAATGATTTGCATTCTATCCTAGTTGCTTTAGGAATTTGTGTGTTGATCCCTTAAGCTAAGAAACCTATTTGGATTCTATGAGAAGAATACTGCAGTAATTCATTCAGTATCTAATTAGGATTCTTAGGCTTCAAGTAGTCTTTTATGGAAGGACTCTTGAGACTTTGATCCTATATATATATAGGTGGTTCTGTCCCTGTTGTTCCCTTTGCATTCTAGCATTCATTATGTCCATATCAGAGGCTATTGGTGGTGAGCTAACAGAAGGCAAAGCCTATTTGTTTATTGTTTCAGGTTTCAAACTCGAGATGGATCCAATTAGAGGAGTTGATGGTATGAAGCTGTTCTAGATGCAATACTTGTATTGTTGCTCTGTATTTGGTTTTTACAGAATTGGTTTTAATGCAGAAGCTTTATGAATTCAGTTATGAGCATGTTGTTTGTTATGAAATAACAATTGGTATCAGAGCATATCTGTGCTCATGAAATCGGTTGCTTGATCAATGTTTTGAAAACCAATTTTTATAGAATCAAAAGAATTTCTGTTTTGTTTTTCGTGTTCTTGGAAAAACCGATGTGCAGACGCTGACCCGATTCAAATCCGACCCGAAGCAAAATTATTTAAAGTACAGAATTAGCCGTTGGCTCTTAACGGTCAATTTCTGCAAAGCAGTTGGGAAATTGATGAATCGGAGAGGCTTGAGATGCTTTGTGTCTCTAAAGGAATTCAAATCCAACAAGTCATGGATCAAGAAGCCAAGAATTTGATGCTGCTGTAAAGAAAATGCTTCCGCTTAAAAAAATTTATGCACCAATTTGGGGAAAAAGTAAAAACCATGTTTTTCGTATCTGATTTCGATTCAAGCATGTTATAGTATAATATATACATGTATATATATGCATAAGAACCCTAGAGCACTCCCAGCGTGCACATAAGTTAGTGATTCAGTTGTTATGTGGCTGGATGAAGTTTCAATGCAGGATGTGCTCTATGGAATTGGATTGAAACATGTTAATGTATATGTGCTTCTATGATGTATATTTTGATCTCCTTAAAGTTTTATATGTTATAAAAGATTTATAAGTGCAGGGTTTTCTTCAAGTTCTCTTATAAAGAAATAATTTTGGTTAGAGAGCATAAAGTAGCAAATCATAAAATTTTGTTGTATTCTGTTAATATCAATGAGCATACTACATAAAGCATTCCTCATTGATGTTAGGAGAGTACTTTTGGAAAACAAAATGGAAAATTGTGTTGTGTTTTTTAAAATTATACCATTGTATCATCCAAAGAAGTGACTGTGTGTGGTTTTAAAATTCAAAACAGCAGTATGCATGTGAAATAAAGTTATTTTTAGATACATTGAAATTTTTCTTCTGTCCAAAGATGTGGATTGATCTCTGTATAACATAGCTTTATTTAACATGGCTTATTGATCAAGAACTACGAAATATTTGGCTTCTGCTCAAAAGTGTTGCTTAAATATTATTTTTTAGTTTATGGACTGAAAGATGCAAGTATATAGTATGGTGCGTTTTCTCTGTTGGTTTTGATCTTGTTACGTTTTTTGCTTGTTATTATGTGATACAGAATAAGCTACAACTTCATAAAACACTGAAAACTCAATAAAACTTTACAAAACTGAGAACTCACTAAGTTTTTTCTCTTTTTGCTTATAGAAAAACACTATGTGAACCTCAACTATGTGTTGATGGTCACTGGAACTAATTATAAAGCTTAGAAAGAGTCAGTCGAAAACTACATGAGTGTGCAAGACAACATAGATTACTGTTTCTATGAAGATATGCTTGATGTCCCAGCTGTAGATGATTCCAGAGAATCTAAAGATCATTATAGGAAGTGGATGAGATCCAACAGGATGGCTAAAAATTTCATAAGAACCTTTATGTCAAGTTCAATAAGGCGTAACATAGCAGAACCAAAATTAGCAACAGACTTTATGGATGCTATTGCAGCAAAATTCAGAGAAAGTGAAAAGGCTGAGATAGCTAGGCTTAACAAAGAATATTATAGCATTGAATTTTCTCAGTCCGGATCTGTTAGGGAGCATATTCTGAAGCTAGTAAATGTCAATGCTAGACTAAGGGAGATGTTGCAAGGAGTTAAAGATGAGTTGATAGTACATCATATGCTTGATACACTCTCAAACAGCTATAGCCACCTCAGAACTAGCTACAATGCTCAAAAGGAAAACTGGTCCATAGATGAGTTAATCTCAATATGCTGTGATGAAGAGGCAAGGATTAAAAAAGAGCAAGGTGAACCTAGCACTACAGTAAACTTTGTTGAAAAGCTTAAAAAGAAAAAGCCTCAGAATAAGCTCAAAGCTGTCAAAACCATCACCAAGGTTTCAACATCAGGAGAACCAAAACCATTCTGATTCAAGTGCTATTTTTGTAAAAAGATAGGACACATGAAGAAGGATTGTACTGCCTACAAGAATTGGTCAGTCAAAAAGGGTAAGCAATTTTATGGATTGATTTTTGCTTTAGAAATGAATTTTATGAACGTTGAGCCTACTAGTTGGTGGTTAGATTCTGGTTCTTCAGTACATATAACGAATTCTTTGTAGGGATTCACAAGGAAGAGAACTCAAGAAGTGATGAAATCAACCTAAGAGTAGCAAATGGCATGCGAGTAGCAGTCAAGGCAATAGGCACATTAAGGCTTAGTTTTGGATCTGGAAGATTTTTAGTTTTAGAAAATGTTTTTACGTACCTTTCATTAGAAGGAATTTAGTTTATGTTAGTCTTTTGGTTAAAGCTGGTTGTAGACTTTTGATTCATGATAATGGAATAAGTATTTCAAGAAATTCTATGCAATTCAAGTTGGTTCTGTTGCTATCATGAATGTTTACTTACAGTTAAATTGTTCAACACCTCAGCAAGAAATTTCTCTTGTTGAAACATAAAGAACTCTTGAATCAGAAAGCACTCCAAGTACTAATACCATTGCGGGTGTTAAAAGAACCAAAATCAATGAAAAGTCTGCATATTTATGGTACAGGAGACTTGGCCATATTTTGGTAGAAAGATTGAAACTTCTGATAAAAAATAATATCTTACCAGAACTTGATTTTTTATATTTAAACGAATATGACATCTATATATTTTTCTATTGTCTGCGAAATCTCAAACACTTAAAGCTTTTCAAGTTTTTAAAATTGAGGTAAAAAGTCAACTGGTGAGGAAAATCAAAACAGTAAGATCAAATGGGGGGGGGGGGGGGGGGGGGAGTTTTCTGGAAAATACACATAGAAAGGCTAGCATAAGAGTCCCTTTGCTTTCTTTCTTGAGGAACATGGCATTAAAGCTCAGTATACAACACCATTTAATCCTCAACAGAATGTTGTTGCTGAGAGAAAGAATATGACACTTAAATATGGTTAGAAGCATGATGTGCACTACTGGCCTACCTAAATTCCTATGGGGAGAAGCTTTAAAAACAGCAAATTATATTTGCAACAGAACTCCAAGTAAAGCTATAGATAAAACCTCATTTGAATTGTGGTGTGGAAGAAAACCAAGTCTTCATCACTGTCATATATGGGGATGTCATGCAGAAGCTAGAGTTTATAACTCGAATATACATAAGCTTGATCCAAAAACAATTAGTTGCTATTTTATTGGTTATCCGGATAAATCTAAGAGATATAAGCTTTATTCTTCTAAAATCTTTGAAACACATCAAGTCAAGTTTTCAAGTGAAAAAATGCATAATACAAAGTTTGAAGATTTATCTACAGAATTTGAAGAAATTATGCTAGATGAAGATATGGAAATAGCTTTACCTTTTCAAACCAATAATTTAACATATGAAAGTTTAACAGAAAATAATAAGGAACTGAAATTCCACCCCCCAAAAACTGAAATCCCCACCCCCTCTGATTTTTTTATTAATATTTTTTCACTGTTCACTGTTGACTCTATTCCGAAACACTGTTCACTTTCTCTCTCCCCGACCATGAGTTCTTCCTCCTCCCCGTCAAAATTTCCGACGATGCGCCACCGTCCGGCCTCCATTGATGGTGTTCTTGGTATCCAGACGAATCTGCTTTCCCCCTCTACAAGTCTAGGTAGGTATCTCATTCCCTCTCGTCGTTGATTAAAAAGAATCAATCGAATTAGGCCGATTACTGTTCATTTATTTATTTTCATCAATTCTCTCTTCTCAGGCCATTATTGATCGAGTTCTTAGTATTGAATTGAAGCTTATGTCGTCCTGAACAACCCCTCTAAAGGAATTGACCCAATTTGCAGTAGGTAAGGAGAAATCGAAAAATTTAAATTCTAGGGTTCTTGGTGAATAGTGCTGAATTGGGGGTTTTTGTAAATTGACCCTTTTACACTTGAAATTGGTGATTGTTGTAGAGGGGAAAGCTGTTTGAAATGTTGAGACGAAGCTTCTGTTAAACTTTGGTGATTTTTGGGGGCTGTGGCAGTGGTTGACCGCCGCTGCCGGCGGCGGTGCAGCCACCGTGGGTGGCTTCTGAGTCAACAGTAAGAAATTAGTGGGGAAAAATATTAATAAAAAAATTAGAGGGTTTGGGGATTTCAATTTTTGGGGATGGGAATTTCAGTTCCTAAATAATAATGCAGAAGATCAAAATTTAGATCATATGGATGAGGATCAAGCTGAACCTACAATTCAGCATGAGCCTCAAGTGAATTAACAAGACAAAAATATTAACCAACAGAACCATCATGTAGATCAACAAAATCCACCTCCTCAGCTTAGAAGACCTAACATAGCCCAGAAACCAAAATATGAGGAAGATAGTGATTATCATGTCTATTTTAATGAGCAAGATGTTGAAGTAGAGTGTTCTGATGACATTGACCCCACAAGTTTTGCTCAAGCATTAGAAAGTTCAGAGTCAATGTAGTGGCAAAAAGCAATAGAGGAAGAAATTAGGTTAATGGAAAATAATGCTGTGCGGGAGCTAGTTGAACCAAATCCAAACCAGAAATCTATAGGCTACACATGGGTATATAAAACCAAAAGACATGCATCTGGAAATGTTGAAATACATAAAGCACGATTTTTTTTTTTTCAAAACGACTTAAGGGCTAACTCCTCGCCCTTAGCCGGAAATTTATTAAAAAACTAAAATAATACAACACAAACATTCCCCTTGTTCGGACTAAAAATATTAAATTGATACCAAACAACTTCCACAGAAATAATATGCAAACTAATGAAATCTGTAAACTGTTGCTGAGGACAAATCTCTCCCATATATCTGGTCAATGAATGAAGGCAGACCATTCCACCATTGATACCCAACATTACGGGCACCAAAGTTAGCCAACGCATCCGCCACCATATTCCATTCCATATAAATATGAGAAACTCTACAATGCATCTGACGAGTAGTATAGAGGCAGTTGCTCCAAGCAACTCTCAATCACCATGGAACAAGGTTAGGATTCCTGAAATAATGCACTACTAAGGAAGAATCAGTTTCGAGCCAGAGACAGGACCATCCCTTTACCCAGGCAACCCGAAAAACCTCAATAACTGCCAAAACCTCTGCATCAATGACACTATGAACCTCCACCTTTCTTGCAAAAGCCCCCATGAATAGCCCCTCATGATTTCTATAGACACCACCAAAACCCGCGGTAACAGAACCACAAAAAGAACCATCAGTATTGACTTTTACCTAATTATCATGTGGAGGATCCCATCGGATACGAGTGAATCTCGGAGCCTTAAGACGCAACGAAGAGAGGCTAAGCACCTGAAAAATATCCTGCACTTCTGAAGTTCTTTCACAAGGAGCAAAAGAAATCAAAGCAGATTCCCTCAGGGCAATCAAAAAGGAAAACTTGAACCTCAGTATATCAAAAGCTGTCTCCTCAAATATGATTTTGTTTCTACAATTCCATATGCACCACAAAGCATTATAGAAAGCAAAACTCCATAGCTCTCTGTTACCATATGACATACTGTTTAAGAACTCCTGAGAGATTAGATGCAAAAGAGGTGTACCTGAATGCAAAGGAACTCTGAACCAAGTAGCTAGCCATTGCCAGAAAGCATAGATTATGGGGCAACCAAAGAAAAGATGAAACAGAGTCTCTCCGTTCAAGCTACAAAAGAAGCATTTAGAGCATAATGAATTCCCACGTCTTTATAAAGCATCGTCAGTCAACATCCTGCCATGAATGACTTTCCAAGCCACTAGACTTTTCCTCGGCTGAATGACTTTATGCCAGATCCATTTACTCTACTTAACTGCAGGACGTGAAAGGAAGAAAAAGGAGAAAGCTGTCTTTGTAGTGAGATGACCAGAAGGAGTATCAGGCCAAATGACCTGATCCGAGACAGTATCCAAAGGCAGTTGCACATCACTTATCTGACCAGCAACATCTGGAAAGAAAAAAGTAAACAAGGAAGGTAACGCCCATTGTTTATTTTTAATAGCGCCACTAACCTTGGTCGGTATGAGAGATCTCAACATAGGAGAGACCCAATGAAGCCTCAATATAGGAGAACCCAACCAATTATCTGAGCAGAAATCAATGCTTTTCCCATCCCCCACTCTCCAATATAATTTGGAATAAAACTTACTCCAAAACTTTTTAATTCCAAGCCAAACAGAAGACTGCTGATAATACTCCAGGACTTGCATGGAACTTGAGAGAAATCGGCTTCTAAGGAATATTGCCGATGAGGTGGAAGCTGTAATGATGTTCCATAAATTTTTTTAGAAGGAGAGCCTGGTTCAGATTCTTTAAACCTAAACCCCCTTGATCTAAAGGAAGACAACAAGTGTCCCAGGCAACAAGAGCCGAGCCTCTCTTCAAAGGATCACCCGACCAGATGTAGTTACGTGCGTGTCCAACCTTCCACCTTCAAAAGAAGAGATCTCGGCCAAGCATAAACTTGAAAACTGTGAATGAGTAGACTCTGAATCACCGACAGTATAAGTTGCAACCTAGCAACCTGAGACAACTGCTTACCTTTCCAAGATGAAAGCCGACACCTGACCTTGTCTGCAATGGCTTGAAAACAAGCAGATTTTGGGCGGCCCTAGAAGATAGGAACTCCGAGATAAGTAAAGGGAAAAGAAGCTTGTCGAATACCCAATACCTGTTGAATTGCAATTTGGCTCCTGAGCGCATACTTTCTAAGAAACACTGATGACTTGGCTTTGTTCACTACCGGACCTGTGTTCCAGGCATACTCATCCATAAACTTCATCAGGTTATGAAGACTCCGAGGATTACTTTGCATAAAGATCATTATATCATTTGCAAAAAGGACATGCGAAAGAGGGCTGACCTTTTAAGGAGCTGCAATATGAGTCATCTGGTTTCTAGAAACCAGCTGAGATAGTCCCCTACTAAAAACTTCCTCAGTCAAGCAGAAAAGTAAAGGTGATAACAGATCTCCTTGTCGAACCCCACGAGAGCACTGAAAGAACCCACACGACTGGCCATTCATTTGAACTGACAGCCAAGCAGATTGTAGGACTTTTTCAATGCAATTTATAAAAACCTTATCAAGCCCAAAAGGTTTCAGAACACGAAGCAGAAAGCCCCAGTCCAAGGTGTCAAAAGCTTTGATGATATCCAACTTTAAGGCTATGTTGCCCCAATTAGACTTTCTGTTTAGAAGGTTGATACACTCGAAAGTAAGAATAATTGAATCTGTTATCGAGCGACCCTTGATGAACTCACTTTGATTGGCAGAGACAATGCGATGGCGACTGCACCCAGTCTATCAGCTAAAATCCTCGCAATAATTTTAAAGACAAAATTAACCAAAGCAATCGGCTTGAAATCTGAGATACTATCTGCCTCCTCTTTCTTGGGAATGAGAGTTACCAGATTGGAATTAAGATGCTATCCTAAAAAAAAAACTATCCTAAAAAAAGCTAACAACTGCTGCCACAACATCCTCAGCGACTATCCCCCAAGAAGAATGGAAAAAACACCCACTGAAACCATCCGGACCTGGGGAGCTAGACCCATCCAGACTCATAACCGCCTTGTGGACCTCCCCTGTATTAGGTTTACTAGTGAGACAATCATTTTCCGCCACAGATACAAGGGCGGGAATAACACGTTCTACCAGCCCAGAATCAACAATATTAGAGTCTCTAGAGAACACAGAGCTGAAGTGATCAATCACGTGGGAAGCAATCTGATCATGACCATGTAACCTCTGTTGTCCCACCTTCAGAGACTAAGGATTTATGAACCTGCTGGACCTTCAACATATTATGAAGAAAAGCAGTATTCATATCGCCCTTCACTAACCAACGCACTCTTGTTTTGCTTCTCAAAAAAGACTCATGCCTGGATAAAGCAGTCTGATACTCCACAATAGCCTCATCCTCTCTCCTCAAACGATCATATGTTGACCCCAAATCTGAGATTTCCATCTGCACAGCAATTGATTCGCAGAATTGACCCTAATATTTATATCCCCAAAAGAGGTTAAGTTCCATTCCTTCAACCACCCCTTCAAGGCTAGTAATTTTGCGGTCAAAACATACATAGGACAACCAAAAACAGATTGGTTACGCCAAAAATCTCTTACCATGTCAAAGAAACGTGGGTGCTTTAGCCACATACTATGAAACCGAAAAGAAGGTTTAGACACGAAAGGCAATCTGGAGCAAGTCATCAGGAGAGGATGATGATCAGAAGTGGCTTTGGTGAGAGTCCGGCATTCAACTGACATCCATTCTTCAAACCATTCTAGATTTGCAAAAGCTCTGTCCAACTTAACATCTATAACATGGTTCGTCCAAGTGAAGAAAACTCCCTTAGTTTCCACTTCCAACAAGCTACAAGACGTACACATTTGCTGAAAATCTCGGCAAGCAGTAGCACTAGGCACGTTGCCACCTCTCTTTTCGTGAGCTCCAAGGACGCAGTTGAAATCTCCTAACACCAGCCATGGGTCCTGAACAAAAGTCTGTTTAACAGTCATTAAGTCATCCCACAATTGTCGTCGACCTCTAATAGTTGTTTTAGCATAAAACTGCTGTTATCAGACACTGCACCCCATCGATAGAGCATGCAATTGTAACTTGTTGATCAGTGGAGGAAAGCAACGTAGGTCTGACATTGACATGGCATAATAACCACAGATTGGGGTCTTGCAATCCTCGATCATTAGCAGCAAAAAAGGACAAGTTCAAAGACCTCCAAAACGAGGCTTGAATAGCACTCGACAAAACAAAGGGTTCAGAAATACAAGCAAACAACGGTTTATGAGTACGTACCAACTTCTTAAAGGCCCTATGCATGTCTTCATTACCGAAGCCATGGGCATTCCAGTAAAGAACTGACATTAAAAACGAAGGTGCTTTGCACCCTGCTGAACACGAGCACGAACTGATATTGTTCCATAGACTTTAAGCTTCGATTTCTCACTTTTCTCAACTTTTTTCAACTGTTTCTTCAACTTCTTAGAAATAACCGCAGTGAACTCCCCTTCTTCCTTACCCACCTCATTATCGACTTGAGTTGAGCTTACTTCAGTAGCTTCATATAAAGGTGGTGTGACTTCTGAATCAGCTAAATCTCTATGTTTCCTCTGAAATCCAGGAGGGACACTACTGTGAGTAACAACTGCATTTCTTCTGTACATGCGACATGATAACAGTCACATCATCGAGCTTTCCACCAGTATATCCCACATACCCAGATGTCTCGACTGCATCCGCGAAGGGGCTTCTTCTAGTAGTAGATTGCCCAACCTCTTGTGCGCTAGTGGCCAAGAACTTTGCGATATCCTGAAGTTTCATTCTCCTCTGGAATGACTTGATTACAATTGAAGTGATTTCTTGCTCATACAAGTTGTCAAAAAAGGCCATCCGTTGTAGTGACAATGACATCTCCCTCATCCAAATCTATATTGTATTGCTTTATTAGTTATGAGGGATCAACGCCTTGTACAATTTGTAACGGAAAATTGAAGCCATGAATCAACGGAGATGATCTCTTAAAAACGGCACCATTTCTGTTTATGATAAATCCCGAGTTACCAATGTTTGCCACGTGGAGAGCCTGACCATCAAAGTAAGCGACTAAAACTGTACTCAAACTGACCATCAATGTTTGCCCCGGATTAATCCCTTCCAGTGACCATTGATAAGGGTTCAGTCAACTGCATAAAGCACGACTTGTAGCTAAGAGTTTTACACAGAAAGAATGAATTGATTATATAGACTTTTTCACCAGTTTCAACAAAAGATTCTTTCAGAATTATCATGGCTTTAGTGGCTCACTTTGATATGGAACTTCATCAAATGGATGTCAAAACTACTTTTTTGAATGGTTAATTGGATAAGGTGATTTACATGAAACAACTAGAAAGGTTTATTAATGCTGGCAGTGAGCATTTAGTCTGCAGATTAAAGAAATTCATTTATGGGTTAAAGCAGGCTTCCAGACAGTGGTATAAGAAATTTGATTCAGTGATCTCTTCTTTTGGATTCACTGAGAACATAGTTGATGAGTGTGTCTATTTAAAAGTTTATTGAAATAGTTTCATATTTCTAGTATTATGTGTTGATGATATACTCTTGGCCAGCACTAATGTTATAATGCTAAGAGATACCAAGAGCTTTCTGTCAAAAAAATTTGATATGAAAGATCTAAGTGAAGCATCATATGTACTAAGAATAGAAATTAAAAAAGACAGAACTCGCAAGCTTTTAAGTTTATCTCAGAAGAGTTATATTTCTAAAGTTTTGAAAAGATTCAATATGGAAAAATGCTCAACTGGTGAGGTGCATATGTCAAAAGGTGACAAGCTGACTAAAAATAAATCAAAAGATGGAAAAGATGCTATGGATTCTAAACCATATGCAAGAGTTGTAGGCAGTTTGATGTATGCTCAAGTCTGTACAAAACCAGATTTAGCTTTTCCAGTTGGTATTATGTCAAGGTTTCAGTCAAATCCTAGTCATGAGCAATGGCTTGCAGGGAAAAAGGTTTTGAGGTACTTGCAGGGTACTAAAAGTCATATGTTGTTGTATAGACAAGTGGAAGACTTGAAACTCACAGGTTATTCTGATTCTGATTTTGCTGGGAATTTTTCTACTTCTAAAAAGTCAACCTGTGGTTATGTGTATATGATGGCTGGAGGAGCTATAGCCTGGAAAACCATGAAGCATACTTTGGTGGCTACTTCTAGAATGCAGGCCGAGTATATTGCAGTTTATGAGACCATGTGTGAAGGACTTTGGATTAGGAATTTTCTGATTCAAACTGAAGTGTTAAGTCACATTGTTGAAGATAAACTTCTGATTTATTGTGATAATGAAGCAGCTGTATACTTCTGTAAAAATAACAAAAGGTCTAGTAGTTCAAAACACATTGATTTGAAATACTATGATGTTGAACAGAGAGTGAAACGTGGAGAAGTTAGTGTTTTAAGCATTAACACTAACTCACAGCTTGCAGATCCCTTCACTAAACCTCTTGCAGTAGGGTTTTTTAAAGAGCACATCAAGAACATTGAAGTTTTATCAAGCCTAGAGTTTTAGGTCCAGTGGGAGTTAAAATTAGAAGCAAAAATTAGAAATTTTCCAGTTTTTGAGTTCTTGAATCTTGCTGAGATTTTTAAATCTCATTTTGTTTTGTAATGACAGTTATTTAGTTTTTTTCAATAAATAGAGGTATTTTCGGAATATTTTGGCTGCTGCGGCATTATGTTTTGTTTATCTGAAATTTGTCATACTGTTTTGATTTTATACTTGCTATCAGATGGTTTTATATCATGGTATATGTGATAATACAGTTCAAGCTTTTGGAAAGTCATTGGTGTTTAGTTTTGCTTGAGTTTCTGGTTTAGGAAGCATTTGGTGGACTTTGTTATATGTTTTTTACTCGTAAATGCACATGAGCATATATCAGAATTATTGCATTTAACATGTGGATTGCAGATGTTTGTGTTAGTGGTTTAGAATCTCAGCATTTTTGTTAAAGTGTTAGATGTTTCTTGCTCTGCATAAGTAGCTGCAGTCTGACAGTTTAGAGAATAGATCTTGATGTCATGTTGTTGTCTGACGGGCCCTAAAGTAAGTTGTTTAATTTCTTATATTTACAGGTGCATTGCTTTCATGATATATTACAACAGTCCAAGTGGGAGATTGTTAGAAAATAATTGGACTTGTTACAATAATATTCATATTACATGAATTCTATGCCAAGTATGAGAACTAGTTCAACATGGACAATGATTTGCATTCTATCCTAGTTGCTTTAGGAATCTGTGTGTTGATCCCTTAAGCTAAGAAATCTATTCGGATTCTATGAAAAGAATACTGCAGTAATTCATTCAGTATCTAATTAAGATTCTTAGGTTTCAAGTGGTCTTTTATGGAAGGAATCTTGAGACTTTGATCCTATATATATAGGTGGTTCTATCCCTGTTGTTCCCATTGCATTCTAGCATTCATTCTGTTCATATCAGAGGCTATTGGTGGTGAACTAATAAAAGTTAAAGCCTAGTTGTTTATTGTTTCAGGTTTCAAGGTCGAGATGCATCCAATTAGAGGAGCTGATGGTATGAAGCTGTTCTTGATGCAGTACTTGTATTTGGTTTTTATATAATTGGTTATAATGCAGAAGCTTTATGAATTCAGTTATGAGCACAAACATCAGTCTCTCGAAGCACCTATCATCTTGTCTGATAACTATCCAAAACATCACCTCAGTTCACCTAAAGTAGCACCTTTTGCAAAATCCAAACAATATCTAATTGACCCTAGAGTTGGATTTAGAGCCTCTACTCTTATGTTAGACACCCCTTGGTTTCTTTTGTCAGGTTGAATTATCAGTAAACATCTTTCTCATGTATAAATTTGATGTTATGTAAAGCCACATCCAAGAATTCAATGCATCAATAAGCTTAGGAAACAAGCTAGTCCTCCCAATATGTTACTAACCCTTTTGGCGAGCGCGGTGGCAACCATGTTAGAAGTAGCAATGGACAGGAACATGAACAAAATATTCATGTTATCGCAGAACACTGTTCCCGGACCTGCCCATCCAAACCAAAAACTCAAATCAACACATTAATCAATTCAGCGATTCAAAACAGTACTAATTAACTGCGCTACCAACAATTATTCCATAAAAGGTAACTTTTTGAGTAGTACTACTTACCCAAAGCGGCAAGCTCAGTAGAGCTAGCATGTCCAATAACAGCCGTGGATATGAGACTCATCAGCGGCCCACAAATCCACAACCCGGTAGCCGGACCCGAAAACATGACAATGTCCTTCACCTGCTTCCATAGACTCCTCTCCACCAACTCCTCCTTCTTCTCCACCACCACTTTCTCCTCTTCTTCTTCTTCAAATGAGTCAACACTACTGCCACCAATGCACGCCGTAACTAATCTTCTCCCACCCGCATTTTTCGCCACCAAAGTAGGCAAACTTCGCGGCTTAATGTCGTAACGGACAGAGCTACGGAGGCCGTTAGAGGTCTGAAATGGGTTGTACAAAACTGAAGAGTTGGATAAGCGGTTATGGGGTTGGAGGTGAGTTGTGTGTGAATGAAGCGACATTGTTTTCAGATTCATTTCCGATCAACGAAATGAGCATCAATAAGGAGGAAGTAGATGGCGTACCAGCGGCAATTCCATAACAAATTTTCAATACTGAGGAACAATAATGCAGCTGGCCCTATATTCTTTTGGTGTCGTCATATGTTAATACTTAAATATCTTCAGAAATTGAGATGGTGTCTAGTATGGTAGAATATTATTTTCCTTACACCATTTCGAAATAATTCATGTGCACCATTAAAATATAGTAATTGAACAAAGAGAGTTTGATAGAAGAATTTGAATAGGAGACTCGAATTGCTTGGACTTTAGGCCTTTAGGGCTGCATTTTTTAAGATACAGAATAATTACATCAACTGATTAAAGAAAACTAGCAGTGGAGCAAGATCCTCTTAAATTTTATCAGAATGGAAAGCAGCAAAAAGCTGAAGATGATAATCCTGATGAGCAAGATCCTCCTAAACTTTCTCAGAATGGGAAAGAGAACTAGCAGCTACTTGAAATTAATTTCATGACGCCATCTATTGTCTCCATGTGCTCAATGTATCTTGACTCCACGTTTGGTCGTGCTCTCTGCCTTGTTGCAAATAAAAAGGACTCGTGCCGACTTCATCTTTTGATACTTAAAGTATAAGGGTAGACTTTAATCCAAGAACTTTGACCCTTGCCAAGGTGCTGCCATCTATTTTGCATTCTTATCACTCAGGGTTTCCTAAACTATACACATCCGAGTTCTTCCAGTTTAAACAGGCTGATGTCTTCAGAGTAGAGTATGCCATCAGGTGATATAAGGCGTCGTAAAGAGAGGAAGAGCCGAGCCTAAGAATTGAAGCTTGTGTTTAGATAACATGAAAATTGATAAAAACACATGTAAAGCCATATAGATGGTCACTTACCCATTGAAATGCTACAAGTGCCCACCAGCAGCCTACTAAACCACATCCTCTGCTACTCACAAGCTGATGAAACAAAATTTTGGATGGCAGTGAATATATAAAGAATCAATACTCTTCTAAGAAAACCAGAAAAATGAATAACATAAACCTACCAGCATTAGAAGTACGTGCACCTAAAGTGAAGCAGCTACTCATTGAAAGACTAATGAATCTAAGATCTCGTCCAGCCTGAGGAACCAAACAAAAACAGTACTGATATATAAGAGAATTTTGTGTGCCTATGAGTGCTAAAGGATGTCGTGGAAAGTGCAATGCATGAAATCAAGAACCAAACGTCAAAGCAAGTTTGAACTACAAATCACCAGTCATGAAGTTGTTCGGATTAATTTGGAGTTGGAAATCAGAAAGTAGCACAAGATTTTGCAGAACATTATTATTTTTAAAGTAGGTAGGGCCATTGTGCTTACTTAAAAGATTATGCATCTGCTAAAAAGGGTGAGTCAAAACCCATACCCATTTTATATTTTAATTATTAAATATAATTATTAAATTATATTTAATATATTTGTTAATTAAAAAGTAATTAAAAAGTAAAAAAGGTATAAAAATTGTATGAATCTGACATCAAACGTCAAATATTAGTGTCATTGCCACATGCCAAATGTTGATAGGAAGGTGAGATTGTGATTTAAATTTTTATTCACCACATGTTATTGCCTTTCTTCACATGCAATAATTACATATTCGATAAGAGTTCTATCTCAAATTTTTTTAAACATTTCAGCGTCACGTGTCATTATATGAGAGGCTAGTGCGATTGCGTTTCAGATTATTATCTACCACGTGTCATATCCTATCTTCGTATTTTTATCCATAAATACTTCATCCTTCACTCCATCAAACCTCACCAATTCACAAACATTTCTCTTTCTCCCTCATATCAGAATTTGCAGGATTCTGAGCTTCATTTTCATTTGATAAATTTTTGTGAGTTGTTGTAAAGATGAATTGGCTTTGAAAACTACTGAAGAAGGAGGAAGAAGATTCCATTACAAGATACCGTCAAAGAGCCTTGGTGATGCAGGCAGCTTCCTCAGAAATCTAGAGGATTTAGGAGGAAAAATCGCAATGGGGTGGTTCACAAGAAGGCCAACATTACATCGCAAGAGAACGAGAAGATATGGATCGACGACTTAAAGCTTTGTACTTCACTTCACCATGTAGGTTCGAAGGGGATTCTTTTCGTAGAAGGTACATAATGCGACCTCATGTGTTTAACCAGATGATGCATGACGTTGCCAACCATGATCCTTACTTTGTCCAAACGCGTGACGCTTCTGGCAGAGTTGGCTTCTCCACAGAACAAAAGCTAACTTGCGCCATGAGGATGCTTGCTTACGGACTTCCGCCAGATCTGTGTTATGAGTTCCTTGACATAGCAGAATCTAC